>CP125978.1:7009138-7459930 GCA_030063025.1 Avena longiglumis
AAATCACGTCCATAAAAACTAATGCTAAAAAAATATCGCAAGACAAGTGACTGAAAGATCACTTACAAAGTGACATCGCCGTTTAAATTATATTGGAAAGAAAACATGTATAAATTCTATGTTGATGGAATTTTGGAGTCGTTTGATTTTGATCACACGACGCTTGTGAGATTTTCCTAGAGATAATTAAAACTTTGTTCAAAGGCCAAAAAAGAACGAACAACTAACTTATTGGACTTTGTACATGTTGATGTATGTAGTCCATTATGTGTAGTCGTGGGCGATGGATTTCAAATCCATATAATTTCTTCATACATTTAAGTGTATATATGTGCATATTAAGTATGAAATATTTGAAAATGTTCAAATACTTTCAAGATCAAGTGGAAAATCATTGTAAAAATAAAATAAATAATTTATGATTGGATCATAAAGGAAGATATCTGAGTTACAAGTTTAGAAAAAACACCTAAGATTTGAGGAATCATTCCATGGATTTGCATTTTCCAAAACACCATAGGAGTATGGAGTGCTCAAGATATGTAATGAACCTTGTTTGATATTGTCAGATCAAAGGTGTCATTTATAAAACTACCATTATATCTTAAAGATTAAAGCTTTAGCGACTACCGCTTTTACACTAAAAAGAGCGACATCATGATCCGTTGAAATGACACCATATGAGTTATGGTTTAATATAAAACCCGAGTTGTTTTTTCTTAAATTTTGGTATGCTAAGCATAAGTAAAATGTTTACAACTAAAGTTGGATAAAAACGTCTTTGTAGGTTATCCCAAATAATTTGTTGGGTATTCCTCCATAACATTGAGGACAAAAGAGTATGTCGCTTGGAACGTAAAGTTTCTTGAGAAGGATTTTTTCATGAAAAGTTAACTGGGAGCACAATAGAACTTTGATTAGGTTGATGAACGTAAGCAACATTTGGTAAGTAGCGCAACGCCGGAAAGTGTCCCGGAGGCGGCCACAATGCTCATGGTTTCCCATGGTTACAAAGGTAGTGATCTCGAAGATTTGAGTTTTTATTGAACCGTGTAGGTCGGTGATAATCAAAATAGTAAGATTTGAAGAACAAGTCGTTATTGGTTTGACAATGATGAACCGATACATGCAACGAAGCAATGATGGGACTTGAATCTATCAATTGACTAGAAGTCATAAAATCCATGATAGTTTCCATATACAAGAAATCAAGTTTTTGAACTTGAAAGACCCTCTGAAATGGCATGAAGCCTATCAGTCGTATTTGGATCTATAAAAAGTAGACATGGATGTTTCACATCTATGAAATAATCGCCATGTCTAAAAAGAATCTACGACAATTTTCAAGGAATTGACTATGACAAGATTGATCTTTCATAGCGATTTTTAGTATGGACGGATTATTGTAGTAACCACTACATATAATTTTGGTATATGATAGTTGAACAAACAAAAAAAAGTTCTTTTAATAGAATGATTACCTAGGACGTGTACATGACATGGTCAAAAGGGTTTTGTTAATTCAAAGGATGCTAAAAGGGCATGCAAACGTTAAAGGTTGAAGTAAACATCACGAAGATCTTCACCGTGATGAAACGGTTAAAAGGTTTAATTTCATTAGAGACGATGAATATGCTTGCATTTGCAAGAAATTAAGTGGGAGCACCAAGACATATTTCTAATACATTATGTGTAAAAGACATGTTGTTGATTGTAAATGATGTATCTTTTATTGACACGGGTTAAGAATTTCTTTAAAATTAGATTTTGATGATAGACTTAGGCAAAACCCAAATATTAGGGATCAATGTCTATGTGGATAGATTGAGGCGCTAATATAGTTGTGCCAGACGTACATAGATGAGATATTGAAAGAGTTCAATATGGAAACGACAAGAAAGTTTCTTGCCGCATGGAAAGGTTTGAATTAAGATTCAAATGTATTGACACTTGGTAAGTGAAACGAGATTCAAGTGTTTTGACACTTGGTGAGTGAAATCGCATGAATATTTTGATCAATCATATCTACCGTCATATGTACACATCCAGATATGTCATATGCTATAAATGTTATGAGAATATACCAGGATGACTCATAATATGATCATTGGACAATAGTAAGGATATTCTTATGATCTATGGAAGAATTAATAATATGTTATTTATGTAGAGGTTACAAATAGTTCATTGTAAAGTGTTACATTGATACTAGTTTCTCGATAAAATACAAGTTAAGTTTATCTTAATTTAAACTATGAGTGGCATAATGTAATGGAAAGGAGGTTCCATGATGGATTTGGATGAGTTCCAAAGTTAAGACATTGTGACGGATACTACAACAAAAAGGCTAAGTATATGACTGCTATTATAGCAGCAAAGGAGGGCATTTGTGTTAAGTAGTTTGTTATCAAACTAGGCGTGGTTCAAAGTGGTCTAGCACCATGAAGGTATATTGTACAATAATAATATCAACATGTTGTAACCCAAAGGAACTAAAAGTATCACCAAAGAACAAAATTTATACAATGCCATCTTATTTGAGAATGAGTGATGCGTAGATTCGCAAAGAAATGAAAATACACACGGACTTGAAAGTGTCAGATCAAAAGGTTATGTTTACCACTAGAAAATGCATATATACAACACCAGAAATTCATAGGTGTTGAATGTGCAAGTTTACAAACTAGATTATTGACTCTACTGCAAGTGGGAGACTGAAGGGAATATGCCCAAGAGCAATAGTAAATAGTAAATAAGTGAGTTTGCTTAGTTAGGTTTAGTAAAAAATGTAGAATTGTATAGAATAATTATCGGTAAAAATATTGTGGCAATTACAAGAGGTATATATGAGGGTCTAAGTGCATCGTCCTAGACCTATAACAAACCGACTAGGACTCTTAAACCTAACAAGAGTTGTATTCTAACATCCCCGTAGTGTCAACGGTATGCTCGACGACATTGAGACTGAAACAAATGTATTGAAACAGAGTAGTCGCCAGGCCTTTAGTAAAGATATCAGGGAACTGAGCTGAAGTAGGCACATGTAGAACATGAAATTGACCGAGAGCCACCTTCTCTCGAACAAAATGAATGTCGATCTCTATATGCTTGGTGCGACGGTGTTGAACCGGATTCCCTGACATGTAAACAGCTGAAATATTATCATAGTAAACAATAGTAGCTTGCTCAATAGGACGATGCAGCTCCGACAGCAACTGGCGCAACCAAACCGTATCAGCAGCCGCATTAGCCACATCGCGATACTCAGCTTTGGCTGACAAGCAAGAAACCGTAACCTGCCTTTTTGAAGACCAAGAAATCGAATTGTTACCAAGAAAAGCACAAAATTCGGATGTGGACCATCGAGTATCGGGGCAACCAGCCTAGTCTGCATCAGAGTAAGTTGTCAATGAGGTGGGAGAGCATTTATTTATATGAAGACCTAAATATAATGTGCCTTTGAGATACCAAAGAATACATTTGACATGGTTGAAGTGAGGAACACGAGGATCATGCATGTAAAGGCAAGCTTGTTGGACAGAAAAATAAATTTCAAGACGAGTAAGAGTAAGATATTGGAGGGCATCGGTAATACTATGATAAAGAGAAGGATCAGAAAAGGGATCACCATCGGCAGAAAGTTTTGAACCCGTATCAGCAGGAGTACGAGACGGTGGACAATCAAGCATACCAACACGAGAAAGAATATCTAGGGTGTACTAACGTTGATATAAGAAAATACCAGCTGAGTCACGGATGACAGCAATACCTAAGAAGTGATGAATAATATCTAGACCATATATAGAAAATTCCTTGCGAAGAAGAGAGATAATATGATCTAAAAAGTGTTGGGAGGAAGCTGTGAGAATAATATCATCAACATAGAGAAGTAGATAAGCGGTGTCAGTATTATGATGAAAGGTGAAGAGAGAAGTGTCGGAACAAGAAGGATTAAAGCCAATTGTTTGAGCATAAGTAGAAAAACGTTTAAACTAATCCCGTGGTGCTTGTTTTAGACCATAGAGAGATTTTTTAAGAAGACAAACATGATTAGGATAAGAGGAATTTTTGAAGCCAAGAGGTTGTTGATAATAAACTGTTTCTTGAAGAGAGCCATGGAGAAAAGCGTTTTTGACATCGAGTTGATGGATGGGCCAAGAAGAAGAAACGACGATGATAAGAACAGTATGAATAGTGCTGGGTTTGACAACTGGAGAGAAAGTCTCATCATAATCGATATCGTGTTGCTGAGAGTAACCACGACATACCCATCGAACTTTATAACGTGCAAGACTTCCATTGGAATTAAATTTGTGTCGAAAAAACCCATTTGCTGGAAACTATATTAGTTTTTGATGGACGAGAAACTAATTGCCATGTATTATTTTGAATTTGAGTGTAGATTGGACAGATCAAGCAGAAGAGGGAAAACATTAGGCTACATATCATCACAAGTAAATTCATAAGTGGTATGCAAATATTATAGCGATTGAACACCCATATAGAGTCTCTCCTCCTGAGGAACCGCACGATGCTGCAGCGTTTAATCGATATATTATGTGTCTTGGTAAAGTGTCTCATTTATTCCTACAGCCACCAAAATTTACATTTGATGACATAGTGGAGGACACTTATACGGATTTCGATGAGCTGAGCCAACTAGACTACAACCGAATGGTCTGAGGTGGTAGGGGCGCACATTATGCATGGGTTATCCTCTTTGTGGTAAGTGCTGCATTATAGACCGGTAATGTGTAAGTATAGCAAAACACTGTGACTCCTTCCTTCTTTTGCTAGCACGAGGATATCTCGAAACACGTGGACACCTCCGAGGAAGCACTAAAACATCCTGTGGGTAAGGAGTCTGAGTCAGCCCTCCAAGATTTTGTGGACCATTGATGGATCCAAAAATCACCATCTTTATCGGTGTTTAAACATTATTTTTCGTCAAGCAATTGACATTAATCTCTCTTGATTTGCCCCTAATGAGTAATTATTGTAAAGATATGCAAAACCTTGCTTTAATTTGTGTTGTGTAGGAAATCACACATTTAATACGAAATCTGGTGTCATAAATGAAGATTTTGAGGAAGTTTTCACCACCAAGTAATCATGGATCTATTGCCAGGAGCTAGCCGGCTTAACAAGCACTAGTACGGGTTGCGCCCGCCCGTAAGGCCTACCCATACGAGGTGGTGGTGGCTTCGTCTCGTCAAACCCTATAACTATCATGAAGGCGCCTATATATTTTGAGGTCCCAGCCGCCGTGCAGGGGGGCATTACAACACCACCAAAGGAGATACACACCATAGTTCATCCCTTCCATTCCCCATCCTCTCCATTAGCCATAGTCATTACTTTGTACTTGAGATATTCTTGTGATTTGGCGACCATTGTAAGAATTTTTGTTTCAATCTAAGAATTTTTCACAATATTTTCTATCCTTGATCTTATTATTGTGAGTGAGTAGTCCTCACGGGCTGCGGGTTGGGGAGAAACCTCGCAGCGATTATGTGCATCTAATCTATGGGAGTATTTTTTGTATTGTTGAAAGAGAGATTTATATCTTTTGGTTATTTGTATCTTGCATTGATCTTTGGACTTGTAGGTACCCAAGACCCCAAGATCGATCCAGGCTTGAGTGAGATACTTGGCTAGCGGCAATCTCATAGGAAACCCAGTGACAAAAAGGGTTGTACGGTCTTTGCTTAGCGACCCATTCGGGATCAAGAGCAACATCTCTTCTAAGACTTTGATCCGTGTTTATCACTTAATAACTATTTATAACCCGGTGCTTCATGGTACAACTGGTTGGATCAAAAGGATATCGCTATGCCTGATATTTGCAGGGCTTTAGTATATTAGGATGTGCTGCCCACAAAGATTATCTCTATTGGAACACTACACATGACTATGCTTATTATTATATTTTATCCCATATCATGTGCAGTTGTAGGTGGATCTTCAACCCTAGCCTATCTCCATCCATTGAATCAACCCACAATATAAAGTAAACTAGATTGGTCCGATAAACAAAGGTAAAATGAAAAAACAAAGTATTGTAAACGTGTTCTTATTTTCATTCCTATTAGCATTGTTTCCCAATGTTCGATTAAACCTAGGTCTACTAGGAAAAAAGCTACTATATTGCATCCGTAATCCGCATCGAAGGTATCAACACCATTCTTTGTTTCTAGTGTATTTTTATGTGTGCTTGAATATTCTAACACATAGCATTGGGGATGTGGATTAGGTGTTTGGCTTGGTTGTCATACCATCGAGGTTGCATCGTCGGCAAGGTCTTCAAGCCTTGAGGTTGAGGGTACAAGCAACGCAAATGTTGAACTAGAGGATGAAGAGGAGGATGAGGGTGAGGATGAGTATGACGATGAGGACGAGGTAATGAATTTCTAACTTTCTTACTTTTTTGTTATATTGCCATGGAAATTTCATTAAGTTCTCACTCTTTCATGTAAAATGTAGGAGGGACTCGAGGATCTGGACGAGGATGAGGAGGAGGGACAATACAATCATTAGGAGATAGGCATGTCTCAATTGACCGATGCACTGCAGTCTAGTCAACCATCGTGGCATTTCCACCTCAAGCCGAGGTAGCCGAGGGGACCTTACACTCCAAGTGAATGGGAGAAAAAGAAAGCATTGGAGGATGAAAAGAAGCGTCTGGCAAAGGTGGCACGCAAAGATGCTATCTTGGAGGATGAAGAATCTGATCCACCACGAAGGAGTAGGAGGATTGAGGGGCGTGATGTCTACGCACTTATATTCTTGTAGACAGTTGTTGGGCCTCCAAGTGCAGAGGTTTGTAGAACAGCAGCAAGTTTCCCTTAAGTGGATCACCCAAGGTTTATCGAACTCAGGGAGGAAGTGGTCAAAGGTATTCCCTCTCAAGCAACCCTGCAATCAAAATACAAGAAGTCTCTTGTGTCCCCAACACACCTAATACACTTGTCAGGTGTATAGGTGCACTAGTTCGGCGAAGAGATAGTGAAATACAAGGGGTAACGGTGCTAGAAAAGAGCTTGACAGTGAGGTAAAGACTATAGCAAGCAAATATGCAACATATCTAGATGCAAACGGTGCTTCAATGTTTAGAAACAAGGCCTAGGGGTCATACTTTCACTAGTGAACACTCTCTCATATAAATATCCTCTCTTCATGATACTACTCTTAACTACTCTCCGGTTGGACACTCTAATCCATGGTAGGGCCTTCCCCAATCTAGATGACCCCACACTATCACCTTGAGCGCTAGATGGTTCCAACAAACACCACAATTTCATAGAGACATCCAACTCAAAATATAACTCATAAAAAAAATTCAATCTAGCCAAAGTGCCACACACGGTATGCACGCTGTCAATTTCACACACGTGGAGAAAAGCATAGATCTATTAAAGCACAAAGAGTATTTATGTAGACTCAAACCTAAGTGCCACCATGGCGTGCACGCTGTCACTTTCACACACATGGGGAGAGCTAGAGATCTATTGAAGCACTTGATTAGCAAGGTAGATCTACTTGATTACAAAGCTCATGACCATAACAAGATAAAGCATAGAGAGAGAGAGATGAACACATAGCTACCGGTAGAGCCCTTAGCCTCGAGGAAGAACTACTCCCTCCTCATCATGGGAATCAGCAACGGTGATGGAGATGGTGGTGGAGATCGATGGAGATGGCTCCGGGGGCACTTCCCCGTCCTGGCAGGGTGCTAGAACAGAGACTTTCTGTCCCCCGAATCTCCCCTTCGGTGGCGGTGGCGCTACAGAGGTTTTTGTGGATTTCTTCTATTGTTTTACGGTTTTCTCATCGGGGGATCTTATAGGCGAAGGGGAAGTAAAGGAGGTGGCCAGGGGGCCCACACCCCCTGTGGGCGTGCCCTAGGGGGCCCGCACCCACCTAGGGTGTGGCCACCCTGGTTTCCTCCTTCGTCTCGTCTTCGATTTTCTGTATCGCTTCCGGCAAACTATGAACTTTGGCTTTTGTCCCGTCCAATTCCGAGAATATTTCTTTACTAGCTTTTCTGAAACCAAAAACAACAAAAAACAGGCAACTGACACTGTGGCAACTTGTTAATAGGTTAGTACCAGAAAAGGTATAAAAATCACCTCAAAGTGTGTACAAAGCAAAGCAAAGTAGATACTAAACAAGCATGGAACATCAAAAATTATAGATACATTTCCGACGTATCAGGGCGTAGAAATAAGACCGAGGATCGGGCGGAAAAAAGGGAAAAAGGGGAGAAAGTGACTGCTTCCTAATGTTGTCTTAAATAATTTATATTGTCTTGTTAGTGTCCTCGCGAACTTGAACTAGAACTAGAATTTGATGTGTTGGTATGGTCGTGTTTGGTGTCATTATTATATTTTGGTCGTATTTGGTGAAGTTGAAATTATGTTATTGCTATGGTATTGTTTGGTTTCTTGTTTGTGTTGAATTATATTGTTAAATGCTATCCAAAAATAGCAGCACTACTTTTATAGATTTTTTTTAGCATGGCGTTTTCGGCAAGGGCGCCATGTTGTTGACCATGGCATTTTTCGCCAAGGCTCCATGCCACTAACCTTTGGCGCTTTTGGCCAAGGCGCCACAAAAAGGACTTATAAAAATGTTGGGGTCGATTTACCGGCCTCGTGCACCAGGTTAGTGAAGGAGATATGCCCTAGAGACAAATAATAAAGTGTTTTTATTTGATGTATCTCTTGTATGTTCATAATACATTTCTTACCGTGCTATAACTGTATTAATACGAAACATTAATACACGTGTGGTATTTAAACAAACCATATCTCTAGTTAGCTCTAGTAAACTAGCTCATTGGACAAGTGCTGATCTTATGGTTTCGAGATCATGGTGATAGTGCCGATTGACAATGAGGTCACATTGTTGGTGAATAATATGATAGAAAACACCAAACATTAATCTCAATGAGATATAGTTACTTAACGTTAATCATTGATGATAACACATAAACATCGGGACATAAATACTTCGACTGTGAGATAATGCATAATCACCGTTTTAGAAAGAGACTATGATGATATCAAGTATTAAGTCGTGAAAGGGTGATCATAAAGGTATCATTGGGTTTACCAAAGAGACGGATTGAGGAGTTTTTAT
Organism: Avena longiglumis; assembly: GCA_030063025.1. Lineage (NCBI taxonomy): Eukaryota > Viridiplantae > Streptophyta > Magnoliopsida > Poales > Poaceae > Avena > Avena longiglumis. The sequence goes on from CP125978.1 coordinate 7,018,280, forward strand.
CAAGACCAGGATTTGTCAATCCAAGTAATAGATAGATACATGTGGCCAACTCGGTAACGTTGCATTAACTAAGCGTGCAAGCGTATGGCTAGGTCATGGAATGCAACGACACGGTTACGAGTAAACGAGATCATTGGAAACGAGATCGAACACGAGTATGGAGATAATTGAGATCAAATCTCGGATGACCTAGGTATCATATGGCAAAGGGAATAGGACTACGCAGTTAAAGGTTCAAGCGATGAGATTCGTGAATGCACGGGTGGTCATTATGGACATCCAGGTCCCGCTGATGATCATTGATGCAAGAGGGTTCTAGGTCATTTTTGGAGCATCTCTGAGCCGAAGGGTGTCACACTTAAGGATGGGGACGCTTTGGGATCGAACCGGCACCGCGGGAGAAATGAGAGAGAGAGAGAGAGAGAGAGAGAGCAGAAGGTGTTCCAGAGTATGGGATATAATAGTATATGTGTTTTATATATACACTGGTTGAATTAATATTAAAACATACTTTTTTTGTAGCCTTCTCTTATTGGGCCATTCCCTGGAGGGAAGGGCCCATAGGGATAGGAGCCATAGGATAAGAGGAGGGGGCCCGTCCGGCCAAAACCCTAGGGTCCCCCCCCCCGTGCGTGGGGAGCCTAGGGCCAGCGGCGGTGGCTTGGGGGGTCCCACCCCCCTTGGCCCTAGAGTTTGCCCCTTTCCCCACCTCCTATAAATAGAGGAGCCCCATCCCCTCTATTTGCACAAAAATCTCTCCTCTCTCCCTCTATTCCCTATAGATCTATCCACCTAGATTGGATATAGCTCTTTGGGATTAGATCTCCACCTCCACACTACCATCATGCGCCGGATGGTCTGGCTTCCATCTTCTTCCACTGCTCGGCTGGATCGGAGCCCGGGAGACGTCCCTACACCGGACGTGTGTAGAGATTCGGAGGCGCAACACTTGGGGCGCTTGTCTTCATCTCTATACACCTTCCTACGTAAGGCATGCCATGGTCTTCAAGGGTATGAACTCCGTCATCCCTCTCCATTACTTATGTCTATATAGAATAGATCTTGGTTGCCGTGTTCGCGTAGCTAGAAAATTTTTGTTTCCTGCTGCGAACCCCGATAATTAGAGGCCGAGGGCGCCATGCCCGGATGATAAAGTTGATGATGCATAAGATGAAGTGGGGATCCTCTCGATCCGCTCCAGCCTACACCTGCACTGCCCTAGGAAGCGCGTCGGGGCTCTAGTGAATCATGCTTGTGCGCAGCCTACAATCTTTGTAGATTTTGGGAATTTTTGGAGAGCGGCTAGGATAGGCACTAATGTAGGTAATTGCTAGTCGCCGCACACGAAATAGGGGTCCAGAACCATGAGTTGCTTAGGGCGCCTCTGATTAGGGTGTTTTGTTACATATGGGTGAGGTTCCGAACTCCTTTTATTTATCTTTAACAATTATTTGACTCCTTCTAAATGTGTTTAAATCTGACAAATCAAAAAAGCATTCCTAACTTACATGAAGTTGACTAGAAAAATATCATACTCACGCCGTATCCAAATAGGTGTCACATAAACTTAGTTAAAAACTTAACAATTTCTAAGTTTGACCGAACAAATTGATAGAAATATAAATACTTACAGTAATGAATAAGTACATTATGAAAATATATCTGTCACATCCCAAAATTCTCCTAATTTTGGAATGTGAAATAAATAAATAAATTTGATTGATTGTTTGACTATGTTGAAAATTCTCAAAGAGAAGAAACTTTTTGAATAGAAAATCCTCTCAACCTTAAATTCAAAATCTTATATTCTTTTGTTATGACCTAAGTAGCCATATAGGCAAAAGGGCATGGATTGATTATGGATTGTAGAATTGGTGTGCAAGATTTAAAAATAAAAATCATGAAGCATTCATAATCATTTTATTACATCCATGCAAAGATCTCACAAACTGAATCCAAATCCTGGTATCTAAATCCTATAGTTGATTTGCCCAAATGTTCCTAAAGGAATTAAATTGACTTTATAAAACCCACTATTGCTAAGGCATAAATTATTGATAATTATAGCCTAAAGAGATCCAATTAATACTACAAAATTTTAGAAACAAAATTGAGCTCATTTGGAGCTAGTATGGAAAAGTTATGGAATAAATACAAACAAATAAAGATATAAATAAAATGGAATATACAAGGATTTATAAAACCACTACTTCCAAACTAGTAAAAAGATTATAAATTTGATCCTATAATGATCTATTCGATTTTAGAAAAATTTAGAAACAAGAATCATATCATTTGGAGTTCGTATGCAAAAGATATGAGGGAAACAAGTAAAAAAACTAAATGGGCCGGCCCACCCGGTCCGACCGGACCGAGCCAGCCGGCTGGACACGTACAAGATCGATCGGTGGAGTGCTTTAAAATCCGTGTGAAACAGTTTTTCTCCAACCTATAAATTTTTATCTACAACTCCGAATCGACTTCCGTTTGTTTCTACTTGTTCCCTACTCCAATACCTATCTCTACAAAATCCTAAATCTCCATATAATATCGTGGAGACACAGCTGTACGATTTTCCCTTCTCGAAATCCCGAATCTACACATGTCCGAATCTTATTTCGCTTTTTAACTCATCTAGACTTCGTCGTTTGCCTTCGGTCAAAAGACGAAAGTTGTAGGAATCGTCGAAATATTTCAATCCCGACAAACCTCACCTCTTTTCATCCATCAGAGCCGGAGAATTTCGTATCGCAATATTTTAGATCTTACGGTGTAAATCCAAGATGTACTCGCGCTCGTTTCTTCAAATCCAAATTCCTTTGGTGATAAGGTAGGAATAATGATTCCTCATAACTTTCATGTTTTAAGTTTTTCAATTTGACCTACGGATTTGTCTCTCTAACATAGATCTGTTTCTTGTCTATTCTGAGCCAAAATCGGGTCAATCTCTTCTTCTAGCCACCGGATCCTATTCAGACGGTCGAGATCCAATAAAACCGGTGCGTGCCATGTCGTCAACCCGGTCAGCTTCCTCATCAACGCCACATCAACGTCAGGTCAACATCTAGTCCCAGTCAGCATGCAAAGTCAATCTGTCTAGTCAGCGGAATATTCCCTGGAATATTCCGTTCGAATTTAAAATTGCATATTATAGATCTAACTTGTAAAATTCATTAGGAATTCATACCATGTCCAAAAATTGCGTATAATATATCAACTTGAAGATAATTTTATGTAGAATCATCTTATCATAATAGATACAAATTTTGCTATACGTGGTTACTGCAGTAATTTATTTAGTTTTAATGGTCTTTTAGGTTAATAAATTCATAAGAAATTATCTGTAACTCCGAAAAATATGAATAATATATCAAATTGAAGCTACTGTAATGTACTTTAGTAAAATCTGGTTGGACCTAGCATTTGCAGATTATTTAACCTGTAGAAATTTAATTAGTTTTAATGGCTTTATAAATCATTAAATTCATAGTAAATTAATTGCTTGTCACAAAAATATAAATGATATACTGATGGAAATCTGGTTCCCTGTAGATCATCAATATGCAATTATTTCAGCATTTTACTGTAAGGTTTTTCCGTGAAGATTTAAATGGTTTAATGGCTTATTTAGAGTAATAAATTCATAAGAAAATAAATACTATTCCGAAAATTACAAATAATATGTACCTGGATTCACAATTCCGTGGAGATTACAGATATAATTTTAGTTTGATTTTTAGACAACAGAAACTATATGAATCATTTAAAACCATTAAACACTATTTAAACCATACAAAAAGATTTATAACTCCGATTAGGGTGAATCCAATGCCTACTGGTTCGTATAAACGTCCTCTATCCAGTAAACCTAAGAAACAAATTTAATTCTACAGTTAGAATAGTCGTTACAACAGAACTATTAAAAACCCTATATTAGCAAGTAATTATTAATAACAAGTACTCCATTGCATTATTTGGTCTCTTGCATGCATCATATACTCCAGTATTGTGTATAGAACTAAAGTAACAACCATTGTGACTTATTAAATTGTCATGCATGCATTTGTTGCATTTGTTTGATCTCTATGTGCTATTGTTTATGTTGTATGCAATTGTTTGATCGATAGATTGCGAGGAGTGCAACGTGTGTGATTGCAACTACTATGATTGCAAGTATTGTGGTTATGACGAAAGCAACCATTATATCTATGAGAATTGTGAGGATTATCTAATCGACTACATCTACAACAAAGGCAAGTGGTGCTATCTTGGTCATAAATGTCCTATTGATTTCCTATGCATTGCAGATGTTTTTGTAGAATTGCATCTGTAGGAATTGATGTGTATATGCTATGCTATATCCCATATTATTCCCTAGCATTCCTTGTTTATGAGCCATCGTATTGGTAGATTGCTTAGCTATGCTATTTAGACGAGGAAGGGAATCATATCATGAAAATTTATATGTTTTGAAAGGCTTATGTTTTGCTAAATGATAAACCAATATGTTTTAATGAACCACCTGGGTGGAATGACATTGATTGGGTCATCGAGTGTATTTATGGTGGGGAATGCCGCCCAGGACACTGAGAAATGATTGGTTTCTTTGTTTGGAAGCTTTCGTGTGCAACCATGTGCCAATAATGGAATGGGCGGTTGGTTGAACTCAGTAGGTTGTGGTAACTCGAACCCGCGTATCCAGAGATGTAGATAGTGTAGGTTGGACCGGTGCGCGTCGGGATTGGGGATCTACTTCCCGAACGGTTCCTTCTTGGACTTATCCCTATCATCACCCAATATGAGAGTGGTGGTACGAGCTGGGCTGGCCAAGTCACATGGGTAAAGTGTACTAACCCCTGCAGGGTGTATAAACTAATCGATTAGCCGTGTCCCCGGTTATGAACAATTTGAGCGACCTGATACTGATGCTATGATATTTCTCACTCATCCTTATTTCTTAATTACTTAAAACTTGTTAGGTGAACATAATTGGGTAGGAGCACCTAGGAGTGAACCAGAGTGTCCTATTTATCGTATTAGAAAACTACTTTGTTACAAATGTTAGGATAAAACTATTGCTTTATGCAAATGAGCCTGAACTTCACTTGGCCAAATAAGCATGTAGTTGATAGATCTATTGTTAACCACTTTAGCCTACTTGTCATACATTCAATGTATTGACCATTCGTGATTGCAACGTTTCATGTTGCAGGTTATATCGTATCTGAGTGATCGTTCATAGGTCGTGAGACTCCACTCAACAATTGTTCGCCTGTGGCACATTTGAAGGATGGAGATCTACCTTGTATTCGTTTCCGCTGTGTACTTGAATAAATAATGTAAATTCTGGATCATATTCGTCGTATTTATGATGCACAGTTATATTTGGTATCATTTTATACTGTGTGCCAGTGAACCGATCCAGGGATTGGAACTATACACATGAACTCAGCCTTATCAGGCGAGCGTGTTACAATATCTTATGATGGATCTATTAATATTGATATGATATTATAGATCTTTATATATTTAATTATAATACTCTATCAAACTTAGAAAACATTGACCATTGAACTAAGTTTATACGCCTCTTATTTGGGGATGGAGGGAGTACATACTTGACAAGACAACTACACACCATTATGACTGTGTTATTCGAAATCCGAACAATCAGGCATATATATATATATATATATATATATATATATATATATATATATAGAGAGAGAGAGAGAGAGAGAGAGAGAGAGTTGCGCTATTTGACACCCAGGGTGTAGAATAGTTATTTTACACCCACCCTCTATCTTAAGAACTGTATATTATTTTTACGTCACGTAAATTTTGTCTTACTTCGTAAGTCGAGAAGAACATAAGAAAAATTAGAAATGACATAATTTTTTTTGTTTACATGCCGTATAAAATTACAATGTAAAATACGTATTTTTGGTGTTTTTTACACTATAATGAGTCATAAACTTTATTTTTATGTCGAAATTTTTGGTTGTGATGAATATATGAACATAATAATTCATATACAGAACATAATTTTTTCAATTTAACACCGTAAAAATATGTTGGGTGCAAAATAAGTATTCTGCACCCTGGGTGCTGAATAGGGTTTCTATATATATATATATATATATATATATATATATATATATATATAGATTCCGAGACTAGAGTCCATCCAATGTCTAGCCAATGAAAAGAACAGCGCGCTATTTTTTTGGTGTGGCCCTTCTCTATAGTCATATATGCTATAGCGTGCTAATAACATGCTATTTTGGAAAATAGCATTTTGAAAATAGCCCGAAAATAAAGGATTTTAGCAAGAACCAGGGATACAGTGGAGCATATAGATGTTTTAGCGCGATCAGTTATGTTTAACAATCAAGATTTGCATCATATGTTTGTTTACTCCACACTCCTCCCATCTCATATATATATAAGTGAAATATAAGGTAATAGACGTGATTCCAATATTAACCATAAATGGTCTAAATCAGATATAAATGCTCAAGATATGGTTTGATTGCACCAAATGTCGATTGCCTAACACAAACTGATGTTATGAACGTACTTCAGCACAGTGTTTCAGATTTCAGAGTTCCAGTGTTCAAACTGAAGTGATTTTTAGTGTTGGCCAAGGCAATATTTTTGAATTGCCATGGTGCAAGTCTAGAATCAGCGTCAGTCTTGCCCGTCTGCACCGTGAGCGTTGATGACCTGATACTGTGTTAATTTCTTCCTAAAGATGGTGCATTTGTGGCAGCCTAGGCACATTCTTTTCTATTTATGCAGTTTATTTGGAATAATACCTAATGACCGCCTGAATCGTTGTGAAAAAAAATCGGGACAGTCCTATAACTCTTGATAAAAAAAATAATGTATATGTATTGCAATGAGAGGACTATACATCAATCTTAGAAATTTCCTTCAGATTTTTTCAGTTCGGTCCTCTCCTTTGTTTCCAAGTTTGTTACAGTCCAAGCTTTCTCTTGCCATAACGTTGTTACTTTCAGAAAAACATCATAGTTTGGCACAGACAATGAACCATAAAAATAGCAAGAGAACAAGATTTCAGTGATTTGTCTGCAACTTTTCTAATTACCTCATATATAGGCCTATGCTGTCTGGGTGTCATTTGGCTACAGACTTCAGCCTAATCGTTAACAACATAGACATTTAAGCCCTCGTATAATAACTTTTGAGAGACTTAAAACAGTAATGATTGTTTGATAGCCTATGCAAGCTACTCTACCGGTCAATCTTTATAGTATGAAATCTCACGTGACATTGGTACCCTAGGGAAGTGTTGTGCACAGAGGTTGCGGCTCCAGCACATCAACGATCAAGCAAGGTGATTTGTGCTTCTGTCTGTCTCTCTCATGCATGATGACTGTAACGCCATACATGTCTCATGAACTAGAAATATATGATAGGAAATTGAAACAACTATCTAGGGAGAATTCCTCATTAGAAGGTGAACGGTGGACAAGGAGGAAATTTTTCCAAGAAGGCTATTCATGTGTTATGTGCAAAGATGGGTAGGGTTGAAAACAGAAAATTTCGTCTGTTTCTGCACAAAATGGAAATAGAGAGCAAAACATCTAGAAATTAGGGATCTTTTTTTCTACCACTACTATCCCTTTGCAAAAGCTTGCTGGTAATATATGTGGAAAACATCTAGAACCACTTGAACAGCATTTCATGTTTCAAACTATATATTTGAATAAACCTTTCTTCATGGAATTGATCATTCTTGGTGCTTGGGCTATATGGAAGACAAGGAATTCTTTCGTATTTCAAGGTGTTTGGCCAAACATGTGCATATTAATTTTTACAACCACGGCAACTTTCAAGGAAGAGATTTGGTGGCTTAAGTTCAGGTCAACTAGGAAAAACTAAACTATTTTTGCAACTTGGGTTGATAGCTTCATTTGATTTTTCTTCTCTTTCTTTCTAATGCACAAATATCATGTAGATATTGCATCTTAATATCCAAAATATATAAAAGATAAAGCACAGTCCTACTGTTTTCTGTAAGAAAAAACCATGGGGGATGTGTGACACTTATACATAGAGTTCTCTTCCATCCACTATTTAAGAAAAAGCTGACCAATTTCTACGGACCATAAGAATAAGCATGCACGTCGATCCCCATGAATACGCATATAGACTGATCTGGATTGGTAAACATTATCCAAACAAGAAAACAAGAATATAAACCTAGGTAACTCGGCTCATATGCATATACGGATTCATGATTACATCAAAGTCTGAAGGAAGCCCGAAAAAAGCTAGTAGTATCATATAAGTAAACAAGAATATGAACCTAAGCATGTTCTAGCTGCAACCCGTCGACGTCGGCCACGTCTATGTTAACCCAACCGTCACTCTCACTCTCCTCGTCCTCCTTGTCGATTCCATCATTTTCATCCTCCGAACTCGTGGACTCTTCATCCCCCTCCTCCTCCACCTCCGACTCCTCATCCGTGTCTGGATAAAGCACGTAACCCTCAAACTGGACGACGATGGCATCCTTGTCGGTGTCGGTGTCGGCACCAGAGTCGCCTTCCGGCTGCATCACGTAGAAGCGGCACTCCTCATCCAGCACCACCGGTGTCTCCAGCTCCACCTCAGTCACCTCTGATGACAATTGCGCGAGCATGATGTTCCGAGTGCCCATCTTGACTCCGGCGGCCGCCACGACACCCTGACCAGCGGCGCTCTCCGGGTCGACAAGAAAGACGTGGGTGACCACGAAGGGCTCGTCGTCCCACGGACTTAGTGCAACCTCCTCACCGATCTGGAGCTGCAAGGCCATGCGGTCTTCCTCGTCCTCCCCATCATCGTCATCCTCCAAACTCGCGGCCTCTTCATCTCCTTCCTCTTCCTCTTCTGACTCTGACTCCTCGTCCGTGTCTGGATAAAGCACATAGCCCTCGAACTGGACGACGACCGCACCCTTGTCGGTGCCGGTGTCGACATTGGCATTGCCTTCTGGCCGCATCACGTAGAAGCAAGACTCCTCATGCAGCACCACCGGTGTCTCTAGCTCCACCTTTGTCACCTCTGATGACAGTTGCGCGAGCACGATGTTCTGCGTGCCCATCTTGACACCGGCGGCCGCCACGACGCCCTGGCCGGCGGCGCTCTCCAGGTCGACAAGGAAGACGTGGGTGACCACGAAGGGCTCGTCGTCCCACGGACTTAGCACAACCTGCTCACCGATCTGGAGCTGCAAGGCCAGGCGGTCTTCCTCCAACAGCTGCTCATCCATGGCCATGGCCTTGCTTGATGGATCCATCGCCGAGTTACAATTGCACTACTGGAACGGTGTATCTCGACCTCGATCGTCGTGAAACGGAACTCGATTGCTTTGTGCACAGCCTCGGGGTGTCTTGTGTGCTTATATTGATGGACTGGGCACACCGATTCTGACTGGCACTCGGTCGATCAGGAGGTGATTCGACTCGGAGTAAGCGCACCGATTGGGATTACAATTAGCGGTTTAGCAGTCAGGCTTTGTCAAATGGATGGTTCTTTTATTTATTTATTTTAGAGAAATTTGGGGATGGTTCTTGTTTCTTCTCATTCCGGCAATTTTGGGTACTGCACGTATAATCAGTTATTAATCGCCCAACTTTAACACTAGTACTCCCTGTTTCAAAATAGATGTCTTATGTTTTTAAAATTAGATGAATCTATATATTAAATAGTGTCTTGATTCATCTAAATTTTGACAAATTTGATATCTATTTTAAGACAGGGGGAGTAAAAAAAAAATTCGAATTGAGAAGCTCATCGCCCCATATTTTTATTTTCTAAAACCGATAAAACACGGAGACGTCTGTCTGCCAATACAGGTTTAGGAAACAGTTCGCTAGAAAGAAATACTCGTTCCGTCCATTTGAATTTGCTATATTTAAATGTATCTATACAACTCTGTTTTTAAATCCACGAATCTGTAGCGTTGATGACAGCTCTGCTCGATCCTGTAAAGGAGTTGGGAGCCTGAGTGATTCGAACGGGTCTGAACCTTGTTCAAACAGTTGTGGTGCTGTTGAATCTGGTCAATGATTACAGTGGTCGGAATTCTCTGAAATGTTAACCTAGGGGCTTGTCGTTGTATATAGAAATGTTGAGTCACGTTCTAAAAACAGCATTCTTGGCATTCTGGACAGTTTTCTTTCTCTCTCTCTGTTATAGCTTGTAAGACCATTTGCGATAATGTAAAGCTCGATTGAGCTACGTCCTACATGCGACACAACATTACTGCAGTATACTCTTCCATTTCCTTTCACAATAATTGTTCATGCCAACTACTAGTAGAGTAGCGTGACGTTGCGCCCGCTCAAGTCATGTACATATCGATAGAAGATCCGAAATAAAAAGCTCTCGTCTCTTATGTTTTAGAGAAATAGCAAAATTCGTTCACGATGGAGAAAGCTTGACAATTATGACTCCAGCTACAAACTTGTCCCTAAATACACACGTGAAATGCTCAAGTTCTTTGACAAGAGACTGTATCTCATAAGCCTGCTCAACCACGAAGCGGTCATCAGTCATCTTGTAGTCATAGAATTATTTCATGACATACAACTTTGTGCCAGTGTCTGAGACCCCAAATTTGGCCTCAACCGTATCCCACATTGCCTTGCTAGAACCAAGCGATGCATAAGGATCATCAATGTTTTCGCCAAGAACACTCAACAAAGCCGCCTTAAAGAGAGTACCGGTTTCCTCAAACTGAGCCTCCTCAACAGGAGTGAGTTCACCCTTAGGTTTGCCAAGAGTGACGACATAGCAGCTCATGGTCTGAAACGAGAGGACGGCTCTCCCGTGCCATCTCTTATACTGCATACACTCAAAGATTGGTGGTTTCATAACCAGAGGGCTGTTTGTTTGTATATCACATGTGTATTGATGTTTCCCTATCAATACAGTTATAGCATGATATAAAACTTAATCATAAACTTCATGACCGTCATCTAATATTTGACTCTAGGGCATATTCCCTTCACGGGTTTCCTGGCGTCAGGAAGAAATATCCCGATAGAAGCCATCAGAGAAGAAATGATAGGGAGGCAGACCGGATGCAGCCTATAGAAGAAACATTAAAGAGGCAACATGAGCAAATAAATTCACTTAGCCAGCAAGCTACCAGCCCATCTCAGCGGCATGACAAATATCCTGCATTCGATGCTACTGGCCCACCATCTCGGTGGAAAAGCAGCGTGGCTTCCAAGGAGCTCCCGGCTGATGATCTGGCGATGGCTTCCACGGAGCTTCCGGCTCATGATGATGCACTGACGATGGCTCCTCGCTACCACGTGGATGATATCACGGAGCCAGCAAATTGTGAGCTACATGTGAAAGTTGTAAACATATCCATGAAGGTGGCGGTCGTCTTTGCCTTACCTTCTGGACCTAGACCAACTTACCATTGCTCTCTGGTTCTAGATGGCTACGTTGTTATCGGTGTGGACGAAGTTATGAACGGATTTGAGCAGAACAAGCTTGACTTCCCTTGATGAGTGCAGCAGCACTTCGTTGGGAGACCCCAAGAGGAAGATATGATGCAGTTCAGCAGGCAAATTTCCCTCAGTAAGAATCCAAGGTTATTGAACCATTAGGAGGAAGGAAATGCCCCAAAGGTGTTGCAAGCAACGTGGAGACCTGCACAACACAAACTCAAGACTTTGCTTCAACGAATCAGTGAGGTTGTCAAGCTCACCGGTTTGCTGTAACAAAGGATTAAACGTATGGTGTGGAAGATAATGGTTTGCAGGAAGTAAACAAGTAACAGTGGAAGATGTATCAATGGAAAAGATTAGACCAGGGTCCATAGTTCACTAGAGGTGCTCTCCTTAGATAAACAACATGGCACGAAGGGTAACAAATTACAGCGGGGCAATTGACAGGAACTGAGCAAGGCATAACAATGCAATACCAGATAAAAAGATCCTATGAGATTCGATTGGGCAATATAACAATATACATAGACCGTCATCCAACTACATCTATGACTAGAAGTCCACCTTCAGGTTATCATCTGAACCCCCTCCAGTATTAAGTTGCAAGCAATATACAACTGCTTTAAGCAAAGTGTGTAAGTTAAACAATCCACTTGTTCCATAAACAAGAGACATTTTTCTCCCTAGTAGCAACAACACATCTACAAACGAAGAGATATCTGTCACTTCCCTTGAAAACTATAGGCATGAACCCACTATCAAGCATAAATACCCCCTCTTGGAGTCACTAGCAACTACTTGGCCAAGATAGCTACTAACAATGGAGAGCATGCAAGATCACAAACAACACGGACATGATAGAATCATAAAGACAAAACCATTAATCAATCTGACATAGTAATCTCAATATCCATCGGATCCCCGCAAACACAACATGCATGATTACAAATAGATTAGATCTTAATCATGAATGGAGCTCACGAGATCTATACATGAAAGCACAAGGAGGAGATACAACCATCTAGCTACTACATGGACCCATAGTTCAAGGTGGAACTACTAACGCTTCATAGCGGAGAGAAGGTCTCCAGGATGATTTCCCCTCCGGCAGGGTGCCGGGAAGAACTTCAGATCCCCCCCCCCCCGATCTAGGGACGACGGTGGAGGCGACTACAGAAGGTTTCGTGGAGTTTTGATCGGGTACTTAGGGTTTCTGCATCGGGGGCTTCTTATAGGCGAAGAGGCGAGGCCGGGAGGCGACCAGGGGGGCCACACCCTGCCCAGGTGCGTGTCCACCCTAGCCCGCGCCTAGGGGGTGTGGTGGCCCTCTGGCACCTCTCTGTCTCGTCTTCTGGATTCGTGTCCCCCACGGTAAAATATTGACTTTGGCTTTTGTCTCGTCCAATTCCGAGAATATTGATATTTTGCCTTTCTGGAACCAAAAACAAAAGAAAATAGGCAACTGGCATTGTGGCAACTTGTTAATAGGTTAGTTCTAGAAAAATTATAAAAATACCTCAAAGTGTAGACAAATCAAAGCAAAGTAGATACTAAATAAGCATGGAGCATAAAAAATTATAGATACGTTTCCGACGTATCATCCCTACAGGTGAAGGGGATATGAATGAAGTGGGAGAAGCTATAAAACACATCGTTCTATGATAAAAGAAATACATCGTGCTTTCAAATTAGACGCCAAGGCCACCGACTTCTCGGAATAGCAATCCAGCTCAATCTTCGGTGCGCCAGTAGGCTCCGCCGCGTCAGCAAACTCCGTCGCGTCTGCAGGCTCTGCTGCCTCCGTCGCCTTTGCCTCGTCAGTAGACTCCACCGCCTCAGCAATCTCCGCCGCCTCATCCCCGGTTGCAAAAAGGAGGAGCACCGCCAATCCGGCGGCTAGTATTACAGCTGCGAAGAAATCCTCAGCGGGTACAAGGAAGAAAGCCAAGGTGGCTCCTATCAAGTTACCTTACAAAATGACTAAGGAAGAAAATAAAAGGATCATGAATGAAGATGTGAAATGCCAGCTTTCTCCGAAACGGCCCTCGTCAAAGCAGTATATAGCACCAAAAACAGTGAAACACTTTGTGAATATGCTAGAGCGACCAAGGCCAGAATATTTTTCATCAGACTATGACCGCTCTATTATCAATTCACATTACGATAATGTGCAGCGAAAGTAGTAGTACAACAACCGGGAAAAATTCCCCAGCTCGGATAACGGAAAAACCAATCATGCCCCCGCTCAATGTGTTTTCCAATGGGGATCCAGAGGTTGCATGACTAATCACAGAAACTGCTAGATAAGCTGGTGTGTCTGTTGATCAATTTGTAGGCATTAAAGACATACCCAAGGCTGAATTAGCATTCAAAAATGAGTAATGGAAGCCTCTCGTCAAACTTGAGGAGCTCCTGCATCTACAAACACAAATGTGAAATTTGCATTTGTGGTACTTGCAAATCCGCAAAGGAAGGGAACATCATGCTCATAGTGGCAATTAGAGAGGAGCATTACTTCCATGAAAACGACGCGATACACATTGAGTTTGAAGAATTATTTTAATTATTCAATAAAGACGCCCTTGACAAATCTCTCGTCAATTGCTATTGTCCGTAAGTGATTTATTTCTATAATTAAGTCTCTAGCTCATCTCGAGTTCATTGCATATATAATTATCCTCACTATATTTTTTGTACGCTATTATGCAGAATGAAGATTCTGCAATACAAAAGAGGAAAATCTATGACCTTGGGTTTATTGACCTAAATAACATTCATGAATATACGGTAAAAAAAACACCCCAAGGACACAGAGGATTACTTGCTAAGGTTTTTAACGAAACAACAAACCAAAATGGAAATACTATTTCCTTAGGATTTCAAGTGAGTGTTACTATCTTGTACACATTCGATTTCTTTTACTCGATGTTAAGTATAATTGATGAGTTATACGTGCGCAGGTTTTACTTTATTCTGCTAATCATTCAACTTAACAAAGGAGTGGTACTTGTCAGGGACTCGAAACATAAAAAGCATGAGATGTGGGCAGACCTGATTGAAATGCTCCAGAGATAATTTTAATCATTATCGCACTATATCGGCATCTTTCATTCATTTCCTGATATCAAGTAATTAATAACGTAACTCCTTTAATCACTTTCTTTGCCGAGCAGGGTTTGGAAACAGTTCACCAAGACTGTTAGGGGTGAATGGAAATATGAGCTGCAATTCCGAGATCTCAATGTAAATAGTAATATAGCTAGGTCCCCGCATATTTTCAATTCTTGTTTAAATACCATTATCATGATTGATTATTATTTTGATTAAACTCAATTATCGTAAAGTGTTTGAGACAGGAAGACGGAATAATTTATGTGGATACTATGTTTGCGAGTTCATTCGCCAGACGACCTATAAGCATGACAGAATTACGAAATAATATGAAGTACGTCAACAATATTCACAATCTTATTTTATTACCCGCAATTATGTTGAGTTTATCCCATTCTTTAAATTAGATCGAACAGATGCAGGATTGTCTCTAACAAATGATCGCGTATGAGAAATTCAAGAGGAATTGGTGAGATTCTTACTTAAAGAGGTCATATCTCCAACCGGAGAATACCATCAGCAATTTATATCTGTAGTATAATAGGGATCGTAAGAGAAATTCACATTGTATATACATGAATGTGGACTTTGTATCTAATATATTCAACCAAGCATGAAGAAAGAGGTCACTTCAATCTATATATTCATGACAATGTTGTGTAATGATTCCTTTATTGCATGTGACTTACGCCAAACCTCTCCTGCCGCAACAAAAATTCGCTCCAAAACTCTGACGCGGCAGAACCTGCTGCCACAGCAGCAGAATGACTAAAATGTTGTCTCAGCGGAGCTCATTTAGTCCCGGTTCGTGTTACGATTTAGGACTAAAGGTCCTCCACCCCCCGCTTTCTACCGCGGCAACGTGGAGCGCCTTTAGTCCTGGTTCGTGGCACAACCGAGACTAAATGGAAGGGCATTTAGTCCCGATTGCGCAGCCCCGGTTGCGCAACCTGGACTAAAAGTAGTTACAAACAAGGACTATAGCCCTATTTTCCACTCGTGACACACACCACCATCGGCAGGTAGCCAGCGACCCCCTCGGCCTCCCTTCGCCTCTCTCCAACTTGAGCCGCCAGCTCCCTCCTCGCCGGTCATGCGCCTACATCCCCTCCGTGTGCTCCATTCACCGCTATCAGGACCGGATGTCCTCGTCCTTGACTCTCACCTTCGATGGTCACCTCAGGCGTTGCCAATAGCCTCCCGCCTCCATGTGCATTCTCCAAGGTGATGCCCTCTCTCTCTCTGCTCGCTTCTCTACATCGTCGATTCGCGCAGTCCAGGGCCGCCCCCTGCCCAGCGACGTCTGCCACATGGCCATGCACTGACTGATGTGGATTTTGTGGAGGCGGTGTGGACGGGGTAGGTTGTGGGTGGAGTAACAAGAAGTACTGATTCAATGGCAATCTTTATATAAGCTGTGGCATTACTTGTAATATGTTAAAACAACTAGGGATAAATCAGTCCCGTGAAAAATCAGAACCCAACACGGGTGCAAACGAACCTACCTCAAGACAAATTATAGTATATAATAGATATATAGATGGATAGAAAGATAGATACCAATTATGCGTGGCAAAATAAATTTTGGCTCGACGAGGCAAGCGAGGAGGAGCGTGCGTGTATATGTATTCTCTTCATAAGCTTGTACAAGTGGTGAAAGAGCCCACCTTATAAGCTGGTACAACTATCACTTAACTAGTAATGTGGGACTAAACTTTTGCTACACCCAATGTTGAGGATATCGTTTATCGTTAACTTTTCGGTCAGCCCAAAATTAGTGATTTTTTGGTGTATCGGCCGATTAATCTGGCGATAAATCAATTAATCAGCTTATCGGTCACCAGTGATAAGTGATAAATCGACATATCAGATGATTTTTTAAACAGTGGTTACACCTCTTGCCTTACATGAATGGGTCAAATAGGTCTCTAGGATTTCATATATCCAGTTCAGCAAAATTAATATGAACAGGACGGAATAGAAGATTAGGAACTTACAGTAACCATCCCGAGTCTTCGTCAATCACGATGACCAAACAAGTCTAAGACCAATAGCAAATGCTTCTACTTTAGTTACTCCCCCGATCCATATTACTTATCGCTAAACAGATATATCTAGCACTAAAATATGTCTAGGTACATCCGTTTTAGTGGCTGGGCCAAATGAGGAGAAACATAGGACAGATGATAAAACACATACTACCTCCGTCTCAAGGCTTAAGGCCTATTTTTTTCAAAAGTCAAACTATCTCAAATTTGACCAAGCTTTTAGAAAAAAATATTAGTATTTATAATACGTAATTCATACTCTTTCATACATAATAAAACATATTTTCACATAGTATCTATATATAATATAATAATTCTTGATAGTTTTTCTAAAAGTTTGGTCAAACTTTCTGTAACTTGACTTTTAAAAGAGTATTTTTTAGAGAAATTAAATGGTACTTACATTAATAGACACATTATGGTAATACTTAATACAGGTAGCATTGCATATCTGGGAAGCGGTAAATGACAGTTATTACAAATATAAAGTAGTAATTCCAGATATATGAAAAATCAATCGAATTAATTCTTTCCTTATCTGTTATATGCATCTCCGTCTACATAAACCGTGTCAAAGGAGTAATATGCATCTCTTGCTTTGCATGAATGGACCAAGTGAGTCTTTAGGATTTCAGAAATTATTGGTATATTATAAATGGGTTGAGTCTAAATTTTAGCAATATTCCAACATCTAGTATTAAAACATGCATGCCTATCGTATATACGGTTCAACGAAATTACATGAACCGGGCGGAATAGAAGATTAGGAACTCACAGTAACCATCCCGTGTCTTGGTCAATCACGATGACCAAACAAGTCTAAGACCAATGGCAAATGCTTCTAATTTAGATACTCCCTTTGATCCATATTACTTGTCGCTAAACATATATATCTAGCACTAAAACATGTCTAGATACATCCGTTTCAGCGGTCGGGCCAAATAAGGAGAAACATAGGACAGATGATAAAACACACCTTTTTTAGAGAAATTAAATGGTACATTAATAGGCACATCATGGTACTCCAAATACAGCTAGCATTGCATATCTGGGAAGCGGTAAATGACAGTTATTACAAATATAAAGTAGGTATGAAAAATCTATCGAATTAATTATTTCCTTAAAAATATAAAGCCGTAAATGACAGTTATTACAAATATAAAGTAGTGATTCCAGATATATGAAAAATCAATCGAATTAATTGTTTCCTTATCTGTTGTGCATCTCCGTCTACATAAACAGCGTCAGCATCAACGCAAATTGGCAGGAGAACAAGGGCAGAAGAAACAAAAGGTTACCTACCAGTATCTCGTTATGGCGTTCTGCAAGAGCACCGCGATGGTTATGTGCATTCTAGTCCTTGTGGTCATGGCGCCCACTGTGCTGTCTTCTCTTGACGATGGACTAGGTGCGCTGTTCTTCCATATTTTTTCCCTTCCTTCCTTCCTTTCATTCGTTCTTTCTTTATTTTTTCTTTCTGTGCGTAAACATATTTTTTTTTGTTGTGCTATATTTATATACTCTGTGTGAATCTGAACGTGTTGATGAATTTTCTGTGCAGAGTTCTGCACCAGTATTAAGAATTGCAGTCAGCCGGAGTGCTTTAACCAATGCGTACACGAAAATGTTCCAACGGACAAGGCCTATTGCCGGCTGCCGGAGCAATGCTGCTGTCCCCCAACAACACCTTAGGAGATACAACATGACTGCCTCGCTCGCCGCTGCCAGGCTGTCAAAATGTATTAGCGAAATGCTGAAATTTGTAATCAATAAACGTTTTTCAAAATTGATGTGCACAATAATATTTTGATCTCGATGCATGATGTTGGCATATATTGCAATGATTAAGCGTGATTTGACATCTGGTAAATCTTATATGCTGGTGAAACCTAGCATGTAGATTCAATGGTAGTACTACTTATCGGTTCTCTTGTTTCGGAAATCTTAAAATACATACATATGGACCATCTCATAAATTAAAACATGTTTAAACAAACGGAGCGACTGAAATAGAAAAGCTGGGAAACATTGTTGTTCTTGTTCAGGCCCGTCCAAGAGACAGTGCGATCTGGGCGACCGCACAGGGCCCACAAAATCCTGGGGCCCCAAATTCTAGCCCAGGCCTGCACTGCATCTCCTTGTCCCAGCGAAATTACCATTGGCCGAAGTTTAAGAAAATACTACTCCCTCCGACCCATATTACTTGTCATTGAAATGGATGTATCTAGCACTAAAACATGTCAAGATATATCCACTTTAGTGACAAGTAATATGGATCGGAGGGAGTAGCAGGTATCCCGCTCCAATCCTGAGCCCACATCGTAGGTTTCCCGATGTGCCGATCGGCCAAGTCTCCGAACTAAAAAAGAAAGCTTCAGATCGAAACTAATTCGCCCACATGTTCTAGACGGCAGAACCCAATCCAAAAAAGGAAGCATCCGCCCGACGTATAGAACCTCATATGGCCAGATTGCTACCGTCGTTCCAAACTCCTAATCAACCGACCCTATAACCGCCTACTGTCCCTAAAGGCCGATAAAGGTTATCGAATCTTGACAAGCCTAAGATTCATGTAGTGTCTGAATTCATCGCATCACATTTCTTTCTTTTAAGCATGAAGAATTATTATGCCTTGCAAAATATAAATTATGATTCTGGCGCTAAAGAGTGCAAAGAGATTCATATGTTCAGTCCCAAAATGCTCTTGATAATTTTCAGTCTTTAGGGCATGTACAACCCTGAACGTTTAGATAGACGCTTGAGTTGTGAAAAAAATCAATTACTGTAGAGTACTGACATAAGAGTCTAGAACTGCAACGAGGAGCGCTAGCCTGAGGCGCTATTTTTTAGTGGGTGAATAGCGTCTGTCGCTAGGCTAATAACACCGTTTGAGAGAGAAACAAGGTTCGACGCTTGCTTTTGCGGTGACGCTTAGTCAAATCCTGGGATAGGCTGGAACGAGCAAAAAGGTAAGTAATTTGATCCTACCGCCTGTAACTATCGGTGTTGTACATGCGCCTAAATATTGCTTCGGGGGTTGCTACTTTTTGCGAATTAATGTTTCATCTACCTCTAAAACATGTCTTTAGAACATGGGCCGAGTAGCTGCCTCACCGGCGCCGGCCTTGGGCCCAGTATTACAAGCGCAGCTGCCTCATCGGCGCCGGCCTTGGGCCGAAGGTCGACCAGAGCGCAGTGGACGCAGTGGATGACGTCGTTCAGCAACTGCTTAGTCCCTGAGGACCTTGCAATGCCGGCTGCGTCGTAGTTATACCACCTGGGCATGCGGCCGGTACCATTTGGGTAATTTATTCCGGACACACAACTTACTTGAGGCAGTGACACGATGGGGCCATTTTGATGAAGTTACCCAAATGTCCTTTTATTTTATTATTTAATAAAATAACTCAAATATATTAGTAGTACCGTGATTTTGGTAGTTCCCATATTTAATGTATAGGCCAAATTGGATACAAATCTGGTGTATTTGAGTTGCGATAGTTTCTCTAATTATTTACTAATTTTTTGTAAATCACAACTTTTTGAGATATATAGTTTATTTGTTTATACTAGACTAAAATTAAATGAGGATACCCTAAAGCCTGTTTTGAGAAATAGCAATGGTCTCGAATTTGTATTAGTTATAGTTACTATATTAATGTAGCGGGCAAAAGCCTGTTTCTAGGATCACATGGTTTGTGAAGCTACATGGTGCGAGGGAGTAACGAGGCGACGAAAGGGGCTTTGCGTGGTGGTGTTTCACATAGATTCTTGCTTTTGGTGATGCATACTAGTAGTCGGTTTTGGTTCGTGTTGCAAACTCCCTGCTTGGAAATTATACTATAGCTTAATCTTGGTGTTTTGGTTCATGTTGCAAACTCTCTGCTTGGGAATTATACTATAGCTTAATCTTAGTGACATACATGAGCAATGAGGGTATTTGCACATCATGTGTCTATGGAGTTTGGGGTCGGATAGACTCTATAGAGGATTTTATAAAAAGATTTAAAAAGTTTCAGTAAAAATATACAAATAATGATTTATAATACCCGTGTACAAAATATTATGTGAAAATACTTTGTATTATGGTCTTCTAAAAAACAAATAAATTCATATCAGTGCAATTTTGAACGGGTCTCCCTTTTTCCAAAATTTGTCATATTTGTCTCTTTTGTTACACCCCAAATATAAAGTATTTTCTATTAAATTTTTGCAGATGTGTATTTCATATTGTTGGCTACGCGTAGGTATTTTTCATAAAATATTTGATAAATTTAGAAAAAATTGGAGCCCATGCTCTAAAGCATTTTTCCGTGGAGTTTGACCCTCTATATTTGTCTTCCTCGAGAGCTCCGGGCCAGGGTTTCCGACTGCTACCACACTAAGCCCGCTGAGCCACAACTATTTAGGTTGCCCCCCTAGCCTCATCTTGACCATCGTGTGGCCATGTGCGAGGAGGGTTGTATAGAATCATTGCTCCAGGCAGAGGTATCGCGTAGGAGGACGAGACGGCGGTGATGAGGCGCTGCAGGAGACACTGGTCAGGGAGAAGGCTTGGAGAAGCATCTCGAGGCAGGGTCTTTGGTGTGAAGTTGAGCCTGTAGAGAATGCATGGGGACATTGACTCTGGGGCAGCACTACGTGGGAAAGGGAAGCGCCTGGGCGGGTCACTTCGCCTAAATCTTCCCATTCGTCCTTGCCTAGAGACGAGGAAAGACGCTTCCTTCTTAGGCCGTCCACCCCTATCATCTGCTCCTCTCCTCCACTCTCATCTCTCTATTCTCCTTCAACTTGTGAGCAATAAGCAGACGTCTTGAGTAGACGTTGTTGTGAATATGGCGAGTGCACAATCCACCTCCGATTGAGCTGTCTTTTTTTCTCTCCAACTCTCTTCTTCTTCTTCTCAATTTGCAAAATTTACTACAGATGGGCATAATTGTTTCTGAATTTTGTATCACAGGTCCTTCATGTGTTAATTTATTGGTTAGAGAAATCATATGCTTAGAGAAAAGAAATAAACATTTATTTTTTTAACCTAGAAATATCCATTTATATTCTAATAATAAGATTGGGTCCAGGTGCTAACAATACTCCACCAATTAATCGTGTACGCACTGTTAGTATATTGAAAGAACCGGACATAAAAGAAAAATAAGGGCATGACCGAAAACTCGTGTGCTCGCTTGCGATATCTAACGCGATATATGGGCGAGGCGAAGCTGGCACACCCACTTAGTATAAATTGATCCTTTGTTCAAACAGTTGTGCTCCTGTTGAATCTGGTTGAAGGATTATAATGGTTGGATTTCTCTGAAATGGAGGGCTAAGTTCAAGATCTGATGAGCAGTGGATGTTAACCTAGGGGTTTGTCCTGAGTATACAGAAATGTTCAGTCACGTTCTGAAAACAGCATTCTTGGCATTTTGGGTTGTTCTCTCTCTCTCTGTGTTGTAGCTTGTAAGACCATTGCGATAATGTAAATCTCGATTGAGCTAGGTCCTACATGCCACAGAACATTATTGCGGTACTCTTGCATTTCATTTCACAAGAATTGTTCATGCCAACTACTACTAGTAGGGCCGCGAGACGCTGCGCCTGCTCTGTTGTACTCCCTCCGTTTTAAAATATAAGATGTTTTAGGTTCGTGAAGAAAATGAATTTAAACTTTTTTTTAGTGTGTAGATTCATCCGAAAGTTGAGTGAACCTACATACTAAAATAAGTCTAGATTCATTTTCTTTACAAAACTAAAACGTCATATATTTTGAAACGGAGGGAGTATCTTGTAAGACCATTGCGATAATGTAAAGCTCGGTTGATCTACAACCTACATGCGACACGAACATTACCGTGGTACTCTTCCATTTCTTTTCACAATAATTATTCATGCCAACTAGTAGTAGGGCAGCGAGACGCTGCGCCCCGCTCAAGTCATGTACATATCGATAGAAGTTAACCTTGTAACGTGACTATGCAAATGTGAAGTGCTAACTTTGCAAACTGAATGTGACTTTGCAAATGTGACCTGATTTTTGTCGCATTTGTGATGAAGTTTTGGTTTCAGTTCTAATTTGGCAGAACGGTGCGGGAAACATTTCATCTGCAAAAACACCAAAACATGTTGTGTGGTGGGAATATGCTGAAAACTATACTGTAGTTCACTTGCTGCCTAGTTTCTAAATGTCGCGCCACCCGATTGGTTACACAAAGTAAAATGATAGGATCCCGCGATGGGTTTCTAAATGTCGTCAGCAAAGGCATTCCACCGTGGCTCAAGTATTGGTGCAGTGGAGTGGTGACCCTGAAGCTACTGCTACCTGGGAGGATTTGGACAGCTTGCAGCAACAGTTTCCGTTAGCACCTGCTTGGGGGCAAGCAGGCTTTCAAGAGAGGAGGATTGTCAACAACTTGTCTCCACCTGTTGATGACCAGGACGCCGACTTGGACGCCCAACTGGAGGAGGAGCCAAGGAGCAGGCGCAAAAGGCGAACCAAACCACCGAGCTAGCTTGCAGGCCACGTATGTGCCAAGTAAGGCTCCGCAAAGCTAGGTAGTACTTAAGCTTAGACCGGAGGAATTGGAAAACGTGGCTAGTAAGTAAGAACTGAACGACAGCGTCGTTGGCTAGGAGATAGGTTGGATGTGCAGAGCAGATCAGCTTGATCTTGTTGTATCCTATAATTCTAAACAAATCGCTATGCTAATCAAGAGCCCCCTTACAGAGAGACTTGGGAACTCCACGGTGTACTCTGGTGCCAGTACCAAGAGAATTAGAAGAGTGAAGGTTACAAATTTTGGGGATACAATTTTTTACCTTCCAAATGCGTTTATGTTGTCAAACTGGCTTGGACTTATTATAGCGGCAGTGAAGTAGTTGATTATGTCTTATGAAATTCTATATATGCACTTTTGCGTATGCAGGTTCCTAGCGTGTAATATTTCTGTCCTCTTTTCGGGGCGATGGATATATGCAAGCTCACACTAGTCGCCGACATATACCCGCAGAGCTACTGTCTTTCTAAAAACCATGTTACATTTTGTGTTTTGAGAAGAAGGAAAAACCCCTAGCCTGTGCATCCTATCGAATGTGCAGGATCGATGTTCTGATACTCCAAATGTCATGATTTCGCGACTGACCGGCGGGGAAGATAACTTCTCCTATTCTCCAAAAAAAACTGTAAGAGGTCGTTTGGCACCCAGGTATTCATTTCATTTGGTAGAAATGAAATGAATGCATGTATTCATTTCATTTATATTGTGATTCCAAAAACACCCACATGTTTGGCTGTCACGGGAATTTGAAAATGATGACGGAATTCAAAATAGCTACCATGTACTAGAATAAAAACACATGCATCAAGTAATTGCAACGGTACTTCTCATAAGTTTTGGACCTCAAAACACACATCATCCAAGTTTCAAAGTTCTAATCCATGTTCAGTCCATAAAACAAAGATAGATCGACATAATAAATACACTAGAGTTTGAATAAGTTACGCAAGATAAAATGGCAGACTACTACAACATAAAGGAAGATCCGAATACAAAGGAAGATCCAAATTATGCGTTTATCTGCTTGAGCACCCACTTCTTCTTCGTCCGTTCAGGCAGTGCCACCAAAGACTTGAACTTGCGATCATCAGCTACAAGAACATCATATATTGCCAACTGCTGATCATCTTCCAGATCTGGTATGCCATCAAGAACAGCCCAGATTTCTTCAGGAGATGCTGGCTTTGGTGGAGGCTCGAGAACATCGGCTTTGAACGCAGCAGTAAAATTATCTAACTTATCACCAAGCATGGTTGCTATTGAGTCATCCGATCGATACCTCTTCTTCGGACGATCTTCATCCGCTTGAGTTGATGAATTGGCATCTTTATTGTTGAAAGTGGTGTTAGCATTCTCCTCCGCCATTTCAGCTGCGCTTTCATTAGTTGTCCTTGCACCTGCGCCGGTAGCACGGTCTTTACAGTATAGTGTGCTAATCATGTCCCAAAATTTGATTGACTTGTACCTATATGAAGTGGCATCCTTTTTGGCCTGCAAATAAATCACAGGAAAGCTCTAATCACCTAGGAAAACATCAGTACATAAAACAGGATAAAATCTACAGATACAAGACAATATCATTTTAAACATCAGCTAGTTTCAGTCAGCAGATTAATGCCAAAGCATGCCCCCTTGTTTTCTCCCGTGGCATTCTGGATGTAGAAACTACCTCTTTGTATGCAATGCATACTACGATCCGTCCAGTGCCCTGCCCTGGTCCTTGGATGTAAATTGAGAATCTCTTGCATTCAGGAAAAGAAAATGAGCTTACGTTCCAAAAACTGCACTTTCAGAATGCCCGATCATCATCGTCAGGATTAGGTATTTCAAGTGGCTACAGTGGAATGGTAGGAAGGACAGACACTAAACCAATGGTAGAGGCTAAGTATCCAGCCGTACGTTACAAGCAACAGTTAACAGCCTACGTCGAGAAGATATATGGCATGATCAGAGATAGCTTGAAGAAGGAAATAAGTGCAATATTGACTATGTGCATACGGGTACCTCAGGCATCTTGATGCCCAATCTGTGTATACCGCAATATGATCTATCTAACAGTTGTCAATCTTCATAGGCTCCAAGAGCTGGTCGTGTGAGATCATCTCGAGGATCATTGAAAAGCATACACTCTAGTGCACTATCAAGGCAAGCATCAAGTGTGCATTGGCAAAACATTGTTAAGTGCCTGAATAATACACTGGAAACTATGAACAATAATTATGTGAGTACAACCTTACTTGTTTTCGGTTGTCTTACTGTGAGGAAATATAGAATAATTACAAATTTGTTGAGGATTTGCCTCTTTTATTTTTAGGTACCTCCTATGATAATTAGGAAAACATTCGGTCAAGTATTTGCATTTATGAACGTCCAACTCTTCAACAGGTACTGCTAATATGAGTTGCCGGCAATGAGATGGGACACTCTGTTCTACATAGTAAAAGTGAGGTTGCAGCTTCTAAGTCCAAGCACACTGAAGTTGTTTCCCTATGAAAATGTAAACATAGAATGCTGCTGGAATTTATAATGTCATTTCTTGAATAAAATCTTTAGCTGTCAAGTAGTGAGGAGAAAAGCACTCATATTGACAGGAAAGCACTCATATCGACCCAAGGATTTTTCTAGCTCTACACTGCTACCCAGAAAACATGTCACCCTGTCGTCCACAAACAGCCCAAGGATTTTTCTAACCAGTGAACCAACATATGAAAAGCAGCAGCAAAAGCATGGCAAAGCAAAGGAAATAGAAATTTACTCTGATATTTTCTCTCCATAATATTTTAACCAAATAGAAATTTACTCTGATAGTATACATCAAATCAAAGCAAAGCATGGCAAAGAAAAGAAATTTACTGTGTGAAAGCAACATCTAGGAATATACAGAAAGCATCCAGGTATAGTAAGGAATATACAAAAAGCATCCAAATAGTAGTACTAAGCACAAGTAGGTTAACTTGACATAAGTGTTCCAAACATCATCTTCCACAGTGACCATATTCTTCTCGTCATCCCAACCAAATCCACTCTGAGAAAGCATCTTGTTGACGATAGCATAATGTTTGTCAAAAGTCTTGCTCCTAGAGATGATATTCTCCTTTGTAAGCTCAATCTGACACTTCTCTCTCACTTTCTTCACTGCAGCTGTGTATACATGGGGTTTCCACCCATTTTGAGCACGATCTCCTTTGCTGTAGTACTCCACAAATACATCCAACATAGCTTTATCCATCTCATCTGTCCACTTGAGATAACTTCTACCTTTCTTCGTCGAATCCAAGCCCGAATCCATCCCTATATGTACATAAAGATTACCATTAGTTAGTTAGTGGCTAAAGGAAAGTGTGTGTATATGAGAGAGTAAAAAACTGGGCATATATGAAGCATACCAAAAATAAAATATGTACATAAAGAAGATGGTACAACATTCAAGCAAAATTAAGCATTTGCTTGTCCACGTCTAGCTTGATAATCAGCCCACATTTGATTAGCTAGGGTCAATCTCCTGTTATTCCACTCATTCGTCACCTCAATGTGCGTAATCATGTCAGGTTCGTCCACATCAATGACATCATTGTTTAGTTGATTATCCACTGCTTGCAACATCAGATCATCCATCTCTCTTTGCCTATCAGCTAGGAAGTTATGCAGTACGCAACAAGCATTGATTACTCGAATCTGTCGTTAAGTTAGTATGGCATGTTAATACACAAAACTCAAAATATTCCAGCAAATGGTTTGAATTAACAAAATTAGATGGTACCTGATTTTTTATTCCAAAAAATGAACTAACCCTGAGAGTAGCCCATCTCATCTTTAAAAGAGCCCAAATCCTCTCAACTACGTTTCTAGCAATTGCATGCCGCAGGTTATAGAGCTCTTCTGGAGTTTCTGGATTATTCCCATTGGCAGCCCACTCTTTCAAGTGATACCTTGTATTTCTGAATGGAGCAAAGAAGCCTGGACCATTTGTGTATCCAGCATCTACTAGATATTATTTTCCTAAGGTTTATGAAAATAGCCCACATTAGATTTCAGTTGAGAAATTTAGTGGCAAGTTGTATCATACTAAGATAGGAGTTACCATTTGGAACTTTGAAAGAGTCTTCTCTAAACATTGCATCTCTCAACACTGCCATCCGATCGAACCTTTCCACCAGCCAACACATAAACAAACTTCATGTTGCGGTCACAAACACCAGTAGCATTTGTTGTTATGGCTTTCTTCCTATTCCTATATCTACCTTGCTTGTGTAGCGGAACACGAACATCAACATGTGAGCCATCTAATGCTCCAAGCCCATCGAAACCACTTCCATTTGTAATCTTGGGTAGTTCAAGAGAAGGTCCAGCAACTTGATGATTTCATGAGATAAAGAAAGAATGGCTCCTAGCACCTCATTGAAATGTCTACTAATTGGTTCAAGTGTCAACCTATAGGTGCTACGGATCAACCTAAACTTCATGCCATGGCTAAGAACAAGCAGTACAATGGTCAGCTTCTTCAATCCACGTAAAAGGTGTCTTTCAATCCATCCCTTTCACGTAAAATGGCACATAGGTCAAAGAATGACTTTTTGGTAAACCGTAGAGTATCATAGCAATATAAATTTGGACCCATATAAATATTCCTTAGCATCTGTCTCCTAATTCTAATCTCTTCCTCTTCCTCACTGAAATCACCAAGCTCAACTATCCTTCTCCTACAATACATATTTTGTGCTACCGCAACTATACTAACAAAAAACCCAGCTGCTGCCCTCTTTCTTTTCTTCCTCCTCTCATGATATAGCACTACTTGTTGATCAGCCATCTACAATACATACATCAAGGGGAACTGAGTAGAGTAAAAAATGACATGGTTGGCTATCCAACAGCAGATCAGTATATACACATTAGTTCTATTTATACACTTGCACACAAACATATCAATGCTAAACAATGCAAAGATATAACCACTTGATGTGAAGCAACCAAGATATAACCACTTAGTATGATACAATCAAGATATAACCAAGCAACCAAGATATAACCACTATCATGCAAACATATAACCAAACAAATTGCAGTATGTAACAAGGAACCATAAGCATACCTCTTTTCTGTAAGCTTCACTTCCGTTCCTCCGAAATCAGGTTAAAAATGTAGCGAGGGGCTCCAGCTATCTTCAGAAATTGGTATTGTTTGATACATTCATTGCACGCTGCTAAAGAATCCAGTGCCGCTCATGCTAAACAATTTCAGAAGCTTCAGTAGCAATCACCCTGTCAGGATACATATTGTCATTTGTGTTGAAAACAACTCTAACAAGATCGGAGAGGGGGAGGGTACTATGAAGAAGCAATTACAGAAGATGATCAGAACCACGAGTAGAACAACTATATATATTCCAGAACAGCAAAAGAGGGGAACAGCGAAAGCAAAATCACAACATTTGACAGCAAAAGCATAGTAGAAATTGGAACATGTTTGTTTGTATGCAAATAATATAAATTTAAAACCACAGTACAAACTGAAATTTACTCAGATTACCATAAAAAAGTTGTATAATGCAATTTTTCACGAATATTTCATATAGCACAATAACATGTAGTATAATGATACGTTCACATAACCCAATATAACATAATATTTATATTTCATATAGAGGGACTCATACAAACGCTAGTCACGGATTGTCCAAACAATCGGAGCAGCTATTTATATTTCTTATTTCTTCTAATTAATCGAGGCAAAGAGAATGTGCTTTGGAACATGCCAATGAGGCATACTATGTGATGGGAATGTCAAGAATCAAAGGAACATGGAAGCCGCTTGGAGCACACTAGCGGGGATTGTTGATTGGCCGTGTACGCCGGACACTTTCTCAGTTCATCGCAATCAAGTCTTCACTTCATACTAGAGCATATATAAGTCACTGATCAAGGAAATCCGTATAAAAATTAAAAACAATATTATCAGAAAATTATTGACGATACTAGCAGTATTCAGATCAATAATTTGAATCAAATTTCAGTTCTTAAAAGCTTTTACAATGATTTGGGCATAAGAAGACAAACCACTGCTTTATATGTGCTTCTGAGCATCCATAGCAACCACAAACCCAAGCTGGTGTGTCAGTTTCAACTTCAAGTTCTAGCTTTTCTCTAGTCAATTTGCATGATTTTTTCTCTAACCAATTCAGACATTGATGTTACTTTTCACATGGCCGATTATCGACGAGAGTAAATCTTGTGGTAATCCGGAGAAAGATCCCGAATATCTCACATGCATCGGTGTTCATACTTCAGGATTCACTGGATTGATAGTGCGGATTTGCTTAGTGCGGCCTGACTATGCCAGTTCATTCATTTAAAATCAACTTCAACATTACCCAGTTCATTCATTTAAAATCAAAAAACATCCATGGTGATGGAACAGGCATGCCTCGCAAGCATTCTCTCAGCAACGATTAAGACCGTGGAAAGAAGAACAGGAAAGAAGAGATATGTGTTGGGGAGCATACCGTGAGAGGTTGGGGACGAGGAGGGACCGCGTGAGAGGTAGGGGACGAGGTCAAGCGTGTTTCCGGCGTCTGGATCCGGGGATCTTGAGCTTCCTGTGATCCAAACCTGTAGGCTTCCTGTGATCTTGAGCTTCCGCGTGAGAGGTAGGGGACGAGGTTAGGGTTATGGGGGCGAGCGAGAGAGGTGGAGGCTTGCAGTGAGAGGAGGAGCAGCGAGACGGGATAGGGGAGGGAGGCGGCGATGCGGTGGGAGGAGGAGGCGGCGCTGCGATGGGAGGAGGAGGCGGCGCTGCGGTGGGAGGAGGAGGAGGCGATGCGGAGTCGGGGGGAGAGGCGATGCTGCGGTGGGGGCAAATGACGCGTCTCAGATCGGAATCGGGTTTACCCGTGCCGTCATTTTGATGGATTTGGCAAATGAAATGATAGTCTAATTCCCTGCCAACCAAACAACGAAAGGATGGAATTGCAAAATGAATTTCGAAATTTCAGATCCAAATGATGCATACCAAACGACCTCTAAGTAAGTTTTTTCTGAAAGAGAAAACGGAGTTTTGTGTTGCATATGGTTTGGTTGGGTAGCATGTTGAGTTTGAATATTTTTGTTTTGGAGAAGTCGTAGCCAGCACATCCTTCTCTTTCCAGGTTCGAAGAGGCAGCCAAAAGCCAAAGCCAACCCTCCAACTCCGACCTACGGCGACCCTGGGCCGGGCCAGCTGACGTGGACCGCATCGCCGTACATAACAGAGACAGCGACCTGTCCACGCCTATCTCCATCTTCCTCCTCCCTCCCCTCCCTTCCCCTCCCCCAAGGAACGGCCAAACCCTAGGCCGCGCCACCATTCCCCCTCCGATCCCGTCTCCCCGCGTCCGCCCGCCATGTCCGCCGCGCACCTCCTCCGCCACTCCCGCAAGGTCCGTCCCCTTCCTTCCCTCCCTCTCCCTCTCTTCCCCACCCCCTCTCTCCGATCCGATCCATGCTCTCGATTCCCGTTACGTAATCTCGGTCCCGCAATGCTGAATCCTTGGCGGATTTCGCTGGGTCTCCATGCGAGGCGAGGTGCGGCGCTGTTACGATTGGTAGGGAGATCCGATGCCCTAGCGGCGCGGCCGCGGCTCAGCCTGCGCATGACGCGCCGTCACGGGGCCTGACGAATTGGGGATAGAGATTTGTCTGTACTTCTGCGCGGTTGGATTGCGCAATTCTGCGAGCATGGATCGGACTACTTGCTTCTAACGGTAGGATCAGGGGCGTTTACAGCTTGCTTCGGTACGAGCTGTGACCACAAGGACCAGTACTCTTGAACCGATGGCACTCCTTCAATTTCCTTGCTGGAGCAAATGCACGGCATCAGCGTTTTACTTCTGATTCATGTGACATTGCCTCCTGCACACACCTGAGTTGGTCAATGCCCCTGTCATCTAATTAGTGACCAGTAGTAACTGCTTCTAATCGTGGGGATATACATCCCTTGCATATAATTATTTGGTGCTACATTGAGTTATGATGAGTACCAAATTGGCTGACTCTCCATGGCTCTGATGTCTGCTCTTGCTTCTACAGCTTCGGAGCTTGCGGAACATTGTAGACTGTGAGCGTTCCGGCCTCGCGCGCTACTTCTCTACTGGTTCCGGATCCTTTGCCGTGAAGGAAAATGGTACGCTTGTCTTTCGACAGTTTTGTTTTGACGATTATTTCTTCGTGTCATTACTGTGCATCTGCTATCCATTTTATTTTAGAATTAAGTTTGAGAGATGCCCTGTCTGAGGGCTTGCAATTGCTGGGTTCAATGGTTCAGTTATGTAGTGTAGAAGACCATCTGTGTTTCTTCTTTTTTCTCAGTCAGCTTGGATGTATAACAAGCAGTAACTGACAATGTACAGTTGTCTAGTACATGTACATCTAAACATAAGCACACATAGTTTAATAGTTTATTGATATGCTTACAAACGGAAGATGACAAAGTAGATTAATGGAATGCATCTTTTTTGTTTCTGGTCATATCACCCTCTTCACTCTTCTACTCCCACCGAACATGTCTCAGTTTACTGAGTTGACCCTGTTATTTTTATGTCAAGATGTGATTTGTCATCTATCTAGTTTAGATTTGCCCCTACTGTCTGAGTGCAGGAAGTTGCTACTTTTACTTTGCATAGACTTTACGTGCACATAGAGAAGTATATGCCATGAGGATATAATTCAGTGCTTCTTCCTCAGGTGTTGAGAAAAGAATTGGGGGCGCCAGATTTTCTCAGTACAAGCAATCTGGGAATAACCTTGAGACCTGCAAGGTTACGTACTTATAAAATCTGCTCCTCAGATGATATCTTGTCCTGACTTTCTAATTCCCTGTTTTACCTTTTCAGGTGTCAGCAGGAGGAGTAAATGGAAGCCCCACTTTCAGAGGAACACTCACCAACCGTATCTCAAGTGGTGTTACTGGCCTCAATGGTTCATTGTCATGGTATATTGTAGTTTTTCTGTTATGACAGTGCCACCTTATGTTTCTGTGTGGGAGTACCTGAAAGGATATCCACCTTTGAAAGAGGAGAATGTGAACTAGGAATATTTGATAATCGAATCCCTCCTCAATGACTTCTATAAACCATGAAAAACCCATTGCATCCTGCAAGTCCCTTGAACTATTCCTTGTCTCTTTTCAGTCATATAAAGTGTATCCCACCCACCTACTGGGTGGCATATCATCTTAACTCTTCTATGCAATGAAAAGAAGTGCAAAGTCATTGCGTTTTCCGTCCCAAAAAATGCTCGATGGCTGTACTCTTTTCTTCCAGTTACGAGAATAATGATCTGAAGGTGTTTTATCTTTTCTGTTGTCTTTTTTCAGTGGGCGGGTAGCCTCAGCAAGGTCTTTCTCAAGTAGTGCAGGTACTCCAGCTGTTGAATGTTTGTATATGCCCTTGAATAGAAGAACTTCATTTGATAACCAGAAATTGCAAATACTGTAAAACAGCTTGGTCCTTTTTTGGTAACTATTGTGCAATGATGGTTCCTTTCCGTTCATATCTAAGCATTGCAACTTACTAGGATTTTTGTCCAGATTTTTATGTAAATTTTCAGGGTAGTTCTATTTTGTGCCATATCTAGACATTTTTTTGTTACAGTAGTTTTAGTATCTTGAAATCTGGCTCCTATATTTCCATCATCATTTTGGTCCCTGTTTTAAAATTCTCTGAGAACTCCAGTCAGTATAGCACAAACAAGGTACCATGTTAGATGTCTTGACATACTGCACTTATTACAGACCTACCACCACATCAGGAAATTGGGATGCCATCACTTTCTCCTACGATGACTGAGGTACTTGTTACCAGAGCTATCAGTATGAATAGAATAATTGGAGAACTGCAGTTTTTCTCTATTCTTTAGAATCACATATAGACCTGATACTTGTATTGTCTGCAGGGAAACATTGCCAAGTGGGTGAAGAAGGAAGGGGACAAAGTCGCACCTGGTGAAGTTCTGTGCGAGGTTGAAACGGTAAGATTTCATCTGTATTGTTGGCTTTGATATTTATAGTACCCCCTCTGATCCATATTAATTGTCGCAAAATCGGGTGTATCTAGACATGTTTTAGTGCTAGATACATCCAATTCTGTGACAATTAATATGGATCGGAGGGAGTAAGTATTTTCTCACAACTGCAGCAGAAGCTAAATAACATCTGGGTGCATTTTTTCTGATTAGGATAAAGCCACGGTAGAGATGGAGTGCATGGAAGATGGCTATCTTGCTAAGATTGTTCAGGGTGATGGTGCCAAGGAGATTAAAGTTGGAGAGGTATGTATTTACTGTCCAAAGAATGTATATGTGTCTACACATTCATTTCATGTTGTTTTTATCCTGATGCTTGTATGTTTTACTGACATAACCTTGCTTGCATTTGTGGCCTATGCTGCCCCTCTCAGATCATCTGTGTGACCGTGGAAGAAGAGGGTGACATCGAGAAGTTTAAAGATTATAAACCATCGTCTTCAGATGCACCTGTAGCTCCTTCCGAATCAAAGGCTAAATCTGAACCCGTGGAGCCAAAGGCGGAGGAGAAAGTGCCTGCCAAGGCTCCTGAGCCAAAGGCCCCAAAGACTGAACAAGCTTCTCGATCTGGCGATAGAATATTCTCTAGCCCCCTTGCAAGAAAGTTAGCTGAAGATAACAATGTAAGTTTTTATCTGTGCTAGTCTAGATACTTGCTGTAGGAAGTCGCACAGTGCAGTCAAATGAATGCATGAACGTGTTCTCTCAAACAGGTCCCACTGTCGAGTGTAAAAGGCACTGGTCCTGATGGTCGTATTCTGAAGGCAGACATTGAAGATTACTTGGGTATGCTATTTAATCCTCTGATTACATCCGTGAAATTAAGGTTGATTGATTTAATCTAGTATTGGTTGCATGTAGAAACTTACTGATTACATCCGTGAAATTAAGGTTGATTGATTTAATCTAGTATTGGTTGCATGTAGAAACTTACTGATTACATCCGTGAAATTAAGGTTGATTGATTTAATCTAGTATTGGTTGCATGTAGAAACTTAGTATACCCTGACTGGTTGAGTGAGTCTTCAGTATTGGCCATTAGGCTAACTGATTTTTAACTAGATATCTTTCTGGATATGCACGTGTTCTTAAATCTTAATGTGAATGTTGAGCTGGGTGTTTTCCTGATGCAAATCCCTGCCATTGGTTGTTGACTTGCTTCCAGGCTATGCTGTTATTTGCAACCACACCACATGCATTTCAGTTTTGATAATGTACTTGCAACATGACGAGTGCATTTTGTTTCATGCTTGCTTAGAAAAGAGAAATTGTTAGAGCTGGATTTGTTTTCCAAAACACTACACATAAAGAGTGGCTATGTTCATGATTACATGTTTCCCACCATCTGCTAATCATCCGAATCATACAAATGGAAGCAGTTGGGAGCTGGTGAGTGGCAAATCTTGTATCTTGTATGGGAGAAAAAGGTTAAAAATAAATTGTAGATAAACGTTGTACGAGCCATATACATATCCATTATAAATCTACCACCTAGATGCCTAGTGTTGTCCAAACTCTTTTTGGGTGCCTGTGACCCTTTGTTTCCTCGTATCCATGCACATTATCAACCCATAAATTTCAACAAATGTTCAGAAAACTTTTGTCTTGTGATCTTAATTCTTTTGATTGATGTTTGAACTTAAGCTGAATCATTTGTAGTCTGCTGTTGCTCAGTAAGGTGTTTAGATACGCAATTGAATATTCTGTGATATATGCTGTCCGATAATATCCTAATCAGACCTCTCTACCCTGTTCTTGTAAACAAACAACTCCATCCTTTACTTTGTGCGGTTCTGTTCTGTTCCCTTTTTCTATTACATTAGTTTTCACTCTAAAATTCGTGCACTAACTACATAATAACTATTTTTTACCAGCATGAGAACCAAGTAAAAAAATCATATGGCATGTAGCACATTATGCCATGCATGATTTGGCTTCCTCTTTTCTTTTATTGTATGAATTAAATTAAATGGAATCCAACCAGTGTCTAAATGATTTTTTTTGCTTAACAAAGCCTCTGCAGCTAAGGGTGGCAAGAGCGAGACTTTTGCAGCTTCAGGATTAGATTACACTGATATTCCAAATGCACAGATAAGAAAGGTATGTTTCTACAGCGCAGAATGCTGGCGAGACTCTTTTTTGTTGATCATATCTGCATTTTCTAAGTTCAGTTCTTTTCAGGTTACTGCGAACCGCCTCTTAGCCTCTAAACAGACCATCCCACATTACTACTTGACAGTCGACACACGCGTCGATAATCTTATCAAGTATGTTTGTGGCCTTATTTTGTAAAATATGCAATGGATCAGTATCACTTTACTATTGCTCTGCATAACCTTTCTAAAGAAGAGTTCCTCATTTTGTTCTGATACAGGCTGCGAGGGGAACTCAACCCACAGCAGGAAGCATCTGGTGGAAAGAAGATATCTATTAATGACCTTGTTATAAAGGTAGTCGTTGTTCGTTCCTTTGTGCCTTTATGGTAGTTATATCATGTACATTGTTTCTTAATTCAAGTTCGATTCCTGTGGAGTCTGTGATCTATATTTTTTTAATTTACCTTCATGTTTTTTGCAGGCTGCAGCTTTGGCTCTTCGAAAGGTCCCCCAGTGCAACAGTTCCTGGATGAACGATTTTATCCGCCAGTAATTTTCCAGGATCCTTTATACCCAGTACTTCAATTATGTTGGAAGAAATGTGATATGACAAATGTACTTTTCATGCAGATACAACAATGTGAACATAAATGTGGCTGTACAAACTGATCATGGATTGTTTGTTCCAGTAGTTAGGGTAAGTTAGTCTAAACAAGTTCAATTTGTAGATTTTTCCTTGCTCTAACTTGTTCTTATGTTACAGGACGCAGACAAGAAGGGACTTGGTACAATTGGTGAGGAGGTGAAGCAGCTGGCTCAAAGAGCAAGGGATAACAGTTTAAAACCACAAGATTACGAGGTATGCATTGGATAGCAGATGATTACTGTGAAATCAACGTCATTTTTCCTTTGACGACTTCTGTTATTTGTTTCAGGGTGGCACGTTCACTGTTTCAAACTTGGGAGGTCCTTTTGGAATTAAACAATTCTGTGCTATCATAAACCCTCCTCAGTCAGCAATCTTGGCCATTGGCTCTGGTAAGAACTCGTGTTACACTTTCAGCATTGCATGGCAAATAAGTTGCTCCTTAACTTGCACAGTGTAAAAGTAACATTGGCAGTAGCAGTCTGCATTTACCCTTACCTTTCCATTAGTTCAAAGAAAATATATGCTCTGAGCGTCTACATTGTGCATCCTATTCAGTGTTGACTGCTGAGTAACTCTCAGTTAGTTTTATACACAGGACTTAGGTCTTGTGCCATTTGTTTCTGTATTTTACTATGTAGCCTACATAGATCTAGCTTCTGCTGCTATGATCCATTCAGTTTTGTGGTATCCACCTAGTCAGTCATAGGGATTTATTGTTTACCTGATTGCTTTCTTCATTTTGAGCAGCCGAGAAGAGGGTGATACCTGGCAGCTCGGATGGTCAGTATGAGTTCGGTTCCTACATGTCAGTAACAATGAGCTGTGACCACAGAGTTATTGATGGTACACTCTTAATCTTATCTGAATAAACGCCGAGTCCCAGAATAATCCGGTGAGAAATCAACATGTTGCTGACAATTAATTTTTGTGTAGGTGCAATTGGTGCGGAGTTCCTGAAAGCTTTCAAGGGCTACATTGAGAACCCGACCACGATGCTGCTGTAAATTCAGGAGGATGAAATCTATTCTTGTCAAAGTTCTAGAATAATGCACAGAATGGTGCTGTCTCAGTTTACATAACCGGGCATGGTCTCGTGGGACCTGGAACCAAGAGCATAGAGCAGTCAACACAGGATGACCTGATTTTGGATTGGAACATTTTTCTGTTCGTTCCTCCCTTGTGTTTCTTCCCACTGTTAAGCCGCAAAGTAGATTCTGAGTTACATGCGCTGTTGAGCTCATTTTTTTGTCGGTTTTGTGCCACTGAGAAACTCTTGAATATAGGATTTGCCATTTTTCTATACATACGCAAACTTGACCAGGAGGCTCGAAAAATGGCAGGAATAAGAATCCATTTGGAAGAAACAACTTTTGGTTCGTCCTTGCTGTGATGCAACTTTTGGAAGAAATCCACTGAGAAACCAAAGTGTTTTTTTTTTAAGATTAGAAGTGTCTTATTTGCCCCTTGTTTGGTTGTGGAGATTTAGCAGAAGCAGTTCTCATAAAACACGTTCAAATCTCTGACAACCTAAAACTTTGTTTGGATAGTTGGAAAAAAACGTGCATATGTAGAACCCGACTTCCACAAGACCAGAAAATCGAGTTTTATGAGAAACAACTATTTGACGTTTTTCACAAAACGTTTAGCATCATCTTTGTTGACCTCATGATCTTTGGCCCAGAGTCGAGCAATTAAATATACGGATCATTTAATTTGCTATTGTATCGTAATAATATTTTTCAAAATACTAATAGTTTTTTATGTCGTTTGTGTGCTACAAGTGACCGAATTTGACTCGCATTATTGAGAGGCCCAAGAACACTAATCATGCATAATATTTGATTAATCTTTAGTAAAATTTATCATAAATATATCTTTAAGGTGTTTTCTATAGTAGGGGTCAAATTTGTAGCACAAATATTAAAGATATATCTTTAAGGTGTTTTCTATAGTAGGGGTCAAATTTGTAGCACAAATATTAAAGATATATATATTTCAGGTATTTTCTAGAGTACGAGACAATTGTTTTAGCATAAATATTAAAGATACTAGCCAAATACCCGTGCTTTGCTACAGGTATACGCCAAATTGTTGATACGATATAATCTGTATACAGCACACCAATTCGTACAAACCAAAATAATTAATATTCCACTATGAAACAATAAGAATCTATAAAATCATTTAGCTGTAATCCATCATGTCCTTATCGGACAAGCAACAACCAGCAATAGAGCAGGTTTTGCGAGTGTGCTGGTGCTGCTAAGGTGCTGTACAGCGGAGGTTCTCCTGGCCGGCTATGAGCTAGGGGGAGAAAATTGCAGAAAACTATCATAATTCAGGCTGTCAGAATGAGTCAGTACCAACATTCTTAATTTTGTTTGTCAGTACCAATTTTGAGTCACAGCGTTGCAAATCACACTAATTTTCATCTGACAGCATTTTAACATGTTTCCTGAAAAGTGGGACCCATCTAACAGAGCGGACTAGTCAACAAAAATTATCATGATGAAGGATGAGCTGAGCTGGATGTTGGGCCCACTTGTCTGACAGCGTCACTCCTCTTCACCTAGGCAGCGGCCGCCGGCTGGTACTGTTCATCCCCTTCTTCCTTGCCCCCCATCCAGCCAACTCATCGCGCAAATCAGGCCCCGCCGCCGCCGCATTCCTCCTCCGCAACTCACCTTGGTACATGCCGTTTCCGTTTCCGTTTCTTCTATAATACTAGATTTCTTCGGTGTACGCATTCCCAATCTTCAGTTCATGCCGTTTCGGTTTCTTCTGTACAACTAGATTTCTTCCAGAGCAGCATTCGTTTCCACCTTCAATTAGTATGTGCTGTCCTGTTGCATCTTTGGTTCTAATCACTTTCCAATTTGTTATCCAAGAAGCAGCTGCTCCTCCTCTGATTGATTGGGACGAAAGGAAAGAGGATGCCGTCGACGCTCGCCCCGCGCCCTCCGGCGCCTAGCGCCGCCGCGTGATTGACGCCGCGTGCCCGCGCTCCCTCGCCTCTGTCGGCGCGGCCGGGGCCCCGCCGCTGCGCTGCGTGCGCCGCCGGTCCTCCCAAGCAGGTGCGCTTCCCCCTCTTCGGCCAAGGCCATGCCTTTGGGTTTGCAGGTCACGTCGCCACTGCCCCGGGCCAGGGGGAGGCTTGTCCGCCGGCTGGAGTCCCCTGCCCGTCCACCTCCAACGACGCTGCGCCGGAGCCCGGCAGCATCCGGGGCCGCCGCTGGGCGGACGTCGCCGACGAGGTCGAGGAGGAAGAGGAGGCGGCGGCGGAGCTGGCTCGGCGTTGCTCCCCCCCGGCTTCCCCGACGCTGGCAGAGTTTCTGGAGGTGGCTCGCCATGTTCGGCCACCCAGGTCGGCGGCGCGGCCCCATCCCCTCGCCGTGGTGGCTCGCCCTCAGGATGCGCCTCGCCGTGGCGCGTCTGGCCGGGCGGGCGTCTGGTCTTTGGTGCGGTGTCGGAGGGTTCATTGGGTCGCCCTCGCCTCCTCCTCGCGCTGGCGCCACGGCTAATCCTCGGCCAGCCCCGACGCCCGAGGTCCCTGCTTCGCCTCGGGTGGGCTGTGGTTGGATTGGGCCCATCGGCCCTTCGATTCAGTGGCGGGCCTAAGATTTCAGCTGGGCCATGGGCCGTGGATGGGCCACTGGCCGCACAGGGCTCTTGGGTCGAGGACACCGATTAGGGCATTCCTGCAGTCGCACAGGCCTCACTCACGTCGTGTCCGCCCGCCGCCCTTTCAACCTCATGCGCGACCTCCAGAACCCTCACGTCGCCGGCCTCATGCCTCGGCGCCCATGGCGTACTCGGGGTGATCTCCATAGCGACCCCTCCTCCTCCCCGTGGCCCGGCCGTCACGGCTCGGCGCTCTCACATGGCCCAAGCTCGGTCGCCCAGCCCTCGGCCGGTCAACTCCCCGCGTCGCGATCTCCACCGTCGCTCCCGAGGGCGAGGCGGACGCCTTGGGCGGCCTGCCTGGCCGACGAGCACAGGGACGGGAGGGTCCCAGAGGCGCCATCCCGGATGGTCGGCCATGGAGCGACTCCGGCGAGAGCTGCTTGAGGCGGGCCCTCGGCGTTACAGACGGGCAGCCCGGCTGGCGGAGAGGAGGTCCCCGCCTCGCCTCGCCGCGACAAGTCACCGGGGCCCATGGAGCCGGCGAAGAAGAAAAAGAAGGAGAGTAAGAAGAAGAAGAAGACCGCGGCGGCCGCTGGCACCGCCACCACCCCCCTCGGCCCCACCCTCCCGCTCCGGGCCTCGCAGCAGCTGGAGTACCTCGCGCACTCCATTGCAGGGGGGTTCTACTTCATCGACATTGGAGGGGTGGCGATGACGGTGCCCAAGAACCTGGCCTTGGTCACGGTGATTGCGGAGCAGGAGCTCCCAGACTCGGTGGTGATCTCGGCGGAGTTCATTCAGGAGGAGCTCCGTCAGATGATGCCGGGTCATGATTGGAGCACCCGTGAGATCTCCCCCTCCCAGTTCGCGGTGACCTTCCCATCGGCCGAGATTCTCTCCATCAGCGCTTGCAGCACTGCTCTCACCCTCCCGACCAACAGGGTGCAGATATCCATCGAGCCCTCGACCGCCCACCCTGCGACGTCCTCGACCCTCTCGGCGGTGTGGGTTCGGATCCTCGGCTTCCCTGGGAAGGCCCGCGTGCGGACGCTTCCCATCATTGAGCTCGTCTCACAGGCAGTGGGCAAGCTGGTGATGGTGGATGAGGCCTCTCGCGTGGGATCGGGCCCGATCCGCATGCAGGTGCTACGCCTCGACCCGGCTCTTCTGTGGCCCTCCCACCCTTCTACTTTGGCATGGAGGGAGGATCCGGCGTTGGTGGAGGAGGACCAGCCGCCACGGACTCCCTCGCCCCCTCGGTCCCTCCCATGGCGAGCCCTCCTCTGGAGGTGGGAGCTCATTAGGGGAGGACTCTGACGATGATGAGCTGGGAGGGGAGTCTCGGACTGACCCTCCCCCCCCCTCCAACGGGCACGACCTCCGCTGCTCCCGCTGCGACCCACCAGATGCCTCTCGAGCCAGCCTCTCAGAGCCCCTCCACCCTCTAGATCGCTTAGTACGGATCTAACTTCGGGCTGGCCGAGGGGTTCTCTGGTCACATGGCTATGGACTCGCTCACCTTGGAGGCCCTCGGCATGACACAGGAGGAGTCTTTGATGGAGTCTGACCCCGATTCCGCGAGCGTGGGGATGGTGGTCACTGCCCCCTCATCCCCTCGCTCCCGGCGTCTCTGCTGGCCTCCCGGGTCCACTCCACCCCCTCGGGATCTCTGCGTTGGTTCCATGACCCGACACCTCGACGAGCCCGGCCGTGGTCTTCCCCATCACTGCCCGCCCCAGGCTGCCGCCCAGCCATGCTGTGCCTCGCCACAAAGGCACCTGCGGTTGGCGTGGTCGTATGAGAGCTTGAGGTGGTGCCCACGGTGTCTCAGCTGGCGTCCCAGAGAACGGCCGCCCGCAACCTTGATCCAGGTACTTCTCAGAAAGCCCCTCCACCTCCTTCCCTCCCATCCCCGTCAGGCTCCAGGTTCTCGGTGTTAGATGATTTTCCACTTGAGCACCTCGCCCAAGTGGCTGCAGACAGTGGCGTGGTCTTCCGTGGGGAGCGGGGCCCGAGACTTGAGCAGATTGAGGCGATTAGAGCTAGGGATATTTACGAGGGATCCTCGTCATTGCCAAGACACGCCAGGCGCCAACATGGGAAACCTCGACACCGCCAGACCGGGACATCGATCCCGGTTCGGGAGGGTGGTTCTCCTAGCGGCTTCACTGGCCACCGGAGATCCCCCTAGAGGAGGGATCACTCGGGAGGCCGCCGAGGCCGGGCTCCAGACCTCCGCCCGTAGTAAGGACACGATCCGTCCCCCCTAAGGGGACCAAACCCCAGAATGTTATCCAATGAATGGGCCAGCTATCATCGCTCTTATTTGGAACATTAGGGGGTTTGGTAGTGATGGTCGCAAGCGCCAAATAAAGGACTACATGCGCCAGGAAAATGTCGACATTGTAGGCTTCCAAGAGACGATGAAACAAGACTTCCAGATCTCGGAACTCCAAGGCTTGTCTCGACACAAATTCGCTTGGAACTGGCTACCATCGTCGGGTCACTCTGGGGGCATCCTTCTTGGTATCAAGGAGGATACCTTTGAGGTGGATGATATGGACCATGGGGAATTCTTTGTGAGCATGGCC
This sequence comes from Avena longiglumis, assembly GCA_030063025.1. Taxonomy (NCBI): domain Eukaryota; kingdom Viridiplantae; phylum Streptophyta; class Magnoliopsida; order Poales; family Poaceae; genus Avena; species Avena longiglumis. The sequence continues at coordinate 7,060,485 of CP125978.1, forward strand.
CTCACCCATAGACGATCCAGCCTCCGTTGGGAGGTCGTTATCGTCTATGGCCCCACGGATCATAGTCGTTCCCCTGCCTTCCTGGAGGAACTGAAAGCCAAAGTCGAGCGCTGTTCCATCCCGGTGGTGGTCGTGGGTGACTTCAACCTGATCCGCTCCCACGCGGACAAGAGCACCCACAACGTGGACATCCCGCGCATGCGGATGTTTAACGACTGTATCACTGAACTCGCTCTTAGAGAGATCACGCGAGTGGGTGCCCGGTTCACGTGGTCGAACAACAGGGTGGATCCCGTCAGAAGTGTCCTCGACCGTGTGCTGGTTTCGGTTGATTGGGAGGTAGCCTTCCCTCTCCCTTCAAGCGCCACTGTAGGCTCGGCCCACACCCCTCTCCTCCTATCGACTGGGGGGAGCTCGCCACCTCGCTTGAACTGCTTCCACTTCGAGAACTTCTGGCTCCATCAGCCGGGTTTCGTGGAGGCGGTCCAGGCCAAGTGGTTAACGGCGTCAGCTAACCCTCCCAGACGTTTTAATGTTGTGGACGTATGGCACCACTGTGCTAAAACTACACGGCAGTTCATGAGGGGCTGGGGGGCCAATCTGGGCGCAGCAACGAGGCTCGGAAGGCGTTGGGCGAGATCCGGTCCTGACTGGCGACGCGGTAGGATTATCCGTGGACGAGTGGTCCCACCGCTATGCCTTAGAGACCTCGCTGGTCAAGATATACCAGGGCGAGGAGCTGTTTTGGCGGCCAGCCTGGCCAAACTGCTCCTCCAGGGGGACGACATACTTCCATGCGGTGGCCAATGGTCGCCGGAAATGCTCGATCCCTTGCCTATGGGACGGGATAGCCTCATCGAGGAGGCGCCTCCTCCCATATCTACTCCTTTACAAGGAGCTCTTCTCAGTAGGTCCCCCACGGGTCGCGTTAGCGGCCGGACTTTTGGCCGATGAGGGCTGTGGTCACTGGCGAGAACGCGAGCTCACACTCCCGTTCCTCGCCAGTGGAGGTTGGAGGCCGAAGGCCATGAAGGCCAACTCCGCCGGCCCCGATGGCCTCCCCGTTGTCTTCTTCCGACTTTCCGGAGGAACTCCACCGGTCATTATGCCCATGTTCGAGAATTCTTCACGGGGACTCTCGTGATGGGACGGTTGAATCTAGGGTGATCACCTTGATCCCTAAAGTAATAGGGGCCTCGGACATCCGCCAATTCCGGCCCATCAGTCCTAAATGTTATTCAACGTTTTCGAAAGTTTGTGCGTCACTTTGGCTCGGTCTTGGGCCCTCGCTTGTCAGATCAATTCGCCTTCCTCAAGGGCAGATTGATACATGATGGGATTTTAGCACTCCATGAGATCATCCATGAGATCAAGTCCAGACGTCTGAAGGGCATCTTCTTGAAGCTAGACTTCCAGAAGGCCTACGATCGTCTGGACTGGCGGTTCCTCAGACAGGTCCTCATTAGACGAGGATTTGATGACCGCTTGATCACCTGGGTGATGCAATTCGTTATGACCGGGAGTAACGCGATTAACATCAATGGTGAAATTGGACCCTACTTCCTCCCGGCGTGTGGGGTTCGTCAGGGCGACCCCCTGTCCCCACTCCTCTTCAACGCGGCGGTTGACACCCTCGCGGAGATGCTTGACAAAGCCAAGACGGCTGGCCACATCTCCGGAGTGGTGGGCCACCTTATCCCAGGAGGGGGTATCACTCAGCTCCAGTACGCCGATGACACAATGATCATGATTGAAGGCTCAACATTGGACATTGCGAACCTCAAGTTCCTCTGCTTTGCTTCCGGAGATGTCGGCCTCGCATCAACTTCGACAAGAGTGAGATTATCGCACTAGGCTTCTCTCGGAGACGGCAGAGGATAGTTGACAACTTTAATTGTCGGTGACCTCCTTCCCATAACTTACCTAGGGATGCCGACGCGATACCGGGATCCCGATCGGGGACTGGACCGCTCGTGGACAGGGTGCGCGCTAGGTCCGAACCCTGGTGTGGGAGATTCACTTACAAAGGCAGCAAGACCGTCCTGATCGACTCCTGCCTGTCTAGCCTGCCCATGTATATGATGGACATGTACCTCCTCCCCGAGGGGGTGCATGGGGCCTTTGACAAGGAGTTGTCGAGGTTCTTCTGGCAAGACCCCATGGGTCGCCTGAAATACCACATGGTCAAATGGGCTGACATTTGCGCCCCCAAGGATTTTGGGGGCATAGGTATTCTCGCGTCCCGCCAGTTCAATAAAGCCATGATGCTTAGATGGGTCTGGCGCATCCTCCAGAACGGCGAGGCCTCTGCTCAAGCTCATTAAGCCAAATACTGCGGCCGCCCCTTCTAGGGTGCGACCGACGGCCCTCGCTCAAGTTGGCGGTCCATCCAGAGACCAAGAACGCGATCCGCTTGGGGTCTCGGTGTCCATTGGGAATGGGGAGGGACCATCTTCCGGCCGATTCCTGGCTCAAGGAACGTCCACTTCAGAGGTGTGTGCACCTTTTTCGCCATTTGTTCCGATCCAACGTTGTGTAGCCTCCGCGCTACTGAAGGTACATGGAACATCTCGTTCCGGCGTACCTTCAGTCCGGAGGAAACTGAAGCATGGAAGGAACTTACGGCGGAGCTCCCAACCTCCTTGGCAGACGGACCCGATAGGGTTTCTTGGACCCTCACCCCCTCAGGCTCCTTCTCGGTTGGGTCGGCCTATAGGGCCCTCTTTGGCCGCACGGTTCTCCCCTGGACCAAGCCCCTGTGGAAGGCCCCCCTCCCACTGAAGATAAAAATCTTTGTGTGGCAACTCCTGCGCGATAGGCTCCCTTCGGGGGTGGAGGTGACCAAGAGACAGGGGCCGGGGGATGGGTTATGTCACTATGCGGGATCCCAGAAACGGGCACCCACATATTGTTCACCTGTCCCGCGGACCGGTTTCTGTGGAATTTCACCAGAGAGGCGTTGGGCCCGGACTGGCTGGCCCATGATCTCGGTGAATTTCTGGACTCGCACGCAAACCGGCCTGGGAAGGGCCGGCGCCTTTTCTGGCTGGTGTTTGCGGCGATGGCATGGTCCCTATGGAACATTCGGAACAAGATGGTCATTGAAAAGATTCTCCCTAGGCGTGCCTCTGACTCGGTTTTCCGCTTTTTGGCTTCTCTGCAGTTCTGGTACCCGTTGTGTAGGCAGCGGGACAAGGCTCGGCTGGACGCTACCCTCCGTCTGCTCTTGGAGGCGGCCAGGCGCCTCCCACCCTAGGCCGGCGTTCCACCTCCGTCCTTCTCGGCGGACGTGTTGGCCCCTTCCTTCGTAGCCGCCTTTTCCTTGGTTTTTTGTTGGGTCGGTTTGTGCTCTGGCCCCAGCATTCGTGTTGTACTTGCTTGTAACTCTTGGATGTGGTGTGTTGGACGGTTGCTTTATTTATAAAGCGGGGTGAAAGCCTATTTCGAGAGTCATTGATTGAGCTGCCGCAGCAGTCCTTGTCTGACCGAGCTAGCAGTAGCAGGCAGCCATGGGGGAGGTCGTGCCAGAGCTGTACACCCAGGATGGCACCGTGGACATGAAGGGCAACCCGGCCCTCAAGGAGAACACCGGCAACTGGCGAGCCTGCCCCTACATCCTTGGTACACACACACACACACACCATTTTTGCATCTGTCCATCCATTGTGGTGTTGCTCTGTTCTGCTCCAATCCATTTCTCTGCTTTCTCTGCGCCGCTTATTGCTGACCGATGATCATCAACCGCAGCGAACGAGTGCTGCGAGCGGCTGGCGTACTACGGCACGAGCACCAACCTGGTGAACTTCATGAAGGACCGGATGGGCATGGCCAACGCCGTGGTGGCCAACAACGTCACCAAATGGTCGGGCACCTGCTACATACACGGAAACGGAAACGGCATTCCTCCTCCGGCGTACTCCTTGCATACGGCGCCGCATCGGTCGAACGCCCCGTCCAGCGCGCCGGCGTCACCACGCGCGGCGAGCTATACCGTCCTTGGTGGCCTCGCCGCGGCCCAGCGAGCGCTGCCTGCTTCAACACGAGCTGGCGCACCCTCACCTCGGACGACACGGTCGGCGGCGACAACAACGGGGCGTCGTCCACGATCGGCAGCGCTGGCCGCGTGATGCCGCTCCATGGCACGGCCGCCTCGAGGCAGCCAGCGGGGTTGGACGAGCTGGCAACACATGCTACCATCGAGTGCGGGCGCGGCCCGTGTACGCCGGAGCCGGCAGCAGCTCGCCTCTTGTCGCTGCCTGGTAGGAAGACCAGCACACGCCTCGGCGAGTCAGACAAGTGGGCCCAACATCTAGCTCAGCTTATCCTTCACCGTGAAAATTTTTATTGACTAGTCCGCTCTGTTAGATGGGTCTCACTTGTCAGGAAACATGTTAAAATGCTCTCAGATGAAAATTAGTGTGATTTGCAACGCTGTGACTCAAAATTGGTACTGACAAGCAAACATTAAGAATGTTGGTACTGACTCGTTCTGACAGCCCGAATTGTGGTACCTTTCTGCAATTTTCTCAGCTAGGGGAGAAGCAACGCAGTGTGGTCGAGCGCGTGGTCAGGGCTCTCCATCCTGGTCGGCCGTGGACTCGTGGAGGCAAGGTGGATATCCCAAACCAGGCGTCTTCCTTGACAGTAAATATGTGCGTTCTTCTTTTACAGGGTGAGCTCCAAGTTCATTGCTTTCTCTTGGACGGCTATGAAGGCAAGCAAGAGGATGAGCTTGGCCTGGAGTGCTTCGCCGCTGCAAGAAGGAGAAGAAAGGACTTGTGCAGGCCGGAAGTTGTTACCCTGCGGAGTTCTTCCACGAAGGCCATGTTTGCCAACATGATCCAGGGCCAGAAGGGGCCACTCCACGTCGCGCCGTGTAGTTGGCACCGTGGCTCGTTCTTCCTCCAGGACGCAGTGTTGTATCGAGGGATCTTTGATCTAAGCACGACGCTCCACCCTGCCGGGCGACCCAAAGTGGCCCTGTCCCCGATGTCATCAAAGGCGGTCGCTGCTAATTAAAGATCTAGTAGCAGTGCAGGCGGAGAAGAAGGACCCAATTGCGTTTTATCTTTATTGTTTTAATGTGTTTTCTAGAGTAGGGGGGCCTTTGCCCCCCTCCCGATCTGAGGAAAGCTCTGCCACTTTAAATAAGGGCCCCATGACGTCGTTTTGCCCTAAGGTACCCAAAATCCATGGACCGGTCCTACTTGTACTCCGTGGATGGACTGTGTGGCATTGGCGACCTAGGACACCACCTCATCGGACTGGGTGGCGTCGGAGACCTTGGACTCCATGACTAGACTGCATGAAGTCGACGACCTAGGAATCGACATCCGGATTATCCATGGCCGCGAGGCGGAGGAATGGGAAGAAGGCGAGGAGTGCCAGAGCGCGCGAGGGAGGTCCTGGTCCAACATTTCTGACACGCACTGCATGGAGTCGCACTCCATCTTGGCGGCGTCGAGGTGCCCAACGGCCGCCTTGGCTATGCATTTGAGGAAGTAGTCGGGTGGTAGATGAGGCACATGTCACGCTCATCCGACGGGAGATATGGCAGCAACCGCGGCTGCTTTGGCCGTGTTGACCAGCATAATAGAGAAGATCTACCGCACATCCAAACAAAGTACTAGGTAATCCGATTTTATCAAAACAACAACTTAAAACTAGTTTTCCTAGAAAACCCGTTCTAATAAAACCTATCCCAAATACTTGTTATCCAAACAACCACTTGGTGTTGTTGGATGTGGACATTCTTTCCTTACCATTTGAGATTCCAAACATTGGAAGAATATTGAAATCTCCCAGGTTCTGTTTTACCATAATGACCCAGAACCATCGTATTCTGCTTCCGAATTAAATTATAATTAAAAAGTCGTGTCATTTTTGCTGCCTATTATTTTGGATGGAGATATGGTGATGTGTAACATCGATCCATCATCAGCCATGTCATTAGCTCCTGGTTACATGGTCGTTCCGAGATCCTCTTGCGGTACTAAAGTGTGAAGCGATGATCCTGGATTGCAAGGTTATACAGATGCAGATTACATGCTGATGATGGAGATTCTAGGAAGTATATTTCTGGATACTTGATGACTAATGCATGGTGAGCAGTGTCATGGCGATGAAGGTTACAGAAATGCATTGTCAGTATGTCAATGGTTGTCCTTGCGACGCAGATGTTTGTTGCGTGTGGTTGGACGTATGCTCCCTGTGTGTTAAGTAGTCATCTCGCCTGATCTGCTTGTGTGGATGTCTTGTGCTTCCACTGCTTGCATGTTTGCTACTCACGGCTTTGGAGAAGTGTCTTGTTCACGAGTGCAAAACCGGATCCAATTAACAATGTGTAGCTCTAACGTAATATAGTGAAAAAACGGTTCTTTGTGTCCAGTCTACACATATAATCTACTCACTGGTACTCCAACACATTTGCAGTGGACTAATCTCACACTTTAGTTCCAATATATGTCATGAGGATGAACAAGTTCATAATGCTATGCTTGCTTCTGTAATGGATTATGTAATGGACATATCACATACCATGACTCATGAATCAAATTATCAGCTTTCATTTAGCAATAACAAAACCACCATGTAAGAGTCATGACCGGAATTACAAGCTTGCTATAGTTTTTTTTGCAAAGCCCTAGCCGTTTCTCCTTGAAGAAGAGGAAGAGCACCGTGCATCTACATCTAATTTCAGCACATATTCTCCCGGAAGAAGGAAAGCACCATTGATCTGACAACATTCAATAAATCGGTTAGTAATGCTCCTATTTATTGCCCAGACACCATTTTAACATCCATCTAGAGAAGTGGAAGTGCTGGTTTGCTGTTCTCTCTCTAGCCAGCCATGAAGGCAAGGGGAGGAGGTACAACGGCGCGCCGTCTGCTCCTATTCAATGGCGGTTCATTCATGTGCTCAGCCTCAGTGGTTCGAGCTCAGTGGAAGCAGTAGCTAGATCGAATCAACTCCGACAGTAGATGCATGGAGTTATCTTCGTCGTTTGGTGCCCTCTTCGTCCGGGAAACAGAGTTCTTCTCCGGTGGAGGGATCTTTCCCGATCTCAGCATGGGATCCATGCCCGGGGTGGCCCCAAGTGGCACGTTTCCCGGCGACAGCGGCAGCGTGCTTGTAGTTGTAGATCGACCAGTGGCGATGGAGAAGACCGTGGACGGGACTGCCTTTTTTTTCCCTAGTGTCTTTCCTTTAAAATTTGTGGTCTTATCTACTACTCCCCTTTTCCCCAATGGCCTGACTATAAAATGTTATCCCATCGCTTATAAATGATATGCTTCCGGGGCTTTCGAGCCCTATCCCCTACAAAAAAAAGGTTATGCAGGATCTATGTGCTTAACTCCTTGGTCGCCTCCATAAATGCCATTTCCGCAACTACTCTACAGGATTTATGTGCTCAACTCTCGGCGTATGATTATCGCCAACAGATGTTGGACAAGTCTGGAGAAGACTCTGGTTCTTTTACATCATCTGCAAATATTGTCTCTCGTGGACGCCGCCCCTTCTATAACAATCGCCAAGATAATGGTGGATATGACCGTAATCATGGTTGTCAAATTGGTCGCCAAAATGGGAATCAACAACGCTAATATCATCAAAACTGTGGTGCCAACAAAGGAGGTCGTGGTCATGGTCGCATTTCTTCACCATGCCAAGATATTACTTGCCAAATTTAAAGCGACCATGACCACTTGGAGCACCTCACTTCCCCGGGGAAGAGTGAAGACTATGTTTAACTTGGAGCACCTCTCGACCCAACACCATATTAGATATGGCCATCCTGGTGCGCTGGAAGGTCCAGGGATACTGGTGATGGACGAGTTATCGTACACATGCAGCGAGTTAGTCGTTTGACATATGAAATAAGACAATTCTAAAGAACTAGTACTATCACCCGCATCCTCCAAGAAGTTGGTGGCCTGCCTAGTGATCACCTTTATGATACATGTTCTGTCCAGGTCCCACCATCTATGTATCCTAGGGCACTCCCACATCATCATCACTCCAACTGGGTCATCCTTCAAAAGGTGTCTGTACTCGGTATCCATTATGGTACTTGTACACGGCTGGACTTGCACTACTTTGTCACTGCTTGTTCCTTGGAAGTTATAATCACCAACAAAAGTTGGATAGTACATATCAATATATAAGAAGGCTTCATTCCACAAATAACCTTCTACACGAAAAAGCGACCTTAGGAGCCTCACATCCATAAGAGAAATCTGCCATCCATCCTTATACAATTCTTCTTTGTTCTGCTAGAGGGATCAATCGGCATGTGGATATACAAATAGTGCTTCCCCTCCTTCAGTGGATATTGATTTTGATGTGGTGTCATTCCTTAGCACATCTGGCCATACCAAACCCTCTGGCCATAATATTGCACGGAGCTTCTTGCAACCCAGCAGGGTGATCTGCTTGGGGAGTGTGGATTGCACACTTCCAAGGTCAAGAGTTTTTACTTTTGTGCCTGAGAGATTCAACTCCTCGATACTGGACTACCAACCTTTCAAGAACATGTTCTTCAATTCTTTGCAGTCCCTAAGAGAGATCATTTTAAGCCATCACATCTATCAATAATGACAGTCTTAAAACTACTGTTACTTGATGGCCTAGATAAGCTTGCCATGCCTTGTCCAATGGTATTTCGTGAAAAATCAAGAAGATCCATGCTTTCCATCTCTGAGAACACATCGTTGTTGAAGAAGCACGTGGACTTTGTTACATGGAGCTTGCGAATGTTTCGCAGACATCCTTGTAAATGGCTCATGTCCCAGTTCTTGGCTCCCATCACGTTCAGCTCCCTGAGCTGGGTCATGAGATCCATCACCTGTGTAGACAAGATCTGAACCCATTCTGTTAGAAATAATGGAGCTAATCCATTTAGGCCCATGAGTATTTCAGATTTTCCCTAAATCTCAAAGCCCAAATTTGTGGCAGCCCATATGTGTTTGGGCCCATGTTTGTGGCAGCTTACATGGGAGTGGAGTGGGAGCTAAAGTTTAGTCCCACATGGAAAGTTGGAGGAGAGTTGCACCACCTTATAAGGTGGAGTGTTGCACCACTTTGTAAGTGAGTGTGAATAAGAGAGATTCACACGCGCGCTCCTCCTCCGACGACGCCGCCAGACGCCACGCCTCGTCACGGCCAGCAGCATATGGTTCGGGTTTCTCGCCGAGCCGAGCTTTATTTTGCTGCTCAGGAAAATTGACAGACGTGTCAAACGGTTAGCACTTATTCGGGTCGCTCCCGGAAAGCCGATATGCATCAGCCGATCATGTGTAGAGCCGATGCGGTTCGTGGATCAGCCGATCATGTGCAGAGCCGATGCGGAACGTGGATTGAGTCTATATAAAGTCCTGCGCGGCTACCGTCACAACCACCGAAAACCAATCTAGGGTTTTGCCTTCCTCTCTACTTGCGCCGTCACCATAGTCTACTCCATCCCGCTTGCCGGCGTGCACCGGCGGACGGGAGAGCAGGTCTCCGGAACCACTCGCCCTTGTGATCCTGTACGGGAGAGGGCGAATAAGGTTTTTGGGAAGCGCTCGCTTGATCGCCGAGTTCTTCATCACGGTCGTCTTCCATCCAAGTCGGTGCGCTTTCCACCGCCTTCGTCGCCATCTGCTGCGATCACTCTTCCCCAAAGTTTCTACTACGACAACCGAACGGTACGTGCTACGCGATCCTGTTTGGTTATTCATCATGTTCTGCGAGTACATGTTAGGCTGCTGTTTGTTTCCGATCATCCTGTTGTTCAGTACATCTAGTATGTTCGAGTTACATGAGCTAGTAGCTGGTTTTGTCATGATTTATATTCTGGAATTAATCGTGGAAATTATGCCTAATAATCCAACACATTCTGTGTAGCGCACGTCAAGCACCAACAAGCTTTGGAAGCATTCCCACAACATCGTGGTGCTGTTGTCCAACTCCTTATCCTTGTCTACATCTGTGGTGTGATGAATTGTGGTGCTTCTTCTTGCTAGGAGGTCTTCGCATTGGTCAAGCCACATGAATCGCAGGTTGTGGGAACAGAGGAAGGGTGGCAATGAGAAACTGAAGGTACACCTCGAAAGCTTGAGCACGCTGAGCCGGTGTGAATGCTGAAACATATTCTCGGGAACAACACCTGAGGGGTGATACGTCATAAACGTATCTATAGTTTTTGATGCTCCATGCTTGTTTTATATTGACTTTCTTATGTTTTTCCTAGACTTTGAGGTGTTTTTATACGTTTTATGGAACTAACCTATTAACAAGATGATCCCTAGAGGGGCATGGTGCAAACCCTAGGGGGGCGCCCTGCCAGCCAAGACGCCGCTCATGTACTGCCTTGAGGCGGTTCCCTATGCTGTGTTGAGGCCTCCGACGGCCTTGGCTCGCCGGTCTTGCCTCGCTCAGGCAAGGATCAGTGCATGCACCTTCCTCGACGCACGTGTACCAGCCAGCGTCAGGTCATCCGCAGTTCCTGCCGGGAGTTCAATTCAGGCCTCCTGCGACTTACTTCAATGCTCTTCAAGCTATCTCGCATCAGCCTTTGCAGCGCCCATATCGTGGGACATCGACCCCGTTCGTCGGTCAGACGACCGCGACTTATATGCAAGGCGCACCTTCTGCTCCTTTGTTCCATGGTGGCTACAATGGTGATCAGGCGGTTGTGGTTCCGACGCAACCCCCGCAGCAGTTTTCTGTGGGTGCGGGCGCTGTCATCTGCTGTTCCTAAGAGAAAGAAGAATAAGAAGCAGACACAGCAACCACAAGCTCGTGGGATTCAGCCACATGTCATTCAAATGCTGGGATCAATGACTTCATCCTCGTGAGCGAGTTTCCAGTGTATGGGGTTCCACAGATGCAGTGCCGGGTGTTTGTACCTCCTTTCCCACAAGAAGACACCCGCAGAGCAACATCTGAAAGTTAGCCGGTTGTCACCGCACCAGTTTAGAATGCAGGTACGGGCTGATGTCGGTAAGAAGAATAAAAAATTCATTCGTTGTTGGAAGTGTGTGGTTAATACTCATGCGACCAAGGATTGTAAGGCGATCCATTATTGCTATATTTGTGATTCCTTTGCACATCCCACATTGAGGTGTCCGGTGCTGAAGCAGCCGCACTTGACTCCGTATATGGCTGGTATTGGCAGCGACTAGACTCTGTTCACCCAGATTCCGGATGCAGTGACTCGGGATCATCTTGAGCACAGTCAGACCCCTATTGCTCTGGTACGAGTTTCTGGCCCGATGGTTTCAGCAGAGGTTGTTCAGAGGCAGATTGCCAGGCGATGCCAGGTGCATGTTCAGTGGAAGTGGGAGGCGGTGCCTCATGGAGATTCTGCCTTCTTAGTGAGCTTCCCAACGTTTGAGGATTTGGACAGGGTGGATGGAATCCTGATGACCGTTCCGCTCAGTACTGCTCAGCTGACCTTCTCGGTTTACAGGATGGAGGAGGTGCCACATAAGTTTGAGATGCAGCAGGTTTGGCTACATGTGGAGGGGGTACCCCATATTCTGCGATCCTTTCAGGGCTTGTAGGCTATTGGAGGACTCATGGGGAACAATCTTGATGTGGATTTGTTCAGTCTGCGGAAGCGGGGGGTCGTCCGTATACTCGTGGAGATGTTTGATACAAAGGTCTTTCTCAAGGCGAAGGACTCCCTTGGTCACTTTATTGTGTCAAATGCCGTGGTCAAGCACAAGGTATTTGAGTTTCGTTTCCGGATTGAACCTGAGGGTTATATTCCGAAACCAGAGTCTGTTCCTTTCCTATGGAGAAAAGGAGATGATGACGCGGATGATGATGCCAATGGGAAGCAGTTTGAGGATGCTATTGATACTTCTGAGGCTGCTGCTGCCACTCAGGGGGGAGGTTCTGGATCTTCCTCGGCTGTGCAGGGTACTTCCGCGCCTGCATCTTCCGGTCGAAGTGCAGAGGTGTTTCTTGTCACCCTTTAATGCTAATCATTACTCATGGGGCGACAACTCGGATGCTCTTCCTTTGGATTCCCTCTTGGCTGGAAGGGTTCTACTTGCGTCTCGCATTTCTCCTTTCGATTCTGGAGGCTCTTCGTTCTGTTTCCATTCCGGTGTTGCGAGCTTGCTCAGTGCCAGCGAGGTCCAGAACGCATATTTTGGGCAGATCTATTCCTGTTTCCACTCCTGTACTTGATGAGGTTGTTCCTTCGGTGTGTTTGCGGAGGGGTCGGTGGCCGACGCTCGTGACTTGAGGATCTTTGCTATGCTTGGTCCGACCCAGGTGGGGTTGGACAACCATGACGCGGTGGTTGACTGTGTCTCCCTAGTCAGGGAGGACCTGGGCACTCTTCAGGATGTCTCGCCTCCGTTGGTGGGGCAGGAGACTTTGGTGGTCGATGGGGACGACCGGACCCAGGAGGGATCTGGGTTGCTTTGGTCTCCAGCACGGGTTTCTTCTCCAGGTGACGATTCGCTAGTCGCTGTGCAGGGGAGTGGTACTCCCTTCAGGCGGAGCACGCGTCATGAAGTCGATGCCTCTGGGGTGTTCGTGACTGATGAGGACTCCATGCTCAAGGCCATGCGGCGTAAGGCGGAGAGGAACTTGGATTCGCCAGGTATAATGAGTACTTAGAAATATTTTTTGTCGTTTTCTACTCCTGTTATTTCTTCTAAACTAGCCAATTTTGGCATTAGTTTGGGTAGCTCTGTACAGGAAGTATCTTTTTCTTCTAATGTTTTGCGACACATGGAGGTTGACCGTCTAAGGGTTACTCCTAAGGTCGGTGTTTTTCCTGATGCTTCACTAACTGAGGAGGAGGAGTTGCATGCCACAGTAGATGGTCAACTCCTTTCTCACTTAGTCGGTGAAGTGTCGGAAGTGGACTTTGATGAGACTGGGCTTGCCTCTATGTATGAGCTGAAAGCTTCTGGTCGAAAATCAAAAAGCCAGCGGTCGCGAAAGAGATCCCGTGTATCCAAATCTCCTATAGTTTCTCAATGAATGGAATGTTTTCAAATAGAAGAGGTCTTCGGAACATGGCTAAACATTTATTCTTTGCTGATTGTGTGAGAGACCATAATTTGGATTTTCTGGGTATTTCTGATACTGGTAGACGGGATTTTTTACAAGCTCTACTCAATCGCCTTTCTGGTAGAGTGGACTTTACGTGGATATCACGTCCACGGCGTGGTCGATCTGGGGGGATCCTGTTAGGCGTTCGAGATGAGACTATGGAAGTTTTAACTAGTTCGATGGGAGATTTTTTTATAAAAATCCATATCCGTAACAAGGCTGACAATTTCACATGGTCTTTAGTCGCCGTATATGGAGCCGCTCAGGATGTTTATAAGGCTAAATTTTTACGTGAGCTTGTGAATTTGGCAAAGGACAATCCATATCCTATTCTTATAGGAGGGGATTTTAATTTCCTCAGATTTCCTCATGAGAAAAGTCGGGGCCGGTTCGATGAACATTGGCCTTTTATGTTCAATGTTGTGATAGACGGTCTGGACTTGAGAGGGGTTACAATGTTAGGAAGGAAATTTACATGGGTTAATAGTCTTCCGGAGCCAACATACGAAAAACTAGATAGAGTGCTTATGGATACTGACTGGGAACAAAAGTTCCCTATGGTAACTGTTCGCGCTCTAGAGCGTATTGAGGCTTTGTCGGATCATGCCCCTTTACTTCTATCTTTTGGATCACCGCCACGGAAGTCTATGAATGAGTTTAAATTTGAACTCGGTTGGATGTTCCGTGATGGTTTTTACGAGATGGTTAAGGCTATTTGGGAGAAACCGGTAGGTGGCCAAACGCCTATCCTACGATGGAATAACAAAATGCGTACTTTACGCAAGTTCCTTCGGGGCTGGGCCAGGCACACAACGGGTATCCTTAAAAACGAAAAATTACGCCTAACATCTATAATTGATGACTTAGAGGCTTCCGCGGAGGTAAGGCCATTAACTGCACAAGAAATTGAGCTTAAAAGCCAATCGAATGCGAAGATAGCCCAACTTCTGCGCGAGGAGGAACTCAAATGGTACCAACGCTCTAAAGCAAAATTCATACTAGAAGGAGATGCGAATACTAGATACTTCCATGCAGTTGCCAATGGCAAGCATAAGAAGAAACTTATTCATTCTCTGATTCAGGATGAAGGTATGATTGAGGGATAGGAGCATTTGAAGTCATATATCACTATGTATTATAAATCCTTATTTGGGGCCCTAATGGAAAATTCTTTCTCTATGGATGAGTCCCAAACGTCCGACATCCCCCAGGTTTCTGATGAATAAAATAGCTTTCTAACTGCCTCATATACCGAGGAAGAGGTCAAGAAAGCGTGAAAGGATACGGATGTCGCCTAGAGGGGGGGGGGGGGGGGAATAGGCGATTAAAACTTTTCCTAGAGTGGCTCAACAAAGGCGGAATAAAACTAGTGTTTACTTTGTTAAGCACAACCTAGAACAACTAAGGTTCACCTATGTGCACCAACAACTTATGCTAAGCAATACAAGCAACAAAGTGATAGCAAGATATATATTACTTCAAGCATGAAGGCTATCACAATGTAAAGTGCATAAGTAAGGAGCTCGGGTATAGAGATAACCGAGGCACGCGGGGACACCGATATTTTACCGAGTTCCTCCCAACATGGAGTACGTCTCGTTTGGAGAGGGGGTGGTATCAAACCACCAACGCCACAAAAGGCCTCCCCTATTCTCCGGTGAATCTCACCCCAATGGGATCGATCCACGCTTCCACTATCGGTGCACTTGTCGGTGGCAACCGGAACCTCTCACAAGGTTGGGACACAACTCCACAACTTAATTGGAGGCTCCCAACAAATGCCACAAAAGGCCACAATGCCACCAAGGCCACAAAACCGTCTAGGGTTCCAAGAACCCAAGAGGGACAAGCTCCAATGAGCAATTCAAACCAAATCCTCCAAAGAGAACTCAAACCGATGCACCAAATGCAAATGGCAAGAACACCACAAAGATGCTCAAATCCCTCACTCTCAAGTTCCAACAAAGCTACTAAAGCTAATGGGGGAACAAGAGAGGAGGAATCAAAGAGAGACACAAAATCCCCCAAAATCTAGATCCCCAAAGATGCACTCACAAAGAGATGAATCGGTTAGGTCAAAACGTGGGGCTAGATCTCCTTTCTCTTCCACTCAAATATGGGCAAGAATCATCGGAGGGAAAAGATTAGACAAGCTTTTCAAGATCTAGAGCAAGTGTGGACAAAGTTTAGCCTAATAGATAAGAGAGGAGTTAACTAAACTCAAAACGGGCAAAGCCTTAAATAGAGGCCCCAAAAATCTGGCCGTTGGAGCTATTTTTCGGACCGGTCCGGTACTACCGGATTTTACAATCCGGTAGTACCGCACGAGTCCCAGGCCGAGCAAAGAAATCAAGGCAGGAAATCGAGAAGGGCTATTAGCAAGAGGCAGAGCATGCAATGATGCAGAAAGCGATATTCTGTGCCAGCATGCAGCGAGGAGCATCGCGCCAGCGGATGGGCCCACTCACGTAGCATGCGAAGAGACAATGAGCGGCAGCCAAATAAGCCATGGCGAAGCGCTGCGAATCGCAGTGGGGAGCCGGTGGAGCGAGCGCATACAGACCAGCGCAAGGAGGCGGGATCGAGCGGGCGCAGAGTCAACGCGCGGACGAAAAACGGGGCTGGATCTGGATCTGAAAACGTACCAGAAAAACGAATCTGGGCCAAACGGTACTACCGGCCACCCGGTCGGTACTGTCGGGCCGGCCGGTAGTACCGGATTTAGGTACCTAGCGAGGCAGAAAGGAAACGGGCCGTTTTTAGGCCCACATCTTACTGACATGCAAATATTCAAACGGCAATAACTTTTAACTGGAAGCTCCGATTGACCCGATTCAAATTGCGTTGGATAGAGGATGACAAGGGCTTTCAAATAAAAAGTGAAAATATTGATTATCACCAAGTGAGAAAGTATCAAGTAGACTAATGGGATATACCTCAATTGGTGAGAAACCGAAAAGCCGCATAAATCAAAATCGCAACGAGATACGAATGGGAGATCCGATTTTGATGAACAAGAGCTTGTTATGGAGATTACCAGAAGATCTATATCCTCACATGGATAAGACCAAAATATCAAACAAATACGATGATGCAAGTATGCAAAGGTTTGAGCTCTCTCCGAACGATGTGACCGAATTACTCATATGAGAGCCCCTCTTGATAGTACGGTTATCTATCCTAAACCCGGTCTCAAACACACGACGTGAGACCGGCAAAAGAGAAAACCTATCAAGATTATACCTTTGCCTTGACCATTCCACTTGAGCTTGATGTAGACGATCTTGCCCTTCTCAAGATGGAACGCCCTCCTTAATTCCTCATCATCGACCTCGCATTTTGAACTTGCCCAACATATCTTCTTTGCATTTCATCGACCTTGAAGCCAACACATGCTCCAAGCGATGCCAATGGACAAATCCTACAAGTATAACTTAATACACATATTAGTCCATAAAGATTGTCATTAATTACCAAAACCACACATGGGGGCCCAGCATGTTCTTTCAAAGCGGTTTTTCAAATGGAACATAACAAAGCACCAGGACCTGATGGCTTTCCAGCGGAATTTTACCAAAAATTCTGGGACGTTATCAAGGAGGACCTGATGAATTTGTTTGGGTTTTTACATGTCGGACAATTGGATCTCTTTAGACTCAACTTTGGAAATATAAATTTACTGCCTAAGGTTAATAATGCAGAACGTATACAACAGTATCGTCCAATCTGCTTGCTTAACGTTAGCTTTAAAATTTTCACTAAAGTTGCTACAGTTAGACTAAACTCGGTTGCTGACAATGTTGTTAGCCCATCTCAAACTGCGTTAATGCATGAAAAAATATCCTAGATGGTGTGGTAATTCTGCATGAAACAATCCATGAACTACACTCAAAAAAATTAAATGGTGTATTGTTCAAGATTGACTTTGAGAAGGCATACGACAAAGTTAATTGGTCTTTCCTTCAGCAAACACTCCGTATGAAAGGTTTTTCTGAGGAGTGGCGTGCTCTTATTCAGTCGTTTGTGTCTGGGGGTAGTGTTGCCATTAAAGTAAATAAAGATACTGGCAAATACTTCCAGACCAAGAAAGGATTGAGACAAGGGGATCAATTATCGCCTTTACTATTTAATATAGTGGCTGATATGTTGGCTATCCTTATTGAGAGAGCAAAGGCTGATGGTCAAATTGAAGGAGTAGTTCCACATCTTATTGATGGTGAACTTTCTATTCTTCAATATGCTGATGACACAATTCTTTTTATGGAACATAATCTGGAGAAGGCTAAGAATTTGAAATTAATAGTATCAGCATTTGAGCAGCTATCTGGGCTTAAAATAAACTTCCATAAGAGTGATTTGTATTGTTTTGGCGAGGCCCAAAACGAGGCCCACCTATATGCTGAACTTTTCGGCTATGGTCAGGGTCAGTTTCCAATCAATTATTTAGGAATACCCATTCATTATCGGCGTCTCACAATTGCTGAATGGAAACTTGTTGAGGAAAGGCTACAAAAACGTCTTAATAGTTGGAAAGGAAAATTGTTGGGGGAAGACTAGTACTCATAAATTCAGTACTTACTAATATGGTACTGTATATGATCTCGTTTTTCCAAATACCAAAAGGGGTCTTGAACAAAGTGGATTATTTCCGTTCAAGATTCTTTTGGCAAGGGGATAGTGAGAAAAAAATATCGACTGGCCAGATGGAATGTGGTTTGCCGCTCGAAGGAGTTTGGTGGACTGGGCATACACGATTTGCAAGTCAAAAACACCGCGCTTCTGGGCAAATGGCTTTTTAAACTACTTACTGAAGATGGTGTTTGGCAATTATGGAGGAAATATGTGGGGTCCAAAGCTGTGTCTCAAGTGGTTTGGAAACCCGGAGATTCACATTTTTGGGCAGGTCTTATGGCCACCAAGAAACATCTCTTTCGTTTTGGTGCTTTTGAGATTAAGGATGGACCACAAATTAGTTTTTGGAAAGATAAGTGGCTTGACCAAGCTACTCTTCGCGAATAATATCCAGCTCTATATTCGATTGTTAGACACAAAGGAGAAACAATTTCCACAGTGATGGAAGACTATCCTCCTAATATGTTTTTCAGAAGAAGTCTCATCGGACCTAGACTGTTATCTTGGAACAATCTATTATTATGGTTATCCATGATACAATTATCGGATGGTGTTGACGTGTTCAAATGGAAATTACTAGAAAGTGGTAAATTTTCTGTTGGCTCACTATATAAAGCTTTGGTCCAACCTAATTTCCCGGTCGATGATAATAGTAAAATTTGGAAAATGAAAACACCCCTTAAGACGAAGATATTTGCATGGTATCTACGGAAAAGGGTAATTCTAACAAAAGATAATCTTGTAAAGAGGAATTGGCATGGAAGTACACAATGTGTTTTTTGTCATTAGGATGAGACAATTCGGCATTTATTCTTTCATTGCGAATTTGCTCGCTCTATATGGTCATTCATCCAAATAGCTTCTGGTTTATCTCCTCCACGTTCGGTAACCAATGTTTTTGGTAATTGGTTGCATGGAATTGTTGATAAGTACAGAACTTTGTTTAGGGTGGGAGCGCTTGCCATTATATGGTCGCTATGGCTTTATAGAAATGACAAGATTTTTAATAACATTGTGTCTTCTCCTCTGCAGGTTATTTATCGAGCCATGGCTATCCTCCGATTATGGAATATTCTACAACGCATGGAGTTTCGCGACTTATTTATGGAGGGATGTACGCGATTGGAGGACAGGGCGAGGGATATTTTCTCCCGACATGGATGGTCGTGATCTGAGGATTGATCTATCTTAGATTCTAGACTTTTATTTTTAGTGCCTTTTGTAATGCTTGTCTACTTTTTGACTTAGTCTGTCGTTAGTGTGGCGTGTGCATCTTGGTTATGCAGAGGCGGGTGCATTAAACAGTTTGGTTAATAAATGCGCCCATTTCCAAAAAAAAAACCTAGTAATGTAGTTTTCAATTCAATATAATCCGCCTATATTCGCCCAAGTTTAATGAAATCCACGTAAATTTGCCAATTTCGTCTGAATTTTCACCGAACGCCGGAACCCGGCCTGGGAACGCGAGTGGGAAACTCGGTATTCCTAGACTGAAATCAAGTTTCGTCAGTCCCAAAGTTGGTCCGGATTTCGGCCTGGGATCACCTAACCGGGGATGCTCTAAGGTGGAAGCTTTAAGTAGCTCTAAGGTGGACTTCATCCATCTCTCAGATTTCCGTTTCTCCTGATATCAGCATATCCCTCTAGAATCCATCAATATTAGAAAAAAGTCATGTTAAAACTTGTCGGCGTCCAAAAAGACAGCAGGCAGAAGCAACGAAAGCAGCTAGCGCGTACTAACATTTTCTCGCCGGCACGCAAATGGACGGGCCAGAGCCTCTTCTCCAAAAAAAGACGTCCAGTCATGCGTCGTGGATCCCAAGCTATAGCACCTACGAAAACCACATGCCAAAGGAGGCGCTGCCGTCCATGAATCCATGGTTTTGTTGGCTCAGGTCAGTCAACTTCAAACTTTTCCCAACGAGCTGTCCATCGAACGCATGCAATAATAATGTAAATTAATTACATATATGAAAGACGATGGTGGCCAGTGGTAGATCCAAATTAAGTAAAGCATGATCGCTAAGTTCTCCTCGCTCGTTAATTTCCGGTGTGTGCTGCTCACGATTGGTTTTCAGATAACAACGTAGGCCACTATACAATTCAGTCTTGCGATTGATCTCTTGTGCTTATTATACGATTTTCGCAAACAGCTCATATAATCCACAACAATGCCAAACAACAAAAGCAACCTATATAGACGCAAATCAAATTAAGAGGATCGAACTTACAAATATGATGATTTTATGTGATAATTGTCAAAAGTTTTATTTAAAGACCGTGTCACTATCTAAAATGGCATTTTTAGACGACCCATAGGTACATGTCATCTACTTCCTCCATCTCAGATTTTGTCTTTGATTTGTCTAGAGATAGTAGATGTTTTCATACCCTCTTTGGTCTATATTATTAATAGTCTTAACTTTATCTAAATTTATATATATCTAATTAAGTATTTAGATTAGATGCATTCGCATCTAGACAAAGTTAAGGTCATTAATATGAACCGAAGGAAGTTTTTTTTTTTGGTAATTCTCTTTTTTTTGAAAGGATCTAATTTTTCATTTTCAAGCAATAAAAAACTTTATTCAAAGACAGTGACAAACTAAGAAAAATATATCTTTTTGTAAGTCAGCCTTGTGCAGCGCAACATAGCTGCCCAAGTAATGAAAGCACTTTCCTTTTTATTTTTCTTCTCGAAAAAGTAAGAAAAATCGCAAACCACGACGAGTGGCCAAACTTGGCAACCTGCGGCATGGCGGTTTCGTTTTCCGGGAGTCGTCTATAAATCCATTCTGCTTCCCGTCCTTTCCCGTCACTAATATGGATCGGAGGAAGTATAAAATTTCTTTTTTTTTGATAATTTTATATTTTTGGAAGGACCTAATTTTCAATTTTCAAGCAATGAAAAACTTTATTCAAAGACCGTGACAAACTAAGAAAAGAATATTTTTTGTAACTCTCTTCTCCTTGGACAAAGTCAGGCTTGTGCAGCGCAACATAGCTGCCCAAGTAATAATAATGAAAGGACTTGGTAGCCTTTTTAGAGTTATTTCTTCTCCAAAAAGTAAGAAAAGTCGCAAACCAGGACCGGCCGCGCGCCGGCGGTATGGCGGTTTCGTTTCCCGGGAAACAAGTCGTCTATAAATCCATTCCGCTTCCCGTCGTCCTTCCCCGCCACCAACAGTTCATCGGTAGTATACTCAGCCATCCAATCCATCGATCGAAGATGCACAAGACGTCGTCGCTGTCGGAGCTGGGCTTCGACCCCTCCGGCGCCTCGTCGGGCTTCTTCCGGCACGTCGCCGACGACTGCCCGCTCACCCCGTCCTCCCTCTCGGTCCCGCACCAGCGCCTCACGAAAATCTCCGTCATCGGCGCCGGCAACGTGGGCATGGCCATCGCGCAGACCATCCTCACCCAGAACCTCGCCGACGAGATCGCGCTGGTCGACGCGCTCCCGGACAAGCTCCGCGGCGAGGCGCTCGACCTGCAGCACGCCGCGGCCTTCCTCCCGCGCGTCCGCATCGTCTCCGGCACCGACCCGGCCGTGACCAAGAACTCCGACCTCGTCATCGTCACGGCGGGGGCCAGGCAGATTCCAGGGGAGACCAGGCTGAATTTATTGCAGAGGAACGTGTCCCTGTACCGCAAGATCGTGCCGCAGGTGGCGGAGCACTCGCCGGACGCGCTGCTGCTCGTGGTGTCGAACCCCGTGGACGTGCTCACGTACGTCGCCTGGAAGCTGTCGGGGTTCCCGGCAAGCAGGGTGATTGGGTCGGGCACCAACCTCGACTCCTCTCGGTTCAGGTTCCTCGTCGCCGAGCACCTCGACGTCAACGCGCAGGACGTGCAGGTAACTACAAACTTCTGAATCCCTTGTTGTCAACGCCGAGCATCTCGATCGACAATTTCTGGGTCGAGCTCGTCGCCGGAGCGGACAGTGGAGACAGTAGCTAGAGCATGTGTTTGTCACTCGTTGACTGGTCTCCACTTCCGACAGGTTGTGTCACTGTCCAGTAGCTAGCTAGAGCAGTTCTTCAGGTAGCTATTACACGTAATTCGCTAACTGTATTGGACAACCTGGTAGTTGTTTCGAGGAATCTGGTAACTATTATAAAATAATCTTTAAGTGTTGTTAAATAATCTGGTAGCTATGGGAAAATAATCCGGTAGCTATGAAAAAATAATCTGATAGCTATTGTTGACATACAACCTGATAATTGTATGACCAATAATTAGTTTAAAAAACAAGTCAGTGACAGAAAAACCTTGATAAAACCTGTAATTATTTTTAATTGACAAGGTGAGTATTTTGGAAATTATTTAGCTATTTTTAAGATGAACATGTAGTTAAATCCAAAAACATGCACGTACTTGCGTTGGAAAGATGCGTGAAGATTACTTATACATAAATATTACGCCATACAAGCATACCAACACAAATTAAAGGTCAGAGGGAGCTGATATATAGCCTGGTACTGGCGGTACTTCTACTATAAGCTACAACTACAAGGATACATTACTTGTGCTAAGCTACTATCCTAGCACACAGCTTGCGTGCAATCGATTAGCTAGCTATAGCAGGCGACGCGGGCTAGTGAAACATGCATGCGAGACGTCTTTCGCACCTACGAGCGTACTTGGGTGAGTGGGTATCAGCTGCCGCTGCACGACATGTAAATATAAATATATGCGGCGCTGCGCAATAGCATGGTCCAAGAAAGAATGTTCGTCAGGCTCGGTAATTTATATATGTTCTGCTTTTGTTTGTAAGACACTAAATACTACTAATATTACTCAAGCAAAATGCCATATGGTCTTTATTTTGGTATTGCATCGTGGATGACAGTCCTAATTTCAGTGTCTACCACGTTCTGAACTTGATCCAGCAAAACCCAAAAGATGATAATTTACTCAAGAATTGGCAACTCTGTTTTCAGTTCTACATTTGCATTTGCAGCAAGAGACACATAGAGAACTAGTCTACTGTATGCCCCCATCAAGGCCCCAGCCCTTGCATACAGATTTCTGAGATGCTGACTTTTAAACTGAGATTCTTTTATTGATTATATAGCTATATGGCCATGAATACTTTATTTACATAAATATGCGATTGCACGATGCCACTGCACATCGATACCTATGTCCTTCCATGCTACACTAGATGAAAGATAATTCTCTGTTCCAGAAATTTACCTACATTGGACTGAATAGATTGTAATGAGAAAAATTTCTGATACTAGTTGGAGCTGGATGGCCTTGTATTGCTGCTGACTAAGTAATAACTAAGCAAATATGCTTCAGGCATACATGGTGGGAGAGCACGGCGACAGCTCGGTGGCGATCTGGTCGAGCATCAGTGTGGGCGGGATGCCGGCTTTCAAGTCCCTGCGCGACAGCCACCACTCCTTCGACGAGGCGGCGCTGGAGGGCATCCGGCGCGCGTGGTGGGCGGTGCCTACGAGGTGATCGGCCTCAAGGGCTACACCCTGGGCCATCGGCTACTCCGTCGCCAACCTCGCCACCTCCCTCCTCCGTGACCAGCGCCGTGTGCACCCAGTCTCGGTGCTCGCTTCCGGCTTCCATGGCATCTCTGATGGCCATGAGGTGTTCCTCAGTCTGCCCGCACGCCTTGGCCGCAGCGGTATCCTTGGCGTTGCCGAGATGGACCTGACCGAGGCCGAGGTCACGCAGCTGCGGCGCTCCGCCAAGACGCTCTGGGAGAACTGCCAGCTCCTTGGCCTCTGACTGACGACCTCTTACTGATTTATTGTTATCGCAAAGCATTTACAAGAACTCTAGTGCCATACATGTTGCTGTATTGCTGCTGCCACACGGATGCTTGTGTAATTTTGGACTGCTTTCTTAGAGATGAAACAGTAATGTAACTTCTCTTAATTTGGTGAAATAAAATGTGATGTGCACTACTGGAAAAACCATCATCGGTTCAATGTGAACAAGGCCAGCAGTCCCGGCCTGGCACAGCCCGCGACTAGTGGGAGCACTAGTCCTGGGCCGTGAGGCCTCTAACGGCTAGAAACGGCCGTAGTCACTAGTTCCGGGCCGGACCATGTCATTAGTCCCGGTCCGTAATACGGCCCGGGACTAATAACCTGGAGCAGGCCAGCTGGTCCTTTCGTGGACTATTAGTCCCGGATCGTATCACGGCTCGGGACTAGTTGTCCACCACTATATATTCTGCCTCCTGTCCTGCTGTCCAAAAGCATAGGGTGGCCATTTTTTTCAAAGAAGCAAGAGAGTTCATGCCATTTTTTTTCTCAAGATTTGCAAGATTTAGTTTGCAACACCTAAATCCAAAGCTTTAAAAGGTTAGAACTACATTCTTTCATCTCTTATTGCTACTTTAGCTCTATAATGCTCTAGAAGTATAGAGATATGGATCAAATGCATGCATGCTCTAGAAGTAGCTAGAAGGATTTTGATATATATGTGTAACAAATTTTGATTAGACACATAGTTACTGAAAATTGAAATGTGTAATTTTAGAGTTTCAAAGCTTAGAATGGAATGAGGTTTTCACTGATAGAACAATAATAAAAAACTCCACATTTATCATGTTGATTGTTTTCTCCAATTCACAAATTGGTGCATGTAAATTTTTCAAAATTCAAAATTAATGCTCTAGAAGCTCTCAATATAACTTGTAACAATTTTATCATGTTGTGTAATGGTTTTTGATATACTTTTACTATAATGCAGATGGTCCGGGAATGGATGTACGGTACTGACCGATGCTCTGGCGAGTTCATTAATGGCGTACATGAATTCATCTGTGTTGCTGATGCAAACAAGCGCAATGGTTTTGTATTCTGTCCATGTAATGGATGTAGGAATCAGAAGGATTACTCTGACTCAAAAACCCTTCACAGCCACCTGTTGAAGTCCGGCTTCATGCCCAGTTATAATTGTTGGACCAAGCACGGAGAAAGAGGGGTTATAATGGAAGACAATGAAGAAGAGGAGGAGGATGACAACTATCATGGTTTCCCTGAGTACGGAGATACTTCCATGGGGGATGCTGAAGGGAAGGATGAAGAAGAGACACATGATGAACCCGCTGATGATCTTGGTCGGACCATTGCCGATGCACGAAGAGATTGTGAAACTGAAAAGGATAGGGAGAAGTTCAATCACATGTTAGAGGATCACAAAAAGTTATTGTATCCAAATTTCGAAAATGGTCGAAAAAGTGGGCAACACTCGGAATTGCTGCGATGGAAGGCTAAGTGTGCTATACCGACTCCTCATTTGAAAAGTTGCTGAAAATGATGAAGAATATGCTTCCAAAAGATAACGATTACCCTCTAGTACGCATTTAAGCAAAGAAGGTTGTCCGCCTCTAGGTTTAGAGGTTTAGAAGATACATGCATGCCCTAATGACTGCATCCTCTACCGCGGTGAGGAGTACGAGAATTTGGATGCATGCCCGGTATGCACTTCACTTCGATATAAGATTAGACGAGATGACCCTGGTGACGTTGAGGGCGATCCCCCCGGAAGAGGGTTCCTGCCAAGGTGATGTGGTATGCTCCTATAACCACGGTTGAAACGCTTATTCAGAAACAAAGAGCACGCCAAGTTGTTGCGATGGCATAAAGAGAAACGTAAGTCAGACGGGATGTTGAGACACCCCGCTGATGGGTCGCAATGGAGAAAAATCGATAGAAAGTACCTAGACTTTGCAGATGACGCAAGGAGTTTAAGGTCTGGTCTAAGTACAGATGGCATGAATTCCTTTGGGGAGCAGAGCTCCACAAAGACTGCCTTTGACTCTATGCATCTATAACCTTCCTCCTTGGTTGTGCATGAAGCGGAAGTTCATTATGATGCCGTGTTGATCCAAGGTCCAAGCAACCCGCAACGACATTGATGTGTACCTAAGGCCATTAGTGGAAGAACTTTTACAGTTGTGGCACGAACCCGGGATACGCGTGTGGGATGAGCACAAGCAGGAAGAATTTAACCTCCGAGCATTGCTTTTCGTAACAATCAATGATTGACCTGCTCTTAGTAACATTTTAGGACAGTCAAACAAGGGATACAATGCATGCACACGCTGTTTAGATGAGACTGAAAGTATACATTTGGAACATTGTAAGAAGAATGTATACAATGAGCATCGTCGATTTCTTTTGGCCAAGCATCCCTTAAGAAAGAAAGGCAAGCATTTCAACGGTCTGGCATGTCACCAGACGAAGCCTAAGGAGCGTACTGGTGCTGATATATTTGATATGGTCAAAGATTTGGATCAAATGGTAACCTTTGGAAAGGGTCCTGGAGGAAAATTTGTTCCGAAGGACGCTGAAGGACACGCACCCATGTGGAAGAAGAAATATATATTTTGGGAGCTACCATATTGGAAATTCTTAGAGGTACGCTCTGCTTCGATGTGATGCATGTGACGAAGAATCTTTGCGTGAACCTGCTAGGCTTCTTGGGCGTGTATGGAAAGACAAAAGATACACCGGAAGCACGAAAGGACCATCAATGTATGAAAGACCCAGATGGCCTGTATCCAGAATGGTTTCAAGGTCATGCCAGCTACGCTCTTACCAAACAAGAGAAGGAAATATTTTTTGAACGCCTAAGCAGTATTAAGGTCCCGTCTGGCTTCACATCGAATATAAAGGGAATAATAAATATGGCAGAAAAAAAGTTCCAAAACCTAAAGTCTCATGACTACCACGTGATTATGACGCAAATGCTTCCAATTGCATTGAGGGGGCTTCTACCAGATAATGTTCGAGTACCCATTGTGAAGCTATGTGCATTTCTCAATGCAATCTCTCAGAAGATAATCAATCCTGAAAATCTACCATGGTTACAGAATGATGTGGTCCAATGTCTTGTTAGTTTTGAGTTGGTGTTCCCACCATCCTTCTTCAATATTATGACGCACCTGCTGGTTCACCTAGTCGAAGAGATTTCCATTCTCGGTCCTGTATTTCTACACAATATGTTTCCCTTTGAGAGGTTCATGGGAATCTTAAAGAAATATGTTCTTAACCGTGCTAGGCCAGAAGGAAGCATCTCCAAGGGCTATGGAACAGAGGAGGTCATTGAATTTTGTGTTTACTTCGTTCCTGACCTTAAGCTGATTGGTATTCCTCAATCGCGGTATGAGGGGAGACTGAGTGAAAATGGTACTCTAGGAAGGAAATCAATAATATGTAGGGACGAACATTATTACACCGAAACACATTACACTATTCTACAGAATTCTATCTTGGCAGCCCCCATATATCGAGGAACACAAGAAAATCTTACGCTCCAACAACCCTGGAAAGCATGACTCTTGGATTAGAGATGAACACATGAAGAGTTTCGGCGGTTGGTTGCAACATCTCATCAAAAACAACACTCTTGGAGATCAGCTATACTTGTTGTCTAGGTCACCATCTTTGACTATATCAACTTTCCAAGGGTACGAGATAAATGGGTATACATTTTACACGATAGCCCAAGATAAAAAGAGCACCAACCAAAACAGTGGTGTCCGCTTTGATGCAACAGACAACAATGGGTCAAAGACCACATATTATGGTTACATAGAGGAGATATGGGAACTTGACTATGGACCTACTTTTAAGGTCCCCTTGTTTCGGTGCAAATGGGTCAAGCTGACAGGAGGAGGGGTTGAGGTAGACAATAAATACAGAATGACATCGTTGGATCTTAACAATCTTGGGTACTTAGACGAACCATTCGTCCTAGCCAATGATGTGGCTCAAGTTTTATATGTGAAGGAAATGTCTACCAAACCTAGAAAAAGAAAAAATAAGAAAAATAATACATCAGACAATGAGCCAAAGCGCCACATAGTTCTTTCAGGAAAAAGAAACATCGTGGGAGTGGAGGACAAGACAGACATGTCAGAAGATTGTGATAAGTTTCATGAAATTCCGCCATTCGCGGTGAAGGATGACCCAAACATCATGTTAATGAATGAAGATGCTCCATGGATACGACTGGATCAGAAAGGAACACACGTGAAGAAATGATATGTAATAATTGTAGCATTTTATGAGTGAAGATGCTCCATGTGTCCATTTTTATAGTGTTGTCTACAAACAATCTTGAGTGTGTTAGTCCCGTTTTGTGGCTGGACCCGGACTAAAGGAGGGCCTTTAGTCCCGATTCATACTTACCATTAAGATCTAATCTCCAAACGCGTGAGGTCACATATTAGGGAGTGCCTCTATGACTAGTTTCTTGGAGATGCCGGAGGACTGGGCTCCGGAGGCATCTCCCTGAAACTGGCCGTAGTGGTGTCCCTGCTCTCGAAAACCATCTTGCAGCTTGTAACTTCTCTAACTAGATCAATACGCCTGGGAGCTAACTAATTTCACATATTAGGGAGTGCCTCTATGAACAGTTTCTCGGAGATGCCGGAGGGCCCGGGCTCTGGCATCTCCTGGCCGTAGTGGTGTCCCTGCTCTCAAAAACCATCTTGGAGATGCCTCAAACTGGCTGGAGGACTGGACTCACAAGGATGCATATTTATAGTACAAGCAGCTCGGCATAATGTCGACACTCACGACATAATGTCGACACTCACCCCTATTATTAGTGCTGACTCATGTTTTGTCCCGGTTGGTGTCTCCAACCGGTACTAAAGGTTCATCTTTAGTCCCGGTTGGTGACACCATCCGGGACAAGGTACAAGCCGCACGACATAATGTCGACACTCACCCCTATTATTAGTGTTGCCTGGACCAGTCTGCCGCAATACCTTCAGTCGCGGTTGGTTTCTCCAACCGGGACTAAAGATGAATCCTATCTTTATAGGCATTTCCCTCTATTTATAGGCTGCTCGATCCAGCCTGCTCTATTTATAGGCCTTTTCCTCTAAATACAACATCTTCATATTTAGGTAACACTCAAGACATTTATTAATATTAAAAACCGGGACAAACCGGGACTAGCTAACACTCAGGACTAAAGCCGCCCCTTTAGTCATAATCATGCCTAGTCCTATAGTACACAGCTTCAGGGTATTCTTCGTCATCGTCATCATCATCGTCATTGTCACCTTCCACTCCGGGGATCCTCATGACCGCTTGCTCATGTCATCATGCCACATTGCATTTGAGCATCGTCATCATCATGCATCTATCTATCTAAAACTATTTCCGAGAAGCCATATTTTGTTTTCTAAATATTCCCCTTCTATTTCAAAAGTCAACCCCGGTCCGTTCGGATCTTTATTGTCTAAACATATTTGCAACTGTTCTGTTAAACAAAATAAAATAAATATAGTATAATAAAAACATATTTTATCCCCGGGGAGGCCGCCACCGGCCAGGCCCAAAGGGCCCAGCTGGCAGCAACCTACTACCCGTCCCAAACTAGACAAAACCTAGACATACCCTTCTCAAACCCTAACCCTAATCTATCCTACCCAAACCCCACCTACTCCCTCACCCCGCCGCCACTCACTTGGCGCGCGCGTCGCCAACTCCACCCCACCCTGCCGCACACCACAAACGCACGCACGCACGCCCGGATACTGACCCGCCTGTGAGACCGGCCCCACCTCAGCGCCTGACCCGTTGCGAGCCGCGTCCACCCTCTCCCCTCGCGATGCCTCTCTCGCCTCCATCCCCAATCCACGCAGCAACCGCCGCCGCAGGGCGCCCTCTCCGCCCGCGCGAGCTCTGTCGCGTCGGTCCCCCTTCGTCGATGCCTTGAGCTCGAGCCGGGCACGCGCCACCGCCTCCTCTCTCTCGTCGTCGCCGGCCGTCGCCTCTTTCCCGTCACCGTGCGAACCCCCGCCGCCATCCTCCGCTCCTCGTCAGCCCCGGCCGTGCCGCTGCTTCTCTGCCTCGCGAGCGCCCTCAGCGTCCACGAACCTCTGCTGGGCGCATCCACCGGCTGCCCGTGCCTCTCTGCCTCTGTCCGCCTCTGGCCGCCACCACCGGTGCGAGCTCTACCGTCCGGGATGGACAACGCCGCCACCGTCCGAGCACCCCAGCGCCCCTCCTGAGCGACGCCACGGCCGCGCCTCTGCGAGCCGGGCAGGCCTCTGCCTCTCCTTCGCGGCGCCCATCTCCTCTGCAGCGGCCGTCCCCGCCGAGCATGTCGACCCTGCGAGCTCCGGTCGGCCTTCGCCGCCGCCTCCCCTCGACCGGTCTGCCAGTTGTCCGCGGTGCCGCATCGCTGGATCCCGGTGCGCTGTGCCCTCCCGCAAGCAGCGACGCCTCCCTGCCGCTGGCCCTTTGTTGCCTTACACGCTCACCGCTTCAGGTGTGTTTGCCAGCCTTTTGTTTCGGCACAGGACACCGCCGGACCATCTCCGTTCCTAGTCGCCAGCTTGTGACATCGTTGGGGATCCACCACGACTTGTTGTTAGGATGAATCGATGAGGGTTCTCCTGATGTGTTCCGTTCTCGAGATCCCGTATCTTTACCCAGGGCCTTTACCTCTCGTTTTCCGAGCACCTTCGCCGAGACCTCCTATCGGACAAGATCGACTGAGACGTTAAATTGTACAAGAACCATCTGATGTCAAGATCTACGTCAAGGAACGCCATGGTCTTCTTCATGGACACCGGAACCCCCGACCCGAAGACCGATCCCGGAGTTCGAAGACTGACCCTGCCGAAGACTGAACCCTGGCGCGCCAAGGTCTTCTCCCCGGAACGCCGAGTTCTCCATCTTGAACGTCAAGCACGTCGACATGAAACCTGTAGGGGTTCGTAGCATGGAAAACAAAATTTTTCTATCGCATACAAACAAACAAGCCAAGATCTATCTACTAGATTGTAGCAACGAGTCGATGGAATAACTTACCCTCGAAGATTCCAAAGTGGTTAACGAGAGCAGATTCTCGTGGGTGATGTAGTCGTACACTTCCGATCTCAAGATCGCGTAGACGATCCTTCTGGCGCTGCGTTCGGCGCTTCCATGATCGGTCACACGTTCGGTACTTTCGACGAAGACCTTCCTCTCCCTTGTTCCAAAGAGGCGGAGGTTGTAGCACTCTCGCGATTCCGGCTGTGGTAATGCAGGAAGTAGAGGGGAGATCCCGCAGGGCTTCGCCTTAAGACGGAGCGAGCATGGTGGAGTATGAGAGAGAGCTATTAGTGGTCTAGGGATTAGACACACCAATTAGAAGGCTCTAAACCGCAGGCTAGAGCAATTAGAAGCTCTAAACCAAAACGGCTCTAAACCGGAGATTAGAGGATAGGAACTTGTGTGTAGAGGAGGAGGCCCCTCCTTTTATAGGTGGAGGCTGGCGCCAGGAAGGGAGGAGTCCTCCCCAACTCGCCAAGGCTGGTCCCGGCTTGGAGGAGAGGGACTCCTCCTCCAAGTTGGTTTCAACCTCCTCTTGCTTGTTTCCCACAGTTTCCTGTTTCCCACAGTTTCCTGTTTTAGCCGTTTGACTTTCAAACTGGCAGTTTGACTTTTCAGTTTTGGAACAGCAAGAACACTTAGTACATGATGCAATCATTCAATGACACATTCATGTACCCTCCCCCCCGGAGTGCCGGACAATCCGGAACCTTCTAGAACATTCCCGATGAAAACACCGGAATCATTCCCGAACTCCGAAACGGGACTTTCCTTATATGAATCTTATTCTCCGGACCATTCCGGATCATCTCGTGATATCCCGGATCCCATCCGAGACTCCAAACAACATTCGGTCTCTTTCTCATAATACCATAACTACTCAAAACAACGTCGAATCCTTAAGTGTGTCTCCCTACGGTTCGTGAATTATGCGGTCATGATCGAGACACTTCTCCGAACAATAACCAATAGAGGAATCTGGAAATTCATATGGCTCCCACATATTTCTACGATTACTTTGCGATCGAATGAACCACTTACATACGATACCAATTTCCCTTTGTCTCACGATAGTTTACTTATCCGAGGTTATGATCGTCGGTATCTCTGCATACCTAGTTCAACCTCGTTACCGATAAGTACTCTTTTCTCATTCCCGTGATATGTGATCCCTTGTGACCCAGTCACATGCTTGCAAGCTAATTGTATGACATTCCACCGAGAGGGCCCAGAGTATATCTATCCGTCATATGGATGGACAAATCCCACTCTTGATCCATGTGTTTCAACCAATACTTTCCGAACACTCAATGCCACCTTTATAGCCACCCGATTCGGTGTGGTGTTTGATGTCATCAAAGCATCCATCCGGTAAAGGTGATATGCATGATCTCATGGTCGAAGGAATTAGGTTACTATGTATCAGAAAGCATATAGCAATTGAACTATTGAAATGACTTGATCTTTATGCTATGCTTATCTATAGGAGTATGTCCACCATATCATTCTCCTAATGATATTATCCTGTTGTTAATAACATCTCTATGTTCATGATCAGGAAACCATGATCATATATTAACCAACAAGCTAGTTTAACAAGAGGCTTTACTAGGGACTCTTATTTTAGTTTACAAATCACACAAGTATTAATGTTTCCGGTTAATACAATTATAGCATGGCATGTAAACTTTTATCATAAGTGTGAAGATATGATAATAACCACTTTATTATTGCCTCTTGGGCATATCTCCAACAGTCTCCCACTTGCACTAGAGTCAATAATCTAGTTTCAAACCTTTGTGTATATAACACCTATGGCTTTACCGTGTTGTATGTCCACGCTTGCTAGTGGTCAATCGATCTCGGATCGACACTTCCAGGTCCGTGTGTAATTGCATGTCTTTGCGTCTCTACGCATCACTCATTCTCTAATGAGATGGCTTTGTATAAATTTGGTCTTTCGGTGTGACCTTTAGCTCTTTGGGGTTAAAACATGTTGATAATATTGTCGCACAATATATCTTCATAGTATTATACCACTGTGAACTACACCTAGTTTGATAACAAACTACTTGACACAAATGCCCTCTTTTGCTTCTAAAACAGCAGTCATATACTTAGCCTTTTGTTGTAGTATCTGTCACAATGTCTTAACTTTGGAACTCATCCAAATCCATT
Organism: Avena longiglumis; assembly: GCA_030063025.1. Taxonomy (NCBI): domain Eukaryota; kingdom Viridiplantae; phylum Streptophyta; class Magnoliopsida; order Poales; family Poaceae; genus Avena; species Avena longiglumis. The sequence continues at coordinate 7,093,173 of CP125978.1, forward strand.
ATGGAACTCACTTTCCATTATATTGTGCCACCCTTAGTTTAGATTGAGATAAACTTAATTTGTACTTTGTGACAAAGCTAGTATCAATGTAGTACTTTTACAATGAACTAACCATCTATTTGTCACTTCTACAAATAATATACTCTTAGTTCTTCCAAAAGATCATAAGAATATCCTTACTATTGTCCAATGATCATCTTACGAATCATTCTGGTATATGCTCACAACATTTAGAGCATAGGACATATCTGGATTTGTACATATCACAGTATGATTGATATAAATACTCTTTGTAATTTCATACATCAAGTATCAATCTATACTTGATTATTTGTTTCACTTTACCAAATGTCAATACACTTGAATATATCATCAACATTGAACTCATTCAATCCTTTCTGTGTGACAAGAACCTCTCTTGTAGTTTCTATATTGAACTCATTCAATATCTTGTCTATGTACTTCTGGCACAACCATATTAGCGTCTATTGATGCCAAATATTTGGGTTCTGCCTAAGTCTTTCATCGGGATGAAATTCTTAATATGTGTTAATAAAAGATACATCTTTTCTAATCAACAATATGTCCTCCACATAATGTATTAGAAATATGTCTTAGCGCTCCCACTTAATTTCTTGCAAACGCAAGCATCTTCATTGTCTCTAATGAAATTAAACTCTTTTAACAGTTTCATCATAGTGAAGATTCCAACTCCGCGATGCTCACTTCAACCATTGAAGTTTGCATATGTTTTTAGCATCCTTTGAATTAACAAAACCCTATGGACCGTGTCATGCACACGTCCTAGGTAACGATTCTATTAGAAGAACTTGTTTTGTTTATTCAACTACCATATAACAAATTATATGTAGTGGTTGCTACATTAATCCGTCTAGACTAAATATCGCTATGAAAGATCAGATCTTGTCATAGTCAACCTTTGAACATTGTTGTGAACTTTTTCCCAACATGTCGACTATTTCATAGATGTGCAACATCCATGTCTATTTATTTATAGATCCAAACACAACTGTAAGGTCTTACACCTTTCTCGAGGGTCCTTCAAGTTCAAAACTTGATTTCTCGTGTATGGAACTATCACGGATTTTATGGCTTCAAGCCATTTGACGGAGTCAGGGCCCATCATCACTTCTTTGCATGTAGTCCGTTCATTATTCTCAAATAATGATTCAACCCTCAAATCTTGGTATTTGATTGTTTACTTGACCTACTTGTTTCAATAGGAACTTAGATCTCCGTGACCACAACCCTTGAAGCACGTGAGCCATGAGCATTGTTGCTGCCTCCGAAACACTTTTCGGCGCTGAGCAACTCTGCACATATAGCTAAGGTTCTTTTAACCTTATCAAAGTTCTATTGTCCTCCCACTTAACTTTTCACGAAAAATTCCTTCTCAAATAAACTTGACGTTCTAAGCAACAAACACTTTTGTCTCCGGTGTTTATGGAGGAATACTTAACAGTTTATACAAAGACAGGTTCATCCGACTTTGGTTGCACACATATTTCTTATGCATAGCATACCAATGTTTAAGAAAGGACAACTTGGGTTTTATCCCAAACCATAACCTTATATGGTGTCATTTCAACGGATTATGATGAAGCTCTTTTCAGTGGAAAAACGGTAATCTCTAAAGCTTTTAATCTTTAAAATATAATGGCAGTTTTATGAATTATACCTTTGATCTTACCATGTCAAACAAGGTTTAATTACATATCTCGAACGCTCCATACTCTTATGGTGTTTCGGGAAATGCAAATCCACGGAACGATTCCTTAAATCTTAGATATTATGCTAAACTTGTAACTCAAATATCTTCCTTTATGATCTTATCATAAACTATTTATATTCTTGTTACAATGATTTTGCACTTCATCTTGAAAGTCTGTGAACTTTTCAAATGTTTCACACTTCATCCTTATTAAGTAAATATTCATATATTCACTCAAATTTTCGGAGAAAGCACATGAAGTTGAAATCCATCGCTCTTGACTATACATAATGGACTTCATACAACAATATGTACAAGTTCCAATAAGCTAGTCTATCGTTCCTTTTGGCCTATGAGCGAAGTTTTAATTATCTCTAGGAAAGTTTCACAAGCGTCATTTGATCAAAATCAAATAGACTCCAAAATTCCATCCATATGGATTTTCTTCATGTTTTATTTCCAATATAATTTAAGCGATGTCACTTCCTAAGTGATCTTTCAATCAATTTGTCTTTCGACATTTTTAGCACTAGTTTTATGGATGTGATTTCTCCAACGAGATTTGTGAATCATCCATCATTTATGGATTACGACAATTATTTGAACAACCCTTTTGTTCTTATAATACGATAAAACAAATCTTGAAGGCAAACTTTGATGTTTAATGAGCAACACAATAACCCTTTATTTGTTCTCGATGAACATCATCACATATTCTTTGCTAATTACTTAGGCCCTTTGTAGTTCATGAATTACATTGTTTCGTATGACGATTCATACCAACAAATTCAGTGTCAAATACTTAAGAACCACATTGTTTAATAAGCAAAGAATATAGCCATAACATGTATACCATCTATATACTTAAACTGAACAATTCTAGTCCTTTCTCTTCTGCCATATATTTATGAGATTCTCTTTCAGTATTTTTTTTTCTGTTTGAAAGAATCTATCAACATCAATAGTGGAGTCATACATATGACACATAGTCCAAAGCGTGTATAGTTAAATACCAATGTCTTTGGACTTGCACTTTGAAGTAGATCACCATTATCAAGTGTTTGGTGTTCTTTCAAATTCCTTTCTTTAGTAATCTCTTGGTGTAGTAAACATTTTACCTACATCAAATATTCACCTTTTCATGGAATCGTCCATGATCAAGCTACTTTTAGCTTATAACGATGAATCGTGAGTATAATGTTGCTCTTCCAAAACTTTTGGAGGTTTAGGACAACTAGTATCTCCAACCTTTTGCAAATTCTCATCAAATATGAGAACATGACTTTAGCCATATTATACTCTATCATGTTGCAACCAAAACTTCGTTTCAGATATCACAATATCTTCCACAAATTATGGTTTCTGAAACAACTCTTTCAGATCCTTAGATAACCTTGATATTAGGAGAATCCTTTGAATATCAAGAATCATGGAGACAAACATGATACTTATATACTAACACTTGGAATTGTTACTCTTGATTTAATACTAATTATTAAACTTCATGGAGTAACCGGAACTTACTGAAAGTTTGCAATAGGACTTTTAAACTTTAGATTAACACTTCAAAACAATACGATACCAGTTCGTAAAGTAACTAACCAGAATTCTATAGTTCTATTATCTCAATTATAACTAAGCGCAAGGTGGTAAACTGTGGCATCCCGCAAAACCACTACTAGAAAATCGCGTTGAATTTGTGCATTGCATCGTCATCATCATGCATTGTTTGCCAAAACTATTTGCGCAACACCCGATTTGTTTTCCAGACGCCCCATCTCTATTCAAATGTCAACACCGGGTCTCCGGAATAATTTTGTTTTGTGCTATCGGGTTGCAAACGGCCCGATTAAATAAAATAAAAGTTTTATTTATTTCAGTAGGGGCAATCGAACGGGCCAACCCGACCCGAACGACCGCCCCAGATTTTCTAAACGGTCCAACCTGCCTACCCCATCTAATCCTAAACCCACCTAAAAATCTACCCCCTCTCTCCAGCCACCTCACCCCCTCCTATTAGACGTCGCCACCTCAGCTCCCCCTCTCCCTCACCCAATCAACCAACGCCACGTCACCCTCACCCCTCCCTCTCTCTCTCACCTTCCCCACCCCACCAACCCAAACACACACCACGCACACAGCCGCAGCCACCTCCCCACACCCGATCCCCCACCTGCCTGGGACCCACCTCCCACCAGCCCGTGCCCCCCCCTGTTCCCTTCTTCCTCCCAGGCTCGCATCCCTCTCCCTCCCCGTGCCGGCCTCCACCCTCAAGCCCCCACCAGCCCCGGCCTCTTCCACCGGCGCCTCCCGGCAAGCCCGCCCCAGCCCTCCGCCTAAGCTCCTCCCGACCGGCTCTGCTCCGGACCGCTCAACCGCTGCCGCCGTCGCCATGGCTGCCCGCCCTCCGCCCGCCCTGCGCCGCCGCCAGCCTCTCCCCAAGCCCGCTACCCGCCGTCGACCCTTACCTCCGCAGACCCAGCGCCCGGCGAGCTCTCCGTCGCCTGCCTCGCCCGTCGAGCCGGCAGCTTCGCCCGTGCGTCCCACCAACCGCCGCCTGTCACCCGTCGCCGAGCCGACCTCGCCGCACTGCGTCTTCACCAACCCTCTGCTCCGACCGCCCGCTCCGCGTGGCGCATCCGGCCAGACCCGTCGCCGTCCGCCTAGTCTGCGCGACCCGGCCCGTGCTTCTCTGCGGCGGCCGCCCGAGCTCGCGGGCCTCGCGCCCGACCGCCCAGGCCCTGCGATGCCTCGCCCGCTCTCCCGAGCATACATCGCCTGCAGCGCTGTGCCCACCTTCTCTGGAAAACCATCTGCTCTCTAGTGTCTCGTTGAGATGCGGTAAGTACCAAGTCTGAAGGGGTGCCGCTGATGTTCAGTATGGGCACAGATGTCTCGATGCTCAGAACCAGGGATGCCTGCCGACAAGACGCATCAAGATCCTCTCGCCGACAAGACCGACACATGAGTTCCTTCACGGATTCCAAGATCTCCCTCGCGGAAGCCGAAGACCGTACCGATCCCTCGTCGAACCCCGGAGCGGCGAACCCCGGACCCCGATGAGCCATGATCTACGCTACAGAACAGCAAGCCTCTCGGAGAGAACCCGACAAGACCTACCGCCGGACGCCAAGACCAACCCGATATGCCGGCCCGACAAGACCTTCGCGACGACAAGATCGGCCCCGACCTGGGTGGAGCCGGAGACCGCCAAGTACATCTTCCCGGAACGCAAGATCTGCCACGTTACCGAGAACTTCCCCCTGAACGCCTGGACCGTCGACATGACCCCAAGTACCGCACCCGGATGCGCCAAGACCTACCCCGATACTCGAGAACGGAACCGTCGAACCCTGGACCCTGAGACCGACCCCGGACCCCGAACCCCGGAACCCCAAGTCCGTCGAGACCCCTCAATGTGTGAACCCTTATCCGAGAACCCTATTTTATAACATAATAACTGGTTGCATATTTATTTGTCATTCCCGCATGCATAGCATTGGTTTGGGGGCCTTATGCCGATTCACCTAATAATTAAATATGGGCCCATATGCGGGCAAATCTAGTCTCATATCGACCTCATTTAAACTTGTGTAGCGAACCGGTATCTTATTTTGCCATGCTAATACAACATTTAAATTGCGGGGTAGCTAAACAACTCGAACCATCTAATTGTTGTCGGGACCCCGGCTCCGCTTAATATGACCTAATTGCATCGCCCCTTTGCCATGCCATACATCATGCATGCATCATGCCGATCTTCTGCCGTTGTATTAAATATTGCATCCGGTGTTTATTCTAGTGTTTTGCTTCTTCGCGGATAAGGCCGTTGAGTTGATGTGAGCTTCGCCCCGATCTTCGGTTAAACCTTCGACAATGTTTTCAGGCGAGCATCTCCCTCTTTCTACCTATCTTACTTTTATAGTATTTATTCCCTCCTGTTGATCTATTGCTATCTGTGTTGCGATGCTTTAGTTTCCGTACCCTTGATATACCGTGCAGCCCTATATTGCCTTGGACACATCCTATTACCTGTTGTTTGGTAGATAGTTGGACTTGCGCGTCGCAGTTGCTTGCTCAAGTGCTGATGTGTGTCGTCATATGCCACAGTTGCTGATGTATTGCCGCCTGTTGATGTTGGAGATGATTCTAGTTTTACTTATCGTCACTTTAATTTCTGTTTAAAAACTAAAATTGAATAAGCAGAGGCATCGGTGGGTGATAGAAAATATTTGGTTTTCCGAACGCCCACTTGTGTCCGTGGGACCACAGTACTTGATTCCTGTTCCTTGTTTTTGCGCTATCCACATCCGGGAGGTATATGGGACCCCCCAGGCGAGCTTGATTCAGTCTTATTTCTTGGGGCCACAAACTAGTTTGAGGTGTTTTACTATCCTGTACTTATGCCATGCTACTTTCTGTATTTAAATTGTGCGGTACGCACCTTTGTCTTATTTAGGATCGGGACACGATTCAGCGGTCGACAAGCCCAGCCACACTTTCGGGTTCCCGATCGTTCACAGTATTACCCAAACCTTGAGGCCGTCTCGAGCTTGCTTACTCCGTTGCGGATTCTACTTAAGGGTGGCCCCTGAAATATTTCGAATCCTGTGATTGTTCGATCGTGAAAGCCTCGTTGGGTTTTGATTTGGTTTTTCGAGGTTGATCGGCGTGTGTTGCTATTGGTGCACCCGGCGGGTAAAACTTTCTGAAAGCGTGTCGCGGATATGGACGACTTGGAGCAGTTTCTTGATCATAGACAAGCATAACTAAAGTTTCGCTATAAATTTGACTTATAATGACTAGTAATCAGCTTCACTATAATGGAATGGCTAATTAATACTGCCCACAATTGCTTGTTTGGTTGTCGCTTGCGACAATTGTATCGACTAGTAAGTATTGCAACTTCTAGCGAAATGGCTGAATAAAAGTACCAACAACTGCTGGGTTTTGGGTTTTATCTCATGCTATCTGATTCGATTAGTAAATCGCCACTATAACGGAATGGTTAACTAAAAGTGCACTTGTTTACTTTATCGGGACAATTACCTATACGACTAGTAAATGCTGCGATAACCTAATAAGTAAAACTGCCAGCTGTGTGAGTTCCTCGGTTGACTTCCTCGACGGTCTCGAGGGGGAAAAGGCCAGGATGGGTTTGTTTGGTGTTAGCTTTAGGTTGGATCCGAATAGGTCTTTCTCACCCCTCTCTGATTGCCGCCAGTTGTATCGAGTCTCTATAGGTTGTTTAGTGCATGCTGCCGCTGCCGCTTCAGTCCACCATACCTATGTAGGCGAGGACCGCCGAATTCTAGCCTCGCTGTCTTGGCCTCGATCTTGGCGCTCCTTCTTTGTTTCTGCTTTGCCCTTTGTCGGCACCTTTTGTTAGCAGGTTTTGAGATCGACGCCGTTAGCAGGGTTACCCTTCCGGCTTGGCCTGGGCAGGGTTATGGACGCCATTGGTTATTCTTCAGGGCTCTTAGCCCCATTTGCTTCTTGTCCATAGTCGGACGCTTTACCGCTTCAAGGTGATTTGGATCTTTGTATATTATATCTGTATTCTTGACTCTTTGAGTCGCTGTTATATATATATCTGTTCTGTGGGTCCCATCGAGGACTGTTGTGTAATGTTATTACTTCGTTTTCCACCCATGAAAGTGCTGGTGGGCACCTTTGAATCGTTTCTATGCGGGTTTGGCGAATTTTGTTCAAACTTGCATAGGTCCGATTCTGAGGGTGTTACAGAGTGGTATCAGAGCTCAGCAGTTGCGATACCCCACAAGTCCAGCCTGTAGGATAACCTAGCTAACGGCCGAAGTAGAGTGTCAAAACTATTTTCTAAAATCGGTTGGATAGTTCTGGTTAGGTCTGATTTTACTCCTTACCCCTCTGCTGATCTCCTCTTATCTCTACGTGTTTTGAATCCGCTCTCGTCCCTTTTCTCCGAGTCCAGGAATTCTCGTGGTTGGGTTACCGTCGTACCTTCAGGGTTTCGCTTCCTCCTCTGATAACGGTGTTGCTACCTCCGGTCTTCATGCTGCCGAGAAATCCTTCGTCTGTGGTACCACTCTTTGTTCTTTGTTTGTGCCTTCCGGTGTTTTCCGACGCGACGACCTCATCTACGCCAGATCCGATGCAGAGTCTGCATCACTCCGGTGTTCCGAACCTCGCTTGTCGAGATCTTCAGTCTGACTCCGAGAGTTGGTTGCATAATCCGCCTATTCGTGTGCAGAGTAATGGTTTGGGTGCGCGATGGACTGATCACCATCCGACTACTCTTATCATTCGCTCTTGTACATCGAATCGGTGGGTCCAGCAGTTTTACTCCGTCCCTCGGAGATAGAGGTGGCTTTATTTGTTGATGCCTCTATCTTCGATCTCTTGTTCCGGAGAGTCCTCTCGACGATCACGGACAACGACCTCTTGTTAGTGGTGTCGCGAGGATCTACACGAAGCGAGAGGATCAGACCGCCGACCTTCTTTCCGGTACCATGAGGCGGATCTCGAGGGCGAGATCCTTTGTTAGTGGTGTCGAATTGTGGCATCCCGCAAAACCACTACTAGAAAATCGCGTTGAATTTGTGCATTGCATCGTCATCATCATGCATTGTTTGCCAAAACTATTTGCGCAACACCCGATTTGTTTTCCAGACGCCCCATCTCTATTCAAATGTCAACACCGGGTCTCCGGAATAATTTTGTTTTGTGCTATCGGGTTGCAAACGGCCCGATTAAATTAAATAAAAGTTTTATTTATTTCAGTAGGGGCAATCGAACGGGCCAACCCGACCCGAACGACCGCCCCAGATTTTCTAAACGGTCCAACCTGCCTACCCCATCTAATCCTAAACCCACCTAAAAATCTACCCCCTCTCTCCAGCCACCTCACCCCCTCCTATTAGACGTCGCCACCTCAGCTCCCCCTCTCCCTCACCCAATCAACCAACGCCACGTCACCCTCACCCCTCCCTCTCTCTCTCACCTTCCCCACCCCACCAACCCAAACACACACGCACACAGTGACCACCTCCCCACACCCGATCCCCACTGCAGGACCCACCTCCCACCAGCCCGTGCCCCCTGTTCCTTCTTCCTCCAGCTCGCATCCTCTCCCTCCCGTGCGGCCTCCACCCTCAAGCCCCCAGCCCGGCCTCTTCCACCGGCGCCTCCCGGAAGCCCCGCGCCCAGCCCTCCCAAGCTCCTCCCGACCAGCGCCTCTGCTCCACGGACCCGCTCAACCGCTGCGCCGTCGCCAGCCAGCCTCTGCCCTCACTTGGCCGCTGCGCCTTTCTCCCCAAGCCCGCTACCCAGCGTCGACCCTTACCTCCGCAGACCAGCGCCCGACTCTCCGTCGCCTGCCGCCGTCGGAGCCCGACGCTCGCCCGTGCGTCCCACCAGCCGCGTCGGCCATCACCCGTCGCCGAGCCGACCTCGCCCGCTGCGTCTTCACCAACCTCTCTGCTCCGACCACGCCTCCGCGTGGCCGCATCCGGCCAGACAGCGTCGCCGTCCGCCCCTAGTCTGCGCGACCGGCCCGTGCTTCCTCTGCGGCCCGAGCTCGCCCGGCCTCGCGCCGACCCGCCAGGCCCCTGCAGCCTCCGCCCGGCTCTCCGAACGCATACAGACGCAGCGCCTTGCCCACCTTCTCGAAAACCATCGCTCTCTAGTGTCTCGTTGAGATGCGGTAAGTACCAAATCGAAGGTGCCGCTGATGTTCAGTATGGGCACAGATGTCTCGATGCTCAGAACCAGGGATGCCTGCCGACAAGACGCATCAAGATCCTCTCGCCGACAAGACCGACACATGAGTTCCTTCACGGATTCCAAGATCTCCCTCGCGGAAGCCGAAGACCGTACCGATCCCTCGTCGAACCCCGGAGCGGCGAACCCCGGACCCCGATGAGCCATGATCTACGCTACAGAACAGCAAGCCTCTCGGAGAGAACCCGACAAGACCTACCGCCGGACGCCAAGACCAACCCGATATGCCGGCCCGACAAGACCTTCGCGACGACAAGATCGGCCCCGACCTGGGTGGAGCCGGAGACCGCCAAGTACATCTTCCCGGAACGCAAGATCTGCCACGTTACCGAGAACTTCCCCCTGAACGCCTGGACCGTCGACATGACCCCAAGTCCCGCACCCGGATGCGCCAAGACCTACCCCGATACTCGAGAACGGAACCGTCGAACCCTGGACCCTGAGACCGACCCCGGACCCCGAACCCCGGAACCCCAAGTCCGTCGAGACCCCTCAATGTGTGAACCCTTATCCGAGAACCCTATTTTATAACATAATAACTGGTTGCATATTTATTTGTCATTCCCGCATGCATAGCATTGGTTTGGGGGCCTTATGCCGATTCACCTAATAATTAAATATGGGCCCATATGCGGGCAAATCTAGTCTCATATCGACCTCATTTAAACTTGTGTAGCGAACCGGTATCTTATTTTGCCATGCTAATACAACATTTAAATTGCGGGGTAGCTAAACAACTCGAACCATCTAATTGTTGTCGGGACCCCGGCTCCGCTTAATATGACCTAATTGCATCGCCCCTTTGCCATGCCATACATCATGCATGCATCATGCCGATCTTCTGCCGTTGTATTAAATATTGCATCCGGTGTTTATTCTAGTGTTTTGCTTCTTCGCGGATAAGGCCGTTGAGTTGATGTGAGCTTCGCCCCGATCTTCGGTTAAACCTTCGACAATGTTTTCAGGCGAGCATCTCCCTCTTTCTACCTATCTTACTTTTATAGTATTTATTCCCTCCTGTTGATCTATTGCTATCTGTGTTGCGATGCTTTAGTTTCCGTACCCTTGATATACCGTGCAGCCCTATATTGCCTTGGACACATCCTATTACATTGTTTGGTAGATAGTTGGACTTGCTGCGTCGCGATTGCTTGCTCAAGTCTTGATGTGTGTCGTCATATGCCCACGATTCTTGATGTATTGCCGCCTGTTGATGTTGGAGATGATTCTAGTTTTACTTATCGTCACTTTAATTTCTGTTTAAAAACTAAAATTGAATAAGCAGAGGCATCGGTGGGTGATAGAAAATATTTGGTTTTCCGAACGCCCACTTGTGTCCCGTAGGACCCTGAGTACTTGATTCCTGTTCCTTGTTTTTGCGCGCTATCCACATCCGGGAGGTATATGGGACCCCCCTGAGCCAGAGCTTGATTCAGTCTTATTTCTTGGGGCCACAAACTAGTTTGAGGTGTTTTTACTATCCTGTACTTATGCCATGCTACTTTCTGTATTTAAATTGTGCGAGTAACTTTGCTTTGTCTGTTAGGATCGGGACACGATTCCGCGGTGTCGACAAGCCCAGCCACACTTTCGGTTCCCGATCGTTCACAGCCAGTATTACCCAAACCTTGAGGCCGTCTCGAGCTTGCTTACTCCGTTATGGATTCTACTTAAGGTGGCCCCTGAAATATTTCTGAATCCTGTGATTGTTCAACGTGAAAGCCTCGTTGGGTTTTGATTTGGTTTTCGAGGTTGATCGGCGTGTGTTGCTATTGGTGCACCCGGCCGGGTAAAACTTTCGAAAGCCGTGTCGTCCATGGATATGGACGACTTGGAGCACAGTTTCTTGATCATAGACAAGCATAACTAAAGTTTACTGCTATAAATTTGACTTATAATGACTAGTAATCAGCTTCACTATAATGGAATGGCTAATTAATACTGCCCACAATTGCTTGTTTGGTTCTCGCTTGCGACAATTGTATCTGACTAGTAAGTATTGCAACTACAACGAAATGGCTGAATAAAAGTACCAACAACTGCTGGGTTTCGGGTTTTATCTCATGCTATCTGTATCTGATTAGTAAGTACTGCCACTATAACGGAATGGTTAACTAAAAGTGCCCACTGTTTACTTTATCAGGACAATTACCTATACCTGACTAGTAAATGCTGCAACGATAACCTAATAAGTAAAACTGACAGCTGTGTGAGTTCCTCGGTTGACTTCCTCGACGGTCTCGAGGGGGAAAAGGCCAGGATGGGTTTGTTTGGTGTTAGCTTTAGGTTGGATCCGAATAGGTCTTTCTCACCCCTCTCTGATAACCGCCAGTTGTATCGAGTCTCTATAGGTTGTTTAGTGCATGCTTCCGCTGCCGCTTCAGTCCACCATACCTATGTAGGCGAGGACCGCCGAATTCTAGCCTCGCCGTGTACTGGCCTCAGTACTGACGCTCCTTCTTTGTTTTCTGCTTTGCCCTTTGTCGGCACCCCTTTTGTTAAGCAGGTTTTGAGATCGACGCCGTTAGCAGGGTTACCCTTCCGGCTTGGCCTGGGCAGGGTTATGGACGCCATTGGTTATTCTTCAGGGCTCTTAGCCCCATTTGCTTCTTGTCCGTAGTCGGACGCTTTACCGCTTCAAGGTGATTTGGATCTTTGTATATTATATCTGTATTCTTGACTCTTTGAGTCGCTGTTATATATATATCTGTTCTGTGGGTCCCATCGAGGACTGTTGTGTAATGTTATTACTTCGTTTTCCACCCGCACGAAAGTGCCTGGTGGGCACCTTTGAATCGTTTCTATGCGGGTTTGGCGAATTTTGTTCAAACTTGCATAGGTCCGATTCTGAGGGTGTTACATAAACGGATGCCAATGACTACAACAACTATGCAAATTCACTTTGATTTAGTTTATGATAAATTGAGTTCTAATTAATAATTAAATTAATCTAGGTGAACTCCCACTCAAAACAATATCCCTCACATTGTTTTAGTGATCACACGAACCAAATCCACCACATCAAAACCGATCATCACGAGAGTTGATATAGCTTCAATGGCGAACAATCAACATATTCATCATATCTACTATATGACTCATGCTCTACCTTTCGGTAATCCGTGTTCACGAGGCCATGTCTCATACATGCTAGGCTCGTCAAGATCAAACCTTAGTTTCCGCATGAGCAAATCTGGCTTGCTCACGCTGTATACACTTGCGGAATCTAACACCCGATCATCATGTGGTGCTTCGAAACAACAAGCTTTAGCAACGGTGCTAACTAAGGGTGAACACTTTATGACTTGAAATTCATGTGCATGAGGGATCATCTTATAATGCTACCGTCATCTACTAAGCAATACAAGATGCATAAAGGATTAACATCACATGCAATTCATAATCAGTGATATGATATGGCCTTTCTTCTTTGTGCTTCCGATCTCCATCTTCAAGCACGAACATGATCTCCATCATCACCAGCATTGCATCAAGGTCAATGACGCTGCTCCATGGTTGTCGTCCACCAGCTTCAACTATTACAACTACTTTGAATAGACACGCGGGTCTTAACATAATTTAAAGACAACCATATGGCTCCTGTCGGTTGCCGACTTACAATAAGGAACATTGCATACATCATATATAATCACAATCATGGCCATATCACATCACAGCACACCCCTGCAAAACAAAGTTAAACGCCTCTACTTTCTTTGCATATTTTACGTGGTTTGGGGCTTTCAATAAGTGTCGTTCTAACTTACGAACAAGAACCACAACATTGATACTAGTATTGTCAATCACCCGTTGTAAATTGGATCTTAACTATGCTAGGAGAAACAGGCACCATAAAGCCACTTATGCAATACAAGTTGCATGTCAAGCGTGGAGCAAGTCTCATGAACGATGTCATGTAAGGTTAGCCCGGGCCGCTTCATCCCAACATACCGCAAGATGCAAAGTACACAAGAAGCAATCGACAATAAAAGCATCAACGCCCACAATGACCATTGTGTTCTACTCGTGCAACAGATCTACATATAGACACGGCTCTGATACCACTGTAGGGGTTCGTAGCATGGAAAACAAAATTTTTCTATCGCATACAAACAAACAAGCCAAGATCTATCTACTAGATTGTAGCAACGAGTCGATGGAATAACTTACCCTCGAAGATTCCAAAGCGGTTAACGAGAGCAGATTCTCGTGGGTGATGTAGTCGTACACTTCCGATCTCAAGATCGCGTAGACGATCCTTCGTTCACAAGCGCTTCCCGCGTCGGTCACACGCTCGGTACTCGGCGAAGACCTTCCTCTCCTTGTTCCAAAGAAAATGGAGGTTGTAGCACTCTCCTCGCGATTCCAAAGACAACGGCGTGTACCTAAGTAGAGGGAGATCCCGCAGGGCTTCGCCTTGAGACGGAGCGAGTATGGTGGAGTGTGAGAGAGCTATTAGTGGTCTAGGAGTTATACACACCAATTAGAAGGCTCTAAACCGCAGGCTAGAGCAATTAGAAGCTCTAAACCAAAACGGCTCTAAACCGGAGATTAGAGGATAGGAACTTGTGTGTAGAGGAGGAGGCCCCGCCTCCTTTTATAGGTGGAGGGCTGGCCAGGAAGGGAGGAGTCCTCCCAACTCGCCAAGGCTGGCCCGGCTTGGAGGAGAGGACTCCTCCTCCAAGTTGGTTTCAACCTCCTCTTGCTTGTTTCCCACGGTTCTCGCTTTCCACAGCTCTGTTTTAGCCGTTTGACTTTCAAACTGGCAGTTTGACTTTTCAGTTTTGGAACAGCAAGAACACTTAGTACATGATGCAATCATTCAATGACACATTCATGTACCCTCCCCCCCGGAGTGCCGGACAATCCGGAACCTTCTAGAACATTCCCGATGAAAACACCGGAATCATTCCCGAACTCCAAAACGGGACTTTCCTTATATGAATCTTATTCTCCGGACCATTCCGGATCACCTCGTGATATCCCGGATCCCATCCGAGACTCTGAACAACATTCGGTCTCTTTCTCATAATACCATAACTACTCAAAACAACGTCGAATCCTTAAGTGTGTCTCCCTACGGTTCGTGAATTATGCGGACATGATCGAGACACTTCTCAACAATAACCAATAGAGGAATCTGAAATTCATATGGCTCCCACATATTTCTACGATTACTTTGCGATCGAATGAACCACTTACATACGATACCAATTTCCTTTGTCTCACGATAGTTTACTTATCCGAGGTTATGATCGGTATCTCTGCATACCTAGTTCAACCTCGTACCGATAAGTACTCTTTTCTCGTTCGTGATATGTGATCCCTTGTGACCCAGTCACATGCTTGCAAGCTAATTGGATGACATTCCACCGAGAGGGCCCAGAGTATATCTATCCGTCATATGGATGGACAAATCCCACTATTGATCCATGTGTTTCAACCAATACTTTCCGAACACTCAATGCCACCTTTATAGCCACCCAGTTACGGTGTGGTGTTTGATGTCATCAAAGCATCCATCCGGTAAAGGTGATATGCATGATCTCATGGTCGAAGGAATTAGGTTACTATGTATCAGAAAGCATATAGCAATTGAACTATTGAAATGACTTGATCTTTATGCTATGCTTATCTATAGGAGTATGTCCACCATATCATTCTCCTAATGATATGATCCTGTTGTTAATAACATCTCTATGTTCATGATCAGGAAACCATGATCATATATTAACCAACAAGCTAGTTTAACAAGAGGCTTTACTAGGGACTCTTATTTTAGTTTACAAATCACACAAGTATTAATGTTTCCAGTTAATACAATTATAGCATGGTATGTAAACTTTTATCATAAGTGTGAATATATGATAATAACCACTTTACTATTGCCTCTTGGGCATATCTCCAACAAAACCGAAGGACGCCGAACGCCAAGCTCTTCATCTCGGACCCAGTAGCCCTGATCCGCACCTGATCCCCGTCGAACCCTGAGACCGAACCCCGAACCCCTCGGAGCCCAAGACCTCCGACCATAATGTGTGATGCCCTTTCCAAGCCCCGTATTTTTATAATATATGATATAAACTTGTTGCATTAAATCATTCATGTCGCATACATATCTGTGGGTGTTTGGGGGTGTTTCGACGATTCACCTAAATTAAATATGGAGGCCATATGCGGGCTATTCTAGTCTTAGTTTGTCTCCATTTAAATTTGTGTAGCGAACCGGTGCTATATTTTGCCATGTTAAGACAACATTTAAATTTCGGGGTATCTAAACAACATGAACCTATTAATTAATTGTTGGGACCCCCGGTTCCGCTTAATATTGCCTAATTGCATCGCACATTTGCCATGTCATACATCATACATGCATCATGCCCGATCTTCTGTCGTAGTATTAAATAGTGCGTCCGTTGTTTCTTCTAGTGCTTTGCTTCTTCACGGATTAGGCCGATGAGTTGATGCGAGTGACGCCCGACCTTCGGATGAAACTTCGGCAATGTTTTTCAGGCGAGCACCTTCCCCTTTCTACCTATCTTACTTTTATAGTATTTATTCCCTCCTGTTGATCTATTGCTATCTGTGTTGCGATGCTCTAGTTTTCGTACCCGTGATATCCCTTGCAGCCTTATATTGCCTTGGACACATCCTATTACCTGTTGTTTGGTAGATAGTTGGACTTGCGCATCGTAGTCGCTTGCTCAAGTGCTGTTGCGTGTCGTCCAGTACCACAGTTGTTGGAGTATTGCCGCATGTTTAAGGTTGGAGATGATCATGGCTTTAATTATCGTTTAATTCAATTATCGTTTAATAACTAAAATTGAAGTAGGTAAATGCAGAGGCACAGGTGGGCAATAGATGTTATTTGGTTGTTAACCGTCCACTTGTGTCCCGTAGGACCCCGAGTTCTTGACACCTGTTCCGAGATCGAGCGCGCTAACCACAGGTGGGGTGTATGGGCACCCCCATCGATTAGTACCTGATTTCAAAGTATTGTACCGGGGGCCACAATTAGTTTGGGGCTTTATTACTATCCTGTACTTATGCCATGCTTTACTGCTTTATTTACGATTGTGCGAGGAGCACCTGTACTGTTTAGGTAAGCGGAGTGTTTTCGCGGTATCGACAAGCCCGAGAGTTTCGGGTTCCCAGTCGTTTACAGCCATTGACGCAAACCCTGAGTCCGTCTCGGAGACCGGCCGACTTCGTTGCGGGTAGCTTAGTGGGGTGGCCCCCCGTGCTTGCTTTGGGTCTGGGAAACGTCGTGTCCGAAACCCCGTCGACATACCGTTGGGTGTATGTTTTGTGATCTTGTACCTACCTGATCCGACAACAAGGGTGTAGGTGCGTGTGGGAACTTTGGTGCACCCCTGCAGGGTTAAATCTTTTCGAGAAGCCGTGTCCGCGGTTATGGACGACTTGGAGCACAGGTCTCGATCATAGACAACTATAACTAAAGTTTACTGCTATAATTTGACTTGTATCCGATATGACTAGTAATCAGCTTCACTACAACGGAATGGCTAAATAAAAGTACCAACAACTGCTGGGTTTTGGGATATCTCATGCTTATTGTATCTGACTAGTAAGTGTTGCAACTACAACGGAATGGTTAACTAAAATTGCCCACTGCTTATTATATCAGGATGACTATCTATACCTGACTAGTAATTGCTGCAACGATAACTGTATAAATAAAACTGCCAACTGTGTGAGTTCCTCGGTTGACTTCCTCGTTTGGTCTCGAGGGGAAACACCAGGATGGGTATGTTTGGTGGTAGTAAAAAGATGGTTCCGAATAGGACTTTATTATCCCTCTCTGGTAGCCGACAGTTATATCGAGTCTCTATAGGTTGTTTAATGCATGCTGCCGCTTCAGTCCACCATACCTATGTAGGCGAGGACCGCCGAATTCTAGCCTCGCCGTGTACTGGCCTCAGTACTGACCGCTCTCTTTTTCCTTTGCCCTTTGTCGGCACCCCTTTTGTTTAAGCAGGTTTTGAGATCGACGTCGTTAGCAGGGTTACCCTTCCGGCTTGGCCTGGGCAGGGTTACGGACGCCATTGGTTATTCTTCAGGGCTCTTAGCCCAATTTGCATCTTGTCCGTAGTCGGACGTTGTGTCATTTTCAAGGTGATTTGGATCTTTGTACTGTATATCTGCATTCTTGACTCTTTGAGTCGTTGTTGTATATATATGTTCTGTGGGTTCCATTGTGGACTATTGTGTAATGGTATTACTTCGTTTTCCACCCGCACGAAAGTGCCTGGTGGGCACCTTTGAATCGTTTCTATGCGGGTTTGGCGGGAATCGCTGAAACTTGCATATGGCCGATTCTGAGGGTGTTACAAGCACCCCCTGATCTCCTTCCTGGTGCCGCTGTTGTCGGCCGCCGGCTTAGACTTTGCCTTTGATCTTGTCGAGGAGAGCCCAGATCTTGGGTGTCCGGCCGGGAGATCGACGAGGAGAGGAGAGGAGAGGAGAAGGCTCGCTCTGTGTTGTGGCTGGCATGCATATATTGGTGAGGTATGTATTTCTTCCTGTGTGAGATGAGATGTGATGGGTGGCCGGATGCATGGTTATTAAATCTTGGTCTGAATCGACCGAGCGACGTGTTTCCTTCTCTCCTGGTCGGTGGCGTTTGCGGATGAGGAGGGGGAAAGGCGTTTGCGGAGGAGGAGGAGGAGGGGGAAAGGCCTTTGCGGAGGAGGAGGAGGATGAGGAGGGGGAAAGGCGTATGCCTTTTTTTTTCGAGAAAAACAAATAAAAAAGGCAACCGGAACGTACCTACACATTGCTCCCAACATATTACGGACTACGTAGTCGTCTCTCTCCGTGCGGCCGGAGGACCCTCCGGTAATATTTCTGACCAGCACTATTGCTAGCAGAAACCTGAAATTTATCTGAACCCATATATTCTTCGGTTAACTTCCAACTACCTGGCGTAAATCAACTCTATGAACTGTCTCGTCTTCTGTCATGCGGAATTCTTTGACTGAAAATTACTACTCGGTAGCAGAACTCATCTATTTGAACCCACAACTTAGTAAATGCACACGTCTACGTCGTGTCCCTTGCTTGCTACACCTAGCTGTAGAGTTTCATTGTTGGGGCTACAAAACTCACATGGTCAAGGAGAAGTATTTATTTCCTAGAACCGGCCTAACCATTCATCCATGTATGGAAAATGCTGTATGCTCTAAATTGCCATGTTAATGTTTGTGAAATGTATCTGACATATGAAAGGAGTGTTGTAGATATTGTGTCTCGTATTTATTAGTACAGTTAATAAGAGTGTCTTAAAAATTATAGATGTTGTCAATAACTCAAGTGTATGTCCATACACTGATATTTTTCAATGCCAGGATCAATATGTTTTGCTTGTCTTGTGAATTCATTTCTGCATATTAACATCTAGCGAATGTGTGTTTCTTTTGCACCTAATTGTATTAATTGCGCCTGCTTTTTTTGTTGTTGCATAAGGCCTGTTTTCTTGTCCTGCCACCTCCTCAGTCCTCACATCGTAAGAGCTAGCTGTTTAAATATATGTGGTAATTGAAGAACATTTTCAGGTCTGGTTGTTTCGGTAATTGTTTGTGCAATTTCATGATGGGGTAATTTCTCTTTCGACAAGGATAAATATGAGTATTTTACTGCGTTCGAAATTACTAATCTTGATGGATGGTTTAGAACAATGATATAGGGGAAAACCAAGATTCGGTAACATGCTTTACTCATGTACGAGGAGTGCAAATCATTTTGTGATCAACATAGGAAAGTTAAGCAACGCAGCCTCACATCACCTTGGAGCAGGAATCCTTGTGAACAGGACTGACATCTAATGGGATTAGAGATATCAGTCAATTTCCTCGACACCACCGGTACGTCTTTCCCTCAATACACATCCTACCTAACTGAAATTGCAATCCAAGTTAAAACCCAGATCTGGATAACTCGCGAGCAGCAACGTCGTACAGTGAGCGGACAATCCTTGCAATCTTTCATCTTTATCTTCATATCCTGCAGGCAGACAGGTACAATCAAAGAATTGATTTCTGTCTTTAGCAAAAGAAAAAGACAATCCTCTCAAAGAAAGCAGAAAAGTAGTAAAAGGTAAGGATAGTATGGCTTTTATTCTGTCTAAAGTATTTGTGCGCATACACAAGTATGAAGGATCCAAAATTTCAGAATGTTGCATGTCCCCTCCAATCCGGCCATCTTCTAGTGTCACCTGGACTATCTACTTGGGTTCTATCTAGATACGCACTATCTACATGGATCCTCATCGAACAACACGTTGAGCGAGGGGCACGATTGATTTTTCTGTTCTCCGAGCTGGGGATTTGTTTTCCTGTTTGCACTACTACTTCTAACCGCTGCATATTCACGTTATTGACTTGATAATAGAGCGGTTGGCACATGTTCTGGCCTTGGTCGCTCAAGCATGTTTACAAAGTGCTTCACTGTTTTTGGTGCTATATACCGCTTAGGCTTCTAGCTGGGGTTAGCTGGTTGGTCCAACTACGGGATCACCTGACCTGGGAGTCAAGATGAATTTCCGGATAAAATAGAGTATTTCTATGTGTACTAATCTACTAAACTTCACTGGATGGTTTAGAACAACTATGAATGGTGCAGATCACAATTCAGTTACAGGCTTGAGTAGCGGAGATTATTTTCTGCTCCAAGCAGTTTGCACAGTGTTTCTAGCATCTTGTGGTTCATTTTTTTATTTTATATTGAAAAGCAAAGAATGTCAACCTCACGTTGCATTAGAGAGAAGGAAGGAAAACCCTGTAGGCGGACTCATATAGGATTCCATGTAGATGTAGCACATCTCTCAAAGCTATAAATATGATTAGAGAAATCCGCCACACTCCGCAACATAGTAAGATTTCATAGGTTACCGTCAACTATGGCATCAAATCTGTATGCCCTCCTTCAGTGTTTCTTGGATTCGAGTGGCTTGAAATGCACAAAAGTATTGAGTCAACATGAAGCATGGACAGTGACACTAGTGAAAAAAGGGCTATCCGTTCGCGACCCCTCAGAGCATTTGTTCCGGTTGCGCCACCAACCGGGACTAATGCTGGCACGCGTCCCGGTTCGAGCGGACACGGGGCCAGGAGGCATACGTCCCGGTTGGTAAGGGGGAATACGTCCCGGTTGGAGCCACCAACCGGGACTAAAGGTTTGGCCACAGCCACGTGGCGTGGCACGCACCTTTAGTCCCGGCTGGTGGATCCAACCGGGACGTATTCTCCTGCCCTCTATAAATGCAACGCCCCAGCCCCCTCTGCCTCCACTCTGTTTTTTCGAATGGTGGAAGGTGTGAGGGGTGTGCTAGTTTTTTCTCTTCTATACATGCATTGAAGGTGTTTGATGAAATGTTTGAGTGAAAAATCCCGTTGAATTTCTCATAGAACAAAAATATAGAAGGTGTCCGAGACCCACTTGAGCTTTCTCCTCTTTATTTCCCTCGATCGAGGTTAGCAATCTTATCTTTTCTAGGTCATTGTTACAATTCATGTGTCGGTGTGAATTGGTTATTTCACTATTTATGATGTCCTATTTTTTGATAAACTTACTTATATGATGCAGATGAACGATCGGGAATGGATGTACGGTGACCGGCGCGTAGCCGGGTATATCAAAGGCGTGGATGAATTTATCGGTGTGGCTACGGCAAACAAAGAGAATGGATTTATACGTTGTCCATGTGTTCAATGTCGGAACAACAAGGAGTACTCTTCCTCAAAAATCATTCGCGGCCACCTGATTATGAAAGGTTTCCTGAAAAAAACATATGATTATGAAAGGTTATGATGGAAGATGGTGAATAAGAAGATGATGATAACAACTATCATCATATGTTTCCTGAATACAGTGATACTGCAATGGAAGACAATGGAGAGGAAAGAGGTGAAGCACGGGCATCAGATGAGCCGGCTGATGAACTTGGTAGGGTCATTTATGATGCAAAGCGAAACTGTGAAACAGAAAATGAGAAGTTGAAGTTAGAGGGCATGTTAGAAGATCACAAGAAATTGTTGTACCCAAATTGTGAAGATGGCAGCACAAAGCTCGGTACCACACTGGAATTGTTGCGATAGAAGGCAGAGTGTGGTCTAACTGACTCCTCATTTGAAAAGATGCTGAAAATAATGAAGCCGAAGTTTCCAAAACATAACGAACTTCCCGAGAGTACCTACGAAGCAAAGAAGACTCTCTGTCCTCTGGGATTAGATGTGCAAAAGATACATGCATGCATTAATGACTGCATCCTCTACCGCGGTAAGGAGTATGAGAATTTAGATAAATGCCCGGTATGCAATGCGTTGCGGTATAAGATCAGACGAGATGACCCTGGTGATGTTGAGGGAGAGCCCCTCCGGAAGAGGGTTCCTGCTAAGGTTATGTGGTATGCTCCTATAATACCAAGGTTGAAACGCATGTTCAGAAACAAAGAGCATGCCAGGTTGTTGCGATGGCACAAAGAAGACCGTAAGAAAGACGGGAAGTTGAGACACCCTGCTGATGGGTCACAGTGGAGAAAAATCGAGAGAGGCTTCCCAGACTTTGCAGGCGACGCAAGTAACTTATGGTTTGGTCTAAGTACGGATGGCATGAATCCTTTTGAGGAGCAGAGCTGCAGTCATAGCACCTGGCCCGTGACTCTATGTATCTACAACTTGCCTCCTTGGTTGTGCATGAAGCGTAAGTTCATTATGATGCCAGTGCTCATCCAAGGCCCGAAGCAACCGGGCAACGACATTGATGTGTACCTTAGGCCATTAGTTGAAGAACTCTTACAGTTTTTTTTTAATCTGGAAAACTCTAGTAAAGTGTTCAATATTGCTGGCTTGAAAGACACACAAATTGTAGCAGGAAGATCCGACAGTCAACATCTAGTTTTTTTATCTTTACTTTAAACCCTGCAGCTAACCTGCTACAAGCAAAGAATCGGTATTTGTCTTTAGCTAAAGCAAAAGGCAATCATCTCAAGTCTTTTATCTTTACTTTAAATTCTGCTGTGGCTCTGGACCACCTAAGGTTATGGAGTGTAGGATTTCGTTTGCAACAAAAGAAGTCACATGTAGAGTGTTTTAGTTATTTAACTATATATGGTAACATTAAAACATTTTCATGTAAGGCTGTTTCCATTTTTTTTGTTGGGGATAAAATGTGTAATTCTATGTGTACATAATTTGTTCGGATGGTTAGAACAAGAATAAATGGCGTGCATTGAAAATTCTAATAATGGGCTTCAGTATGATTGTTTTTCATTATTTACCATTTCAGCTAGTTCGCTTAGTTTCTAGTAGCGCATGAAGCATTTTTTTTATTTGCGTAGAAAGTTAAGCATGTCAGGCTCTCACATTACATCCAAAGAAAGAGAAATCCTTGTAGGTAAGAATTGTCTAGGAATCCGTGTAGACCATTTTTTCCTTGAAGACACATCTAAATCGGTGTGTTTAGGATAAGAAGAAAACACAAAGAAGGCGCAAAGTATAACAACACAAGCCTAGCTGCAATCGTAAACAAAATGCTGTACAAAAACCGGAAAAAAGGCCTAAGGAAGATACCAGCCTAACTAACAAACGGCAAAATAAGAAGCTAAACTACATCTATAAATAGGATTAGAGATATGAGCATGTGCAATGCAAGTTACACATAAGTTGTTCAGTTAGCTAGCAGCAAATAGTGAGTTGGAAAGCCTTGAATCTTTATCTTCGAATCTCTCACCTAGCCAGCTACAAACATAGAATTGATTTCTTTCTTTAGTGAAAGCAGAATACAATCCTCTCAATGAAAGATAAAAAGGAAAGCAAAGGTAAGGAATAGTACTGCTTGCTTTTATTCTGTCCAAGGCATAAGTGCGTAAGCATAAGTACCAAAAATATTTCGTCGAAGCGTGTAACATGTCCAATTTTTGCTCTCTCCAGTCTAGCCAGATTGTAGTTGTGCCAGAATGATGTATTTGGCTACTATCTAGTCAGCTATTCGATTCAAAAAAGGTATGTAAATCTCACCTCAAACATGTACTGGATCTTCCTGCCTGCTTTGGATTTGGCTAAGCTAGCTTCATTTGGAAAATTGGGCATAGAGTTTTTGTACACTTGAGCACATGTGATGTCTTCTAAAAATTCAAAATATGAGTTTTGAAATTTCAATTTACTCCCAAGAAATATCTGGTATGTATATATGAGAATGACATATGTATTTCAAAGTTTGGTGAAAAATGACTTGATTTGTAATCTAAACTGAAAAGACATTCAAAGTTTGGTGAATCATGCGGGTATAAAAATCATTTTCATATGCTCGAATTGGTAATGTTTGCACAGGTCACTGAAATTAAAAAAATCCATGAAACTTAACAGCTGCACGCTATACTCAATGATGTACAACTATGTTATTTTTAAGATTTTGCCAAAGCACGAGAAAATTGGGCTCACCTTGAGGTAATTGAGCTTATTTATTGCTATTGCTTGTATATCACTGTATACAGGATGCAATCAACAACCGCTGGAAGAATTAAGAGAGACTTTTAGCTGACTAGCCAATGATTACCCCGAAATGCAATTTATCTAGAGGCTAGATACAGCAATATCCTACCAATTCATCATGCGTACAAAGGTGTGTTTACACGTACCATCCTTTCCATTCCATTCTGTATGGTCTTTGTTATTCATTCCTTTCAAGCCTAGTCCACCAAATTTTATTTGTGTTCTTCTACCCTTTTATATACTTCCTCTGATCCAAATTAATGGACTTAGGTTTTTCTAGATTCGGATGTATCTAGCAATAAAACATGTCTAGATACATCTGAATCTAGACAAATATGAGTCTATTAATTCGGATCTACATCAATTTGGGTTCTTCTACCCTTCTATATGCATCGCCTTGTGGTAAGGTTTTGTTGTTAAGTGTTTTGTATGCCAGCACTGTCATTAGTTAACTGCACCATGCATTTGTAGCGTGGCCCTTGGCATCTTGTTACATATATACACTACTGTTACAATGGATGTATCTAGTTTGAACTGGTGGTCATCGTCCTCATCCCTTCACATATGGATGCAGGTAATCACAGCGGACACCATTGATGCAGCCGTCGAAGAAATTATTAATGAGCTAAAGGTTACTAGTAGAAGAAAATTTTATCTACTTTGATGGCTGGGAGGGCTCATGCATCTATTGTCCTGCACGCTGTAGCCCAACACCTGGCATCCAATAAAAAGACGATGCCTTTGGGACTGCAGTTTGAGCAAGTCATCCATGTCGACTGCTCAAAGTGGGAGAGCATGAGAGCACTTCAAAGGGAGATCGCAGAACAGCTTAAGCTTCCCAATTGGGTGATGGAGATGTTTGACAAGCAAGATGAGGAGGATGATTTCAATGGGATTACTTATCAAGGCTCTCGCGCGGAGATATCAGAGGTTGCGGCAGAGATTGAGAGGAGCATGCAAGGTCGCAGGTTTCTGCTGGTTCTTCATAATGGAAGCAATGAGGAGGTTAACATAGCTGACCTTGGTCTTTCCATATACGGGTACTTGAGCAGCAAGATGATATGGACCTTCCAAGGGAGGTTTCGGATCAAGCAAGATGAGAGACAAGGTTACAAAAAGAGTACAACAGATGTTCTTCTCGGCTTCACACTCTCGTAGAGATCCACTTTGAGCTGTGGTCCTATCTACTGAATAAAGAGGCTACACAAATTATTTGCAACCTTGGCATCGATTCCACAATAGCTGTTGAGTGCTTTTTGTATATGTTGACACTGAGTTGCATCCGCGGCCATCATGTCAACACTGAGTATGATTTGGCTGCACACACTTGCAACTATTGGATATGTGATGGGATTTTACAAAAAGTCACGGACATTGATGAAGCATGGCGCTTGGGTGATGCTCTGGAGGGTGAGATGCTATTCGATATAGACTATTGCCATAGTGATTTGCCCTCTCACTTGGTAAGGCATGATGAGAGCATACCACTGGTCTTCACCTACTAATGGATTTCTATTGGTTCCGGCTGGAGTCATTCGTGATGGAATGTTTCAGCATTTTGACAAGCTTGGTGTGCTAAAACTCTTTAAGTGCGCCTTCAACTTTTCATCACCTCCATTTCGCTGCTGTCACATCCTTAGATTTCTATGGCTTGACCGCTGCCAAGACCTAGTAGACACAGATGCAGAAAAACTTAAAGAGGAGGAAGACAACATAGGGTCTTGTGCATGCTTCCAAAGCTTGTGGGTGCTTGACTTACGCTACACCGATTGTGATCGGATCTTGTCTGCAAAGGTGCTGGATCTCATGACCCAGCTAAGGGAGATAAATGTGATGGAAGTGAGGAACTGGGACATGAGCCATTTACGGGGACGGCTGCGAAACATTCGCAAGCTCCGGGTAACAAAGTCCACGTGCTACTTCAACAACGATGTGTTCTCAGAGATGGAAAGGATGGAACTTCTTGATTTCTCAGGTAATGCCATCATAAAAGGCACGACAAGTTTACATGTGTCAGCAAGCAATAGTAGCCTGAAGACAGTCATTATTGATCGATGTGATGGCTTAAAAGTTATCTCTTTTAGGGGTTGCAAAGAACTGAAGAACCTATTCTTGAAAGGATCGTTGGAGAGTCTAGAGGAGCTTGATCTCTCAGGAACAAAAGTAAAAACCCTCGACCTTGGAAGAGTGAAATCCACACTCCCCAATCAGATCATCATGCTGGGCTGCGAGGAGCTCCGTGCAATATTGTGGCCAATAAGTTTAAGACGGCCAGATGTGCTGCAGATTGACACCACCTCAACATCAATATCAGCTGATGGAGGGGAAACACGACATGTACATCCACATGCTGATCGATCCCTCCAGCAGCAGAAAGAAGAAAAGTATAGGGATGGATGGCAGATTTCTCTTGTGGATGCACGACTCCTTAGGTCACTTTCTCGTGTAAGTCGTTATTTCCGGAAGGAAGCCAGCTTACATATTGATATCTACTCTCCAGCTATTCTTGGTGGTAGTAACTTCCAAGGAACAAGCAGCGACAAACTAGTGCAAGTCCAACCACGTACAAGTACCATAATGGACTCTGAGTACAGAGACATTCTGAAGGACGACCCAGTTGAAGTGATGATGATGTGGGAGTGTCCTGAGATACCAAGTACATGCTGGTACACATGCACAACATGTATTATAAAGGTGATCACGGATGGGCAGGCCAGTACTAGTTCTTTAGTATTGCCTAATTTCATATGTCTAAGCACTAACTCGCTGCATGTGTACGATAATTCGTCCATTATCACCGGTATCCCTGGACCTTCCAACACACAAGGATGGAATTATCTAATATGGTGTCGGGTCGAGAGGTGCCCCAAGTTAAACAGAGTCTTCACTCTTCCCCATGGAAGTGATTTCTTCAGCTTTGCCTATCTGCAGACATTTTGGGCATCCCAGCTCCTCTCTGCACGCTACATCTGGGATAAGCCATATTTTTTTCATAAACTGGAATTCTTGCATGTGGATCACTGCCCAAGGCTCGTACATGTGCTCCCCTTGTCCACATGGCGGGGATACTCGCATTCACTGGAGACCCTCGAGATAGTG
Source organism: Avena longiglumis (assembly GCA_030063025.1). NCBI lineage: Eukaryota > Viridiplantae > Streptophyta > Magnoliopsida > Poales > Poaceae > Avena > Avena longiglumis. Next base: position 7,120,275 of record CP125978.1, read on the forward strand.
TATTGTGGTGACCTCAAGGAGGTCTTCCCATTGGACCCTGAGCTTCAAGAGCAGGATAGAGCTATAGAATTCCCCAAGTTGAGGCGCATCCACCTGCACGAGCTCCCCAAGCTGCAGCACATCTGTAGGCACAGGATGTCTGCGCCTAGACTCGAGACCATCAAGGTTAGGGGCTCATGGAGCCTCAGGCGTTTGCCGCTCGTCGCACACGACACCAAGCCTCCCAAGGTGGACTGTGAGAAGGAATGGTGGGACAGCCTGGAATGGGATGGGCTGGAGAAGTACCACCACCCTTCCCTCTACGAGCCGATCCACCCCCTGTACTACAAGGCCCAACTTCCCAGAGTCAGCGTACTCAGGTGAGGCATACATACTCCATCTTACCCTACTATACGAATTAATTTCTGTGCTGAACCAAGTTACTATCTTTTATTTTCCATAACAAAAACCAACTTCCTATTGTATGTGAAGCCAATATAACTAGTTAATCACCCTACCATTGCGGGTTTATTACGTTGCAGGTAATATGTGAATTGATCATCGGCTTCCTTCAACCTGCATGGTCGTGCGTCATCATGCAGACCTACATAACTGAGGCTTCCCTGTCGTCTGTATGCTACATGCCCTGCTTTCTGTTTGATTGGTTTGTGGGTTCTCTACATCTGCATTACCATGGTTTGGCGATGAACTTCCAGTTTGGTTTGATTTGATTTGGATTGGTCATCCTTGCTCGATGCATGAGAACTGATCATGTCGTTGCAGAGATGTTGGTACAAGAGCAAATGAGAAATAAATCAGTGCGCATTCAGCATATGCAGCATGAGCTTCTGAGTGCTCGTGTTGCCGCTGCATGCCTTCTGTGTGTGTGTGTGTTCTGTTTGTTGTGGTATGATTAGTCAGACATGAACTGATTATATTGTAAGCATAAATTGCGATGGTTAATGATTGTGTATGTGTTGTTGTTTGCTATGGTACGAATGAGTGATTGTGATTTGTAAGCATGATAATTCTAATAACGATGATTTTGTGTGTGGTTTGTTGTAATAGTTTCATTCTATAAATCCATTGCCAATGTTCCTATTTGAGAGCTTTTACATGGAGTAGCATAGCATGGTACTCTTATTCTTGCTAGTTTTCTTTATTTAATGCTGAAAGATGATTATTAAGTTTGGGTGCGAAGATTCATAATTTATGTTCATGTTTACTCATTTAGTTGCTCATAGGAACTGCTCCTGAAGTTCTTGAAAGAATTCAGTTTGTTTTCTTTGTTTTTCTTTTAAACAGAACAATAGACTGGTATGTTGTTTGTTCCGATGATAGTTTTATGTTCATTTTTCCATCCTCTACTTGGACTTGATATTGCCACTTTTTAGGCTGGCATGTGCTTCCTGGCTAGAATTCCATTTGACCAAATGTTTAAGATCAGAGCAGCGTACTTCGATTTGGTTCGGTTCAGGTCCTGATTGTCTTCTCAGGGAGATTGAGCTTGAGCTGTTTGTAGCCCCACCTGTTTAATAAAGATCTAGTTTTACCCGCAAAAAAAAATATCAGAGATGCTGGCCCCTTGATCTTAATAAATTAATGCCATTGTGGAGATATATTATGTATTTCTTTTGGGCATTTGGGTTACTCTATAAGCTGTCACGTGAATAAAAAATCAACCGAAGTGTAAAATTAGACATCTGGGTTAGCCGAACCAAGAAAATGGTGAACAAGCGCCGTTGCCGGTAAATTACACAATTGGCCTGCCCATTTACCCTTAGAGTCAGGCATGTCTGGTTCGTGGGATCGATTGCAACTACAGAAATCCTCTCGGTATATCATTCTTTTTTTTGCGAGGCGATTGGTATATCTTTTTGATAGCAAAGATATAGTACTAAACTGTGGGCCAAACAGACGAGACATCCCTTAATCTTATCTGGCAGCCGGTGTAGCATACTTAAACTTGTTCTTACTATCCATGTCGCTGTTTGTTCATTCTGATCAAATAAATTTGGATGAGAGTGCTATTATTAGATGTTCAAAGAAATTCTTAAAATGCCATCAAACTATTGTCGCATTCCGAGAATGCCATTATACTAGTCGTCTCTCCAATGATGCCATTAAACGAGTATCACCGTGTTCTGAAAATCCCAATTCCGTCACATGACCTCTAGTTGGCGAAAGTGGCATTTTCAGAACGATGACATTCCTTGAATGACATTCTTTGAATGACAATTACTTTGATGCATTCTCGAAACACGCGACAATGGCACCGAGCAACCTCCGCCTCCTCGCTCCAGCGATGCAGCAGAAGCACAACCAAAGAATTGATTTCTGTCTTTGATGCATTCAGTGTTTCTTGGATTCGAGTGGCTTGAAATGCACAAAAGTATTGAGTCAACATGAAGCATGGACAGTGAACAGACAGCCTTGTGCAACCATTCATCTTTAGATATACCCTGTAGCAAGCCAGCCACAAGCAAATAATTGATTTCTGTCTTTGGTGAAAGAAAAAGGTAATTCTCTCAATGAAAGAGGTAAAGCAAAGCAAATAGGAAAAGAAAAGCAAACGGAAAGAACCAAATTGGTATCGAGTTTTTGTTTGTCAAAGTTTGAAAAGAAGGGAGGGGGGATGGGGGGGGGGGGGGGACCGAAGCGAAGGATTCGAGTGGCTTGAAATGCACAAAAGTTTTGAGTCAACAGAGAAGCATGGACAGGAGAGGCTTGCAACCATTCATCTTTAGATATACCCTGTAGCAAGCCAGCCACAAGCAAAGAATTGAATTCTCTCAATGAAAGAGGGAAAGCAAAGCAAATAGGAAAAGAAAAGCAAACGGAAAGAACCACAAGCACGATGCACCTCGCATATTTCTGTTACTTGTCCCTTTTTTGCTCCCTAATAATATAATCAGGCCATCTGCTAGTGGCACCTGAACAATCTATTCCGCTTCTCTCAAGCTACATACTTCAGTTGTTAGCCTTAACCAAGGTACAAAACTAGCTCACCACACTTTTGCTCAATCTGTCAGCCCGCTTCTTCCGACTTACTATATGAGCTATAGCTTCATTTATCACTGCTGTTTGTATATATATTGATGTATGCAGGTGGTCAGAATTTGTTAAGAGCTGATCTCCAGCCCTGAAGGAATTAATGTAGAGGTTATAGATCGACGGATCTAACCAATTCATTATGCGTACCGAGGTACTTCTGCACATATTTACTTTTTATTCCATTCTGCATGTTATATATATTTACATCCATTTGAGCCTAGTTTGCAAAATATTTAACTCTGGTAGGTTTTGGAGTAGAGTTTTATGTATGTCAGCGTTCATCACATTCACTAGTTAGGGGGGTTTGATCTAGTACTACCCCTCCCCCTAAAATCGTACAAATATGTCTATATCCAAAACCGTATCCAAACCGAGTATTATCCCCATAGAGGAATACTGATTGGGACCTGTAGATATACGGCATTCCCACACGCACACGATCCGGCCTGCCCACCACCGTCCAGCACCTCGACCGCCGCCGCCGCCGTCCATCGTCACGACTGCCGCCATCTCACAACCCATGAGCTTCATTAATTTTTCGTAGCTGGGAACTTCTAGCGGACGAGCCGCGGATAAGACCCTCGACAAGTCGCTGGACAGTCTAGCGAGCGAAGTCACCGTACAGTCCGGCAAGCCGTCGGACATGCTGCCGGACTATCCAGCCACCGCCGCCAAGCTCTCCCGCCAGCGCTGTCACTGCGCCACCGACACACACCTACAAGGCCAGGACAAGTCGGTGGTTCACCGGACCCAACCGCCACCACTACCATCAGCGGACATGGCCTCGCTGCGATGATCCGGCGTACATCCATACTTTCTTCCTCTTTGCATAGAGCTTGTACTAGTACAGGTACGGCTAAAAAAATCGTATTATTTAGTTGAGTTATACGGGGTTTTGTACAGGGTTACATATACGTGTATATACTAATTACGAAGGGGTATTGTCGGAGACTGTCCTTGCGAACTAACGGGGGTACCTCTCATAGTAGGCTGAAATTGAACCCTAGGGGTTGAACACGATCTCCACAAACCCTCGGTGAGCTTGTCGACGAAACTACAACAAACACGACAGGGGGACACAAAGAGTTTACCCAGGTTTAGGCCACCGTGCGGTGTAAAACCCCTATTCATGCATGTCTGGGTTGCTTATACTGCTTGGCGAGGTTTACAATATAAGGTAGTAATCAGGCGATGAGATCTAGAGTTCCTAGATAGGAGAAAGCTAGGGTTCCTTCAGGTAGACGAAGATGGGATCCCCTCCTATGATGGCGGTGCGGTCCACTTCCCGTGATATTGGCGGGAACGGTTATCACATGGCAATAATAGAGTGGGCAGGTAGGCTAAATTTACTTTTGGCCATAGGCACGGTCCATGGCAGGCAGCAGCTGACCTCCTCCTCTCTGCCTCCTTCACGTTCCTCATTGACCGGAGAGAGAGGGGATGGTCCCCCTGGTGGAAGCGGCTGTCAGCCACTCCTGGCTTTGCAAAGGGGATGGTGCTTTCCTTGGAGAAGGGGTAAATGCCTTCTTTACGCCACGGGTGCTAGCCATGAAAGTTGTCCCATCAAAAGCCATCCTTGTCTCCTCCTTCATCCCGGACATGGTCCGCTCGGCGTCCAGGACTTGGGCATTGCATACCAAGTGTGCTTCGCATGGGTCCTCGCCGAGGGAATCTTCTCTTCAGGAGGCATGGCCTCGAGAGGGGGCCTCGCGGAGGATCCCCCTTGATGGTTTGAGAGGGTCTCTTTTCGTGTAGCAGCTGACTTCGTGAGGGGGCCTCCCCATGCAGCAACAGATAGGCCGTGGTACCCTGGTTGCCACTAGCCTGGCAGTAGCCCCCGGGCGCTTGGGCCATGTGCATCTTGGGAGCAAAGGGACAGGGGCCTTGAGAGATTCTGGGCTTGCTCGACTACACACGGTGGTTGTTTGTGGGGTGGTCCATGGTTGCCGTGGAGACCGAACGGAGGCGTTGAATATGGTAACCGCAGCACTGATGGATTCTTCTGGTAAATGCCTGAGGGTGCTTGAAGAGCAGAGCCTATGGCTGTGGGGTTTTTTCTTCTCACATTCTTCGCTGCCATTTATCCTCATCAATCTAGCTCTCCATTTTCCTCCTGGGTCAGTACATTTTTTCTCCTTCTTCCCCTCCTTGAGCGATGGCTCCCAAGAAAGGGAAAGCTCCCTAGAAAGTTGAAGATGCGAAAGAGACGTCCGTGGATCCCTTTCCCGCGCTCGGTCGGTGACTCGCGGATCTGTGCCCTAGTGGACCTCGTCAAGTATCTAGGACTTTTTGGCCACCATGATTCCTCTCTCCGTGCACACCCTCTACGCAGGGCTGGTTCCTCCCTTTTCTGCTTTACTCATCTCCCTTCTTAAGCATTATGAGATTCATCTGCTACACCTACAACCCAACTCCATCACCACCATCGCCATCTTTGCCTTCTTCTGCGAGGCCTTCCTCGGGATGAAACCGTCGGTACGATTGTTTCACCATTTTTACAGCCTATGTCTCACCACAAGGAAACAATGCTCTGGGTGTGTCTCCCTTCACACGAGTCCGACCACATTCATGCGGAATGGTTGAAGAAGGTGGGGGACTTCCGGTTGTGTTGGGTGTGGGTAGATGCTCGCGAGAAGAACCCGTTGTTTGCTATCCCGTTGACGCTAGCAACAAATATCCCTCAATGGAGCAGCAAGCCCTTCACCAGTTGGGCGGTAGAGATAATCATAGAATGAATCAGGGTCCTTTGAGAGGGCGACCTGGCAGAGCAGATTAAGGATGGCAATGGGTAGGATAGAGCAATACCATATCTATACCCGTGTAGTCAATGGGTAGAAAACTTTACCCATAACTGTACCCGCGGCTATAAATCTTTACCCATGCCCATACCCGACAGGTACCCATACCCATTGGTTACCCGACGGGTAGATCCAATAGTAAACAAGTTATTCGTAATTTTACATTAACCAATATCATATTTGACAAAAAATTAAGTATCTCTACCCAATAATAGGTATACGATTATATGATAATTATCAACGTTTAGAAATCGCAATCTCATACTTTCCCCTAGGCTACTCGGCCGCATAGGTTGAAACTCTATAGGTAAGTTTTATAAATCAGTCTAAATGGGCAGGGTATGGGTATACCCACGGGTACAACCCTATACCCGTGCCCGTGCCCGTACCCGTAACTTAACGGGAAGGGTATGGGTATCACCCATGGGTATAAAAGTATACCCATATCCTACCCATGCGGGTACGGGTACCCGTACCCATCGGTAAAATTGCCATCCTTAGAGCAGATGGTTGCAAGGGAGTATGTTCGACAGAAAATTGCGCCCCTCTAGGCCCATCAGTGCGATATGTGGGCCCACTCTGGCGACGTTGACCGGATGAAGCTTCAAGAGGGGCTCCTAGTGGAGTCCTCTATCAATAAGTCGATGAAGCCTCTCTTCTCCGAGCCGGGGGTGAAGTATCCTCCGACGGCTTCTCCTTCGTTGTACTGATGGCGGCCACTGGAAAGGAGCGAGGTTCTCGAGCGAATGCCCCGCTTCAATGCTGAGGGGCTCCTCGAGGAAGACTAGGAGGTGGAGGATCATGTGGGCCACAGTGACCCTGCTCCCTAATAGAGCCCCGTGGGGGAGGACACTACTATGGGAGATGCCACGGTGAGCAGGGAGCCCTCGCGGTGCAAGGCCTCTGACAAAAGCAGAATTTGTGGGGCCAGGAGGGCTTCCCCGCATATCCAAGATCCACGCTGCCCTGTCTGGCATGGGCATCTTTGGGGCATCAACCTCCTTACGCTCTGTCTCGGGGGAGGTTGTCTCATCTGCGGCGAGCTTTGCCCCTCCGACAAATTGGGAACCGGGTTTGCTCCCTGCTGGCGCCACCGACGTTGTCTCCTCCTAGCGAGAAACTTGCGGCCCGTGGCCTCGTCCACACCTCCTGCCCAGCAGCAGAGACACCCATGCGAGACAGCGCAGCGTGGATCTTGGATATGCGGGGAAGCCCTCCTGGCCCCAAAAATTCCGTTTTTGCTGCTGTAGGCCGCCGCCGTAGGCCTCACCCAGGTGAGCGAGGACATGGCCAGGGCGGAGGAGTTGGCGACAGAGTGTGCTCACCTTGATGAAGCATGGTTCCGGCTTTACGATGCCTCGGAGGCCGATCACAAAGCCGAGGGAGTCGCGTTCCTTCATCACGAGGATGCCAAGAAGATTCTTGCAGAGGCCAAGAGGCGCGAAAAGGCACTTATCTCTCGAGAGGGAAATGCCGCCAACTGCGAGAAAGACAACTTAGCTGCCGATAAGGAGTTGTCGCTCCGCGAGAAGGAGTTGAGCACCAAGAAGTAGGAGATCCTCGAGCGGGAGCAATACGCCACCTCCCTTGCAGCCAGCTTGGGGGCCAAGGAGAAAGAGCTCGGCGTGGAGCATGAGCGTCTTGATGAGGTAAAGACCTAGCTAGCAAAGAGCTAGTAGGAGCTCGCGAAGGCACACGCGAGGCTCCGCGAGCAGCTAAAAAACCAGGAGAATCGCCTCCTCAAGGAGTAGAGGGCCTCTAGGAAGTGAAGAAGAAGATGGAAGCAAAGATTCAGAGAGCTTAGGCCGTTCTCAAGCAGGTGATGCTGGAGAAGAACTAGACATCCGGCGAGTTGGACCAACTTTGGTATAATCTCGACAACGCCATTGAGGAGGAATGCCACCAACTGTTGGGCCTAGCTGGCAGGCGCATATTCAGCAATCTCCTTCGCCTCGACCCCAGGCTTGATCTGCCGCCGTGATCAAGCCCGTGGATCCCAGCGTGTCCAGTGTGCTTGCGACAGAGGCTCAGAAGCACGTGAACCATTGCAACATGAAGCTCGGTCCCTGGCGCTTATTGACGCCGAGGCACAACTTTAGTCGTCGCGCTTGCACTGGAGCGGCTTGATAACTTCTTTAGGGATTGTGAAATGGCGGCGGATTTTTTTGGCGTGGCACAACATGATCCTCCGAGCTAGCGCTTCCATGGTAGCAAGTCGTTTACGACACAACCCATGTGGGGAGGCACTGCGTACATGCCGTGTTAGCTGTGAGACTATGACATAACGGCAATCCCTCATAATGTCTCTGTTGGTGCATGCTATATGGCAATTTTTTCAATTCGACCCCCATTAAATATCTAATATCTATATTACATCTCAACCCAACAAACAGCATAACAAAGAACTCATAACACATAGAATGCAACTTCAGCTGAATTAACATGAGCATTCATTATATACATACTTTACAGCTCAACCTAACAAGTTCACAACTCACAAAAGATGCAACTAATTCCAACAAGTTCAAACAACTACAAAATATACTACAAAATATGCACCGTCTCGATCAGATAACCCGCTTTGACTACAACTGGAAGGCACAAACATCACCTTCCTGGAGATTGTGTTGGCGAATGTATTCTCCCTAGTTTGCTCTAAAAATTACAGTAGTTTCATTTTCACATGACTTTGCTTGAATGGTTTCTCCAGATATGTAAGACTTAGTATACTTCCTAGAGGAAACTAGATGAGAAGCACTACACAGGGAAGATAGGAACATTTTAGATTGTTACAATACTAGGTATGGTTAGAGTTCAAGAGAATTACAGTACTTCAGAGGGAAGAGAATTACCATATTTCTTTTATAGTCAGTGGTTTTCTTGAGGGTGCAAACATAGTAAGGCATTTCTGGCCTATAACTTCAAACAATTCTCTTAAGATTCTTCATTTTTGAGCCGATCATGTCCGCTTCATTTCCAAACCTATATCGAAGGGTGAAAGGATAGAGATGTCGCTTAGAGGGGGGTGAATAGGAAATTTCAAAACTATTACGGTTCTGGCTTGATAGAATGCGGAATTAAACTAACGTTTATTTTACAAGCACAAAACCTAAATACACTAGGCTCACCTAAGTGCACCTACAACAAATTAAGCTAAGCAAGATATCACAAGATAAATATACCACAAGTGTTAAGCAAAATATAAGTACTTAAAGCTCGATGGCTATCACAAGGAAAGTAAGCTCGGATATAGAGATAACCGAGGCACGCGGAGACGAAGATGTATTCCCGTGTTCACCACCTTTGGGAAGGGGGCTACGTCACATTGGAGAGGTGTGAAGTTCCACGAAGGATTCCTCACGCGCCACAAAGACTCACCTTCTTCTCCGAGTCTATCCCACGAAGGAATAGGCCCTTTCCTTATGGCTAGATTTTCCTCCACTCCGGAGATGGCAAGCTCCACAACCACTTCACAAGCTCCACGAAGGAGAAGCCCGGGTCTCTTCACAATCTTCCACGAAGAGAACACCGCAGCACCAACCGCCAAGCCAACTAGGAGGTCACCTTCCAAGAGTAACAAGATCACGGTCTCTCACTCAGACAAATCGTAATGGAGAGCTCAACACTTATGCAAGAATGCAAAGCAAGAACACCAAGGGTGCTCAAATCCTTCACTCTCAAATCCCACCAAAGCAACAAGTGCTAGGGAGGAATTAGAGAGGAAGAACAATGGTGGAAGTCAACAAATGACTCCAAAATCTAGATCCAATGGGTTCCCCTCACTTAGAGGAGGAATTGGTTGGTGGGGATTGTAGATCTAGATCTCCTCTTCCAAAGCCCTCAAAAATATGCAAGAATCATAGGAGGGAAGGGGGAGGAAGCAAGCTCAAGAGGTTCAACAATGGAGGTCAATTTCGTGGTCAAGAACACCCTAAAACCAAAATTGACGGAACAACCCCCTTTTATAGTGGAAAGCAAATATGGCTGTTGGAAGAAATCTGTGCGAACTCGGTTGAAAGTTCGGTTGGACCGGCTCCAGAACCGGACGGTCCGGTTCCTGGACCGGAAAACCGAACTTAAAACCGGAATTAGGGTCAGTACACACAGTCTCAGATAGACTCGGTATAGAAAAACCGAAAATCCCGGTTTCAAATCCGGTTTTTCGGTCCTGGCACCGGACCACCCGGTCTGGGAGCCGGTTGAACCGAATCTACAACCGGGATGAAACAGGCTTCACGAAAAACGCAATAACTTTTGCATCCGGACTCCAATTTCGATGATCTTGGGCTTGTTTTGACGAGGACAACAAGCTCTACAAGATTGTGCAGAGAAACATCATAGCCCAACAAAGGAGGATAAAACCAAATGAAGAAAGGTAAGAAGCCTCCCTAAATAAGAACCGATAAAACATTCAAACTCGAAAACGACATAGAAGATGTATACGAATTCCGTTTTCGATGAACTTGGGCTTGTTGAAGAGCTAGCAACAAGCTCAAGAACCTCACATGGAGAAACACCAAGAATCAACAAAATAGGAAGATGCAAAGTATGCAAAGGATTGAGCTTCCTATGACGATGTGATCAAGTTACACAACCGAAAGCCCCTCTTGATAGTGCGGCTATCTATCCTATAACCCGGTCTCCCAACAACCACCTTGAGACCGGTAAAAGGAAAACCTAGCAAGGCCATACATTTGCCTTGCGCATCCTTCTTGATCTTGATGACAACGCTTCAAGCTCCACCCAAGCCTGAATGTAACACTTGATCATTGTTGCTTCGTGAAGACTCCTAATTTGCTCCCCCATACACCACTATGGGATAGCTTCATTAATACATGTCTTCACATGTCTATTATCATCAATATGGACGGCAATCTTCAAGCAAATGATCTTCTCGAGATGCTTATCTTGAACTTGCCCTTCTCAACCTTGATGACGATCACCACTTGATGTCATCCTCTCATGGGCTATATAATATCACAGACCATGTGGTACATTCTTTATGCTTCATGTGTTGACCAACTTGAAATCACTCTTCACTCTTTGTATTGGTCAACCAAGTATCTTCTCGTGCTCCATCTTAATATCTTGAGGTACATAAGGAACTCTTCATTTGATTACATGCTCTAAATCTTAGTCAACCATAGCTCAACTAATGAGGCTATCATGACACCAACTTAGAGCCATATCTTGAATTCTTCTATTGAGATCACACTCTCAAGATCTTGATCATATCATATTTTCTCTTCAAATCGATGTTTTTGATGCCAATACTCAAGGTATATCTTTATCTTCATGGCATCCATACTTGAATCCAACACATGGACTACATGCATGACCTATGGAATATATCTTCATATAAAACTCAGTGAAAACATTAGTCCATAGGGATTGTCATTAATCACCAAAACCACACATAGGGGCAATTACCCTTTCAAAGTGAGTACTTCTCCAGTGATATAATCACTATTAGAAAAAAGGGCTTCGGTTCGGTCCCGAGTCCGACACTAGTCCTGGTTTGTTACGGGCCGTTCGTACCATTTTTAGTGGCTAGGAGCCTGGAAAAGCTTTAGTCCCGGGTCGTTCCGAACCTTTAGTCCCGGGTCGTGATACGGCCTGGGACTAAAGGGGTGTGGGCGCGGGAAACACCCTTTAGTCCCAGCTGGTGTCTCTAACCGGGACTAAGGCAACACTCTCTAGTCCCGGTTTGAGACATAAACTGCGCAGGCTAAAACGGTCAAAAATGCTGCCGTGGCAGGAGATTTCTGTCCACCTCCCCCCAGATCGCCTTTTCTAGTTTCAAAAGCATGCCACAAAATTATAAAAAAATTCAAAAATAAAATCCTTCAAACTATAGTTATATTAAGTGATTTAGTTGTTACAAAAATTAACTAACATGAATTTCGACATATTTTGCCAAAAAATGTCATGGAAACTTCAAATGGCTATAACTTTTGCGTACGATGTCAGAAAAATGTGCGGAAAAAAAATCGAGTTCGATTTCAATGGCCCTAGGCCGTTTTGGATTCTTTTAGATTTTTAAAATTCGAAAAGGAAAAAAAGTTATTTGAAAAATTAAATTTTTTACAATTTGTATGCCATATTTGGATTTCTCACATTTTTCCGATAATAATGATATATTATTTGCCGGATTTTGATTTACAGATTTAAATATATTATTTATGGCATATTAAATGAATAAATGGCAAAAAATAATAAAATATTCTTTTATTTAGTTTTTTAGTTTCATTGGATTAAAATATTACTATTACTTATTTATTGTTGTTTACTTAAATACTTGTTTGTAATTTTGAAAAATAAAGACGTGTGACATTGATATGAGCTTATAGGATTGATATGGTAGTCTTGACAACAAGGTACAAATAGGATGCACGCAGGGACATCTTGATAGAACAGAGAAGTTAAGCATGCTTAAGCATGCTGGGGGTGGAGTACTGCTAGGATGGGTGACGGACCAGAAAGTTTGAATATGAATGCAATTTGATCTAAGATTAAGTACAGTTAGTGTTAAAATGTTCCAAGTGAGATGATTAACGAGTCAAACAATTCAAAAGTTCAAGAAAAAATTCAAAAAAAATCGGATTTTTTTTTAAAAAAAATCGGATTTTTTTTAAAAAAAATCTCTAGTCCCGGGCCGTATTACGACCCGAGACTAAAGGTCCTCTGTCTCCCCCGCTCCGTAAAGTTGCCACGTGGACCGAGACTAGAGATAGGGGCCTTTAGCCCCGATTTCGCAGTCCCGGTTTCGCACCCGGGACTATAGGACCTTTTTCCACTAGTGAATATTGGGACCTGAAACACCAAGGGAAAGAATATTGGTCATATTAACTTCATTGCCAAACATATATCGAAGAGTGTAAATTTTCATAGTTATATGTGTCTTGTATTGATATAGCTGTATACTGAGAGCAAGTTAATTTACCTCGCATGGTAGAGGCCACAAGCTTTTGAGACCTTGGAACTTTGTTACTGTTGTCGTTCACTATGAAAATTAAGACAATTTAAGACAATTTGACATCACTGCTTACTACCTAGCAATGTTAGTTTTTAGATCCCAAGACACAACTAACCATAAAGCAATGACATACTAACAAATCCCAATGCTTGAATATAAACAATGACAATTCGAGGGATTGGGGACATACGAATATGCGGCCGAGGACTGCTCCGCCATAGAGGATGGTGCGGTCCGGCATGGTGCCGGAGGTGAGTGCGGCCGGGTTTAGCGTCGCCGCTGAGGACGGTGTGGTCCGGCGTGGCATAGATGGTGAGCATGGCCGGGGTCAGCGCCGCCACGGAGGACGGTGCGGTCCGGCGTGCCGTAGAGGTCAGCGCGGCCACGGAGCTGGAGCTAGGGTTAGGGTTGGTGGGGTGGGAGATTTTTTTGGATAAGGATAAGAGCGACCTGTGTGGGCCCTTCGAGGAAAGAACTAGAACCTTTGCCTTATCGTTTTTTTTTTGGCAAGTCAAACATGTCGCATATTCCCCAACATTCTATTTGATTAACATTTGTATTGATTGACAAACCAACAAAAGAACATACAAAAAAGGGGAAAATAGTAATTTGCATATATGGAGTACACATGTACTTGTGCACGAGTCGTGGCATTGCACTGTCCAAAATGAAAAAGCCACCAAAAAACACTACAGATTATTCGATCTACTATAAGATTAATTAGTACTAAGAACTAATACTACCAACATAATTAACTATAACTCTAATTACGTCTATTAGCAAGCTTGTCCAACCTATTTATAATGGCTTGCACCTGCTAGCCAATCTAGCGCACCACTCCCTTAGCGCTACAACGCGATCATTCGCCTGATTCTGTAATTCCCTGATTGCAAGTCCCATGTGTTTGTCATATGCGACATGTCTTCTTCGTTTTTTGTCCTCCATCTTGCCCCACCAGAACTCGCGCAACGATTTTTGGAGGTGGATTGGGTGCTCTGGATCAACCCATCGCGCCCAACGGCATGAAGCTGCACCCCGACGACGACACAAGAGGAACTTGCGGCCGGTGTCCTCTGCGAAGTTCTTGTCATAGGCCATGTATCTCTAGGCGATTACATGGTCAGGGCATTGACTGAACACGTCCGCTTCGTGTTTCCCGTGCCATTGCAGGTCACGGATGTGCTCCAGTAGTCCAGAAACGTCGAACTTGGAAAAAAACAGCAATGCGCATTGGTGAGGTCGAGAAATCGAGAAATTTTGGGATGAACACAGGAACAAAAAACCCCAAATGCAAAATTCAATGGCAATGAAATCGAAAAACAACAACTGCCTGAAGCTTGTTTAATGGAACGATAGCGGTACGTCTGATGCCGCCGTCGATTCTCGCCACCGTACCGACTCTAGCCGCCGCCTGAAGCTTGGTGGAGAGATAAAGACAGAGGTTGAAGAAATGATGAAGCGCGTGAGGTGGGAGAGAAAGTACGGTCGTGGGGAGGAAGGTTCTTTCCTTATAAATTCAGATAGATGGCAATGGCTAGAATTTGGTGGCGCTCACCTGTCAGTGAGACAAACACGAATAGTCACACATGTGGAGGCCATAGTCAACATCATCTATTTTACGCGGCAAAATCATTACTACCCTGGTTCGCGTTACCGAGACGTCTCATAACCGGTACCGATTGACAGCTAAGATTGACAGCTAGCACGACGCAATTTAATGCCAGTTCTTTTTTGCTTATGCCATCTAAAAATCTGCCGGCAATGGGGGTATTTTTGTAGTGGACTCCCTCTTGGAGTTCTAGTAGAGCAAGGTGGTCGACGACGAGGCCTCTGATCCTTCTGGCGAGGCGGTCTCCGACAGGGAGTTGGGCGAGACATCCAGCAAGAACGCGGAGGGCTGCGCCTCGCGGGAATAGGCGCCTGGTGCACGGCCCAAGAAGGCCCAAGCTGTATTCCGTACTTGTGTATGTAAAAAACGCGTGCTTCCCCTAAAAAAAATGTAAAAAACACGTGCTTGTTAAGACACTGCCCTTTGCATGTGCAATCCGTGCTCGGTTTTCCTTTCTCTTAAACCCTTCCGCTCGTGAAGTGTGGGACAAGAGAAAAAAGAAAAGCATGGCGTAACGTACATTATACTTAGCTTCGGCAAGGAGTCCTTCCTGCGAGCCGCAGCTTGCGAGGCACGTGCCTGGGGTAGACCTCTTGTGAGTTATGGCGAGGGCACCTTGTGGGCCTCTAGAGATACCTCTCGTGAGGCTTTGGCGAAAGGTCTCTTGCGAGACATAGGCGAGGGCACCTTGTGGGCCTTGACGAGGACCTATCATGAGGCCTCGCAAGGAGCATATCGTGATGGCCTCACCTGTAAGACATAGGCGAGGACACCATGTGGGCCTCGGCGAACACACCTTGTGGCGCCTCACGGAGCACATCCCGTGATGACCCTCCTGGATGATAGGTCTCTTGTGAGATGCAAGCGAGGACACCCTGTGGGCCTTCGCAAGGACACCCTATGGTGCCTCGGACCACATCCCGTGATGTCCCCACTTGAGGACTTTCTTCTGCTTTGTTTTGCTAACATAGGCAAGCCCTCCACGAGGATACCTTGTGGGCCACGAAAGGGACCTCTTGCGAGGACCCTAGTTACTTCCTTGTGGAGTAGGACTGCGTTTGCGCTTTGCTTTAAGGGCATCGTCATGCCAGCAGGCTTACAAACGAGATTAATGCGTGCGCTTCTTTTGTTCACGTATGTGTGTTACACAAGGAGGTTAAGCGCCAAGTTCCTTGGCAAGGTGACGTGTGCGGGTGATCAGTCCCGCGAGCCAGAGCTCGGGTCGCTTGGGCTTTGGCGATGGGGCAGACCCAAGCATGGGCACCGTGCCTATCCCCTGCTCGTGTGAGACATAATAGAGATACCATGAGCGCATACAATCATGAAGAGATTTTATTTTATTGCTTGCATGAGTCTTTTGATTACAAGTGCTCCACGAGATGTGCAAAAACTCTCGCAAACTGGTGTCGATGCTCAGGAGATGTTTCATGGGTACAAATCTCGAAGGTGCTGGATGTTCCATGGATTCGCCACCTAGAATCCCTCTTCTGTTTACAGCCGCGCCGCACCAGGACGGGAAACTTGTACTATCCTGAAGGGGCCTTCCCACATTGGCGAGAGCTTGTTGAGGCCTTCTCGGGAGAGTATCCTTTGGAGGATACGATCGTCAACCTCAAGCGTGTGGGGATGGATGTTGCGGATGTGGTAGCAACACGGGCCTTCCTGGTACCGCGCGGCACAAACAACAACCCGACGACGTGTATCCTCGAGGAGCAGCAATTCTTCCTCCCCTTAGGTTATCTTGGCTTGAGGGACCGCTTCTGCCCTGTAGACAAGGGAGAAGGGCGTTTCTCTAGTGAGCTTGGTTGCCGTGGTGCGGATCAACCAGAGAACGGATGGGAGCGTATCAATCAAGCCCTTGCCATGGTCTTTAAGCTTGTTAAAGCTCTTGGTTTTAAATCCCTTGAGCCCCTCGGCGTTGACGCGCTCGACATGGCCGTTACTTCGTTTTGAGCGACAGAGGCGTAGAAAATCTTGATGCTGAGGTTCGCACAGTAGGACTTGAACAAGCCGCTGGTGAACTGGTTGTCGACGGTGATGATACAGTTGGGCACGCCAAAGCGGCACACCAAACCCTTGATGAACTTGACGACAAACTTTGTTGGGATGGTGTGGACAAGTTCCACCTCTGCCCATTTTGTGAATTTGTCGACGGTGATGTAGAGGTAGCGATAGCCCCCGAGCGCGCGAGGGAAGGCTCCCAATATGTCTAGCCCCTAGACCGTGAACAACCAAGAGAGTGGGTTTATGGACTTTCTAGGCGTGGAATTGGCTTGCCTTGCATGCCTTGACGAGCTGAGTGGCATCGTGGAGCGCTATTGTCCAAAGAGAAATGATCATGAAAAGCCTTACGGTGAGAGTGCGAGAGTGATGGCCACATACTCCAGCGGATATGTCAGCGAGGAGAGTGTTCCCTTCTTCTACAGAAACACAGTGCAATGCCTCCCCATTGGGGAGCCTACTTTAGAGGCTCTGTCCATCACACAGTAGCTCTTGGAATGGTCGATGATGCTCTTAGCTGCATCATCCTTGGGAAGAGTCCTAGCCTTCAAGTATACCTTTAGCTCGTCAATCCAGCTTGTGGCATGGTGAGTGATTTCCATCATTTGTGGGCCACAATCTACAGCGCCTGTCCCGGGTGGCGGCGGGAGTTTCTCGGTGGGGGCGTCGTTGATAGCGGCCAGCGGCCTAATCGATGGCGTCATCAACCTCTCCTCGAAGACACATGGGCGTTATGGTTCGCGCTTGGATGCGCGCCTGGACAGGTCGTGTGCCTCCATGTTTTCTCCGTGAGGGATGTGTTTTGGCTCCAAGCCGAGGAAATGCTTATTTAGATTGTGCACCTTCTCCAGATAGGCAACCATGTGGTTTTCGTTAGCTTTGTAGAACTTGTTAGATAAGTTGACGAGGAGCTGGGAATTTCCTTGTATGGTGATGCGCTCGATGTCGAGAGAAATCGTAGCTCTCAGCCTGGCGAGGAGGCCCTCGTACTGAGCGATGATGTTGGAGACCTTGTCTTTTCCCTTGAAGCACATCTGTACTGCGTAGTAGAGTTTTTGGCCTATTGGTGAAGTGAGGACTGCTCCAGCACCCGCGCATGCGTGTGCGAACGCGCCATCAAAGTTCATGGACCATATCCCGGTGCCATCTTTCCTAGGAGTTGCGATTCTTCCTCGGGGGGTCTTCTATAAAAGGATCGGTTCATTCCATGGCAAAATTTCTAGGGTCATGCTCTTTATGGTGGTTGTGGTGTGGAATGTCAGCTCGAATGGCTGCAGCTCGATGGACCAGTCCACCACACGGCCTGTGGCATTGGGGTTGCGTAGAAACCTCTCCAGAGGGAACTTCGTGATGACTTTGATTGGGTGTCCTTGAAAGTAGTGTCGCAACTTCCTGGAAGTGATGAACAGTGTGTAGAGCAATTACATTGCCAGAAGCGCCAAGGCGTCGCGCAACACCGTACTGACGAAGTAGACAAGGTGCTACACGAGACTCAGCTATTTAGGTGTTGAAGGATACTCCTCTCGGGGCTTGTTTTGTGTCTCGCCGAGATTTTCCTTTTCAGGTAGCTCGGCGAGGCCCTTCTCCTTAGCGAGCACCGTTTGTGTGGCTCCCTCGTCAGTAGGATCAAGGCCTGGCGATGTAGAGTTCTTCTTGGAATTTTCTTGGCTTATCGTTCTGCGATAAGGACCACGCTTCTGTTTGCTTAGTGTCATATAGGTATAGCAGTAGAGGCTCGTGGATCCGTGCAGTGACAATGAGTGCTGGGTTAGTGAGATACTGTTTGAGTTTCTCGAAGGCGGCATCAACTTCTGGAGTACACTTGAAGGTTCCTAAATGCTTCATGATCTTGAAGAAAGGCAAGGCCTTCTCCCTGAGCCTGGAGATGAAACAGCCTAGAGCAGCTATGCATCCCACCAAGTGCTGAAAAACTTGAGCTACCACGGAGGCCGCATTTCTTCAATGGCACGGACCTTGTCGGGCTTTGCTTCAATGTCGCGATGCGAGACGAGGAACCCGAGGAGTTTTCCTGAAGGTACACATAAGACGCACTTGGCAGGGTTTAGCTTGATGTTTACCTTACGCAGGTTGGCAAAGGTCTCCTTGAGGTCCTCAACGGGTGTGCGCTCGTCGCGAGTCTTCACGACAATGTCGTTGATGTATGCCTTGGCGTTTCTGCCCATCTATTCGCCGAGGGAGATGCACATGAGCCTCGAGAAGGTAGCTCCTGCATTCTTTAGGCTAAAAGGCATGCACTTGTAGCAAAACACCCCGCGAGGGGTGATGAACGTTGTATTTTCCTCATCTTCCTTTGCCATATTGATTTGGTGGTAGCTTAAGAAGGCATCCAAGAAGCAGAGGAGGTCGTAGCCTGCCGTGGAGTCCACGATCTGGTCGATGCGTGGCAATGGGTACGGGTCCTTAGGGAAGGCCTTGTTGAGGTCCATGAAGTCAATGAATAGGTGCGCCCTCCGCTGATAACCTTGGGAACCACCACGGTATTGGAAAGCCAATCAGCATAGTCAACCTTCCGAATGATATCAGCCTTCTTGAGTTTCTCCACCTCCTGGACAATGAAACCTTGCTTCTCTGGTGCCATACAACACACCTTCTGCTTCATAGGACGCGCAGTGGGGCATACTGCCAAGTGGTGCTCGATCACTTCCCTGGGTTCGCTGGGCATATATGATGGTGTCTAGGCGAACATGTCAGAATGTGCCCGCAGGAAGGCGACGAGCGCGCCTTCCTATTTGATAGGTAGGTTGGCACTGATGGTAACGCTAGCCTCCGAGCCACTGGCGTCCAGTCTTACCTTCTTAGTCGCGGCTTGCTCCCGAGAGAACAACTGCTTCTTTTTCATGGGGAGCTCGATGGCGTCTTCATCAGTTGTATTGGTGGCAGCGACAACCTTGTATACGTGCTCAATGGAGCGCACCATATACTTCTCATCGCCACGGATGGTGATGCTGCTACTGCTACCCGGGAGCTTAACGAGGTTGTAGGCGTGATGGGTCACCGCCATAAACTTTGCCAATGCGGGGTAGCCGAGGATGACATTGTAGGGAAATCCTACGTGCGCCACGTCGAAGTCGATTATCTCAGTGTGGTAGTTCTTGTGGGCCCCGAATGTGACAGGGAGTTTCATCTATCCTATCGACACGACCGTTCCTTCAATCACTCCCGAGAAAGGCCTTGTGGGAATCAAGAGCTCGTAGGGCACTTCAACTTCTCAAATATCTCCACCAGGATGACACTAAGGCATGCGCCTCTATCGATCAGTGTCTTGGTGACAGTGACATTGTTGATGGTGGGCATGCACACTAGAGGAATGGTGCCCATAGTTCTTGTCAACTTGGGGTGATCGTTGGCGTCGAAAGCGATGGGGAACTGTGACCAGTTGAGGTTGAGGTCGTCAACTCTGGGAAGGGTGGTGGCTATCTCGTGGGTGAGTTGCTTTAGTTGGCAGTTGATAGGGGAGCTTGAGCCTCACCGAGGATACATGCCATCCTTCTCGGCTCCTGGTAGACCCTGCCCCCCTCCTCGGGGAGGTTATAGTTTTCCTTGCCGAGGTGCTGCTGAGCGGCATTAGCCTGGTGGTTCTGCTGATAGTCATTGTTGTTGTTGCCTTTGCTGTGGTTGTTCCAGCGGCTACCTCCTTGGCCGTTGTCATGACCATATATTCCCTAGTACTTGCACTTGCTGCGAAGCTTTCCGAGCTCGAAGCAATTTTCCATGTTGTGGAAGTGCATCTTATGGAAGATGCAGTATATGGACGATCGTCCTTCTTGTCGTTCTCACTTCTGCGTTGGTGCTTGTACTCAGGTTCGACCGCAAGTATGGTTGATGAAAGGGTACAAATGTCACCTAGAGGGGGGGTGAATAGGCGATTAAAACTTTTCCTAGAGTGGCTCAACAAAGGCGGAATTAAACTAGCGTTTACTTTGTCAAGCACAACCTAGAACAACTAGGGTTCACCTATGTGCACCAACAACTTATGCTAAGCAATATAAGAAACAATTTAATAGCAAGATAGATTACTTCTAGCACGAAGGCTATCACAATGTAAAGTGCATAAGTAAAGAGCTTGGGTATAGAGATAACCGAGGCACGCGGGGACGACGATATTTTACCGAGTTCCTCCCAACATGGAGTACGTCTCGTTTGGAGAGGGGGTGGTATCTAACCACCTACGCCACAAAATGCCTCCCTTATTCTCCCGTGAATCTCACCCCAATGGGATCGATCCACGCTTCCACTATCGGTGCACTTGTCGGTGGCAACCGGAACCTCTCACAAGGTTGGGGCACTTCTCCACAACTTAATTGGAGGCTCCCAACAAACGCCACCAAGGACACAACGCCACCAAGGCCACAAAACCGTCTAGGGTTCCAAGAACCCAAGAGGGACAAGCTCCAATGAGTTACACGAACCAAATCCTCCAAGGAGAACTCAAACCGATGCACCTAATGCAAAAGGCAAGAACACCACAAAGATGCTCCAATCCCTCACTCTCAAGTTCCAACAAAGCTACTAAAGCTATTGGGGCAACAAGAGAGAAGGAATCAAAGAGGGACACAAAATCCCCCAAAATCTAGATCCCCAAAGATACACTCACAAAGAGATGAATCGGTTAGGTCAAAACGTGGATCTAGATCTCCTCTCTCTTCCACTCAAATATGGGCAAGAATCATCGGAGGGAAAAGATTTGGCAAGCTTCAAAATCTAGAGCAAGTGTGGACAAAGCTTAGCCTAATAGAAGAGGAAGAAGCTTCCTAAACTGAAAACGGGCAAAGGCTTAAATAGGAGGCCCAGAAAATCTGGCCGTTGGGGCTAATTTTAGGAACGGTCCGGTAGTACCGTTTTCAACCGGTACTACCGTCCTGGGCAAGACACGTGAGAGAGGCAGTGGGGAATCGGAGCAGGCCTGCACGCGCGCGGGGGAGTGGGGCCAGCAAGCAGCGGCAGCGGGGCCTAGCGCCGCAGCAAGACACGCGGTCACGGGTCAGCAGTTCGCGAGCTGCAGCAGCGAAGCTGCTGGGCGAGCGCAAGAAAGCGGCAGTTGTAGGCGTAGCCAGCGGCAGCAGCGGCAGGCAGCAGTGGTGGGCGAGGCACGCGGCGACGCACGCATGCGAACTCACGCAGGAGAAGCGGCGCCACGGGATCGAGGCAGGCGCGTGAGGCACGAGGCGGGCGAGCGGCGGCTGCGGGCGCAAGCAAGATCTGTGGGCTGGAGCTGGTCTTACCTGGGCCAGCCGGTAATCCGCCCACCTCAAGCAGACGACGCTTCGCTGGCAGTACCGGCCAGTCGCATGTAAATCTTTTCTTTTTCTTTTTCAAACCAAATAGGCAAATATTCAAACCGTGATAACTTTTGATTGGTAGCTCCGATTGACCCGATTCCAATTGCGTTGGAAAGAGGACGACATTAGCACCAAGTATTGGTTATCACCAAGTGAGAATGTATCATGTATTATAATATGAGATACCTCACTTGGTGAGAAACCGAAAAACCGCCAAGATACAAACAGGAGATCCGATTTTGACAAACAAGAGCTTGTTATGGAGATTATCACAAGCTCTATATCCTCACATGGATAAGACCAAATAAGAACCAAATATTATGATGCAAGTATGCAAAGGTTTGAGCTCTCTTCGAACGATATGATCGAGTTACTTATTCGAGAGCCCCTCTTGATAGTACGGCTATCTATCCTAAACCCGGTCTCCCACTAACCATGAGACCAGCAAAAGGGAAAACCTATCAAGATTATACCTTTGCCTTGAGCATTCCACTTGAGCTCGATGTGGACGATCTTGCCCTTCTGAAGATGGAACGCCTTTTTTAATTCCTCATCATCGATCCACGATCACCGAGGATGGCAAGCATCAAACATGAGATCTTCTATAGATGGTGCACATTGAGCTTGCAAAGCATATCTTATTCGCATTTCATCGACCTTGAAGTCGACACAAGCTCCAAGCAATGCCAATGGACAATTCCTACAAGTACAACTTAATACACACATTAGTCCATACAGATTGTCATTAATTACCAAAATCACACATGGGGGCCCACATGTTCTTTCAGTCGGTGTTTTGTGCTGTGCTGCTCTTGGCGCTTCCTCTAGCGAAGGGTTGCCGCTATGGTCGCCCCTAGAGGCGAACACGATGCACGTGTGGGTGCGCTGCTGTCGCCCGGCGGGGAGAGAGGAGTGCGCCTCATCGTCTCCTGCCCTATTCCCCTGGTTGGAAGGGTCGTCGTTGGCATGAGATGTGTTGCCGTTAGAATCGGGTTCCACTCGGGAGGCAGCCCTGCGACGAGCGTGCTCGTTGCGGGTCTCTTGGGCCAACACTACTAGAAAAATGGTCGTCTGTGGCGCACCTAAAAGGACCATCCGTGGCGCACTAGTGGTGCGCCACGGGCCTTGCGCTACGGCTATCTCCTAGCCATGGCGCACTGCCTGGTGCGCCACGGTTATGTGGAGATAGGCGTAGCGCACCTGCTAGTGCGCCACGGATATGTTGGCAGGTGCGCTACGCCTTGGATCTTCTGTGGCGCACGTTGCAGTGCGCCACTAAGCTGCGCAGGTGCGCTTTAGTTGCAGTGCGCCACAGAAGCTGTGCCATGTGCGCCACGGGTGTCTTTTTTTTAATTTCAGGGCCAGATGATATACAATACAGATTATATAGGCAGATATACACATAGATATAAGATATACAGTTTTATATATAAATACACAATTCGCAAAACAAGATTGAAACAAATACATATAGATAAGTCTCATACATGAATACATAAGTTATACATTGTTTCGATCAAGTTACAAAGTAGTTGGTGACATGCGAATACATGTGTCGATCGAACAAGTTAGAGCTCGATCGGAAGCTCGCCTAGACATCTAAACTAGCTAGACACAAACGCGGGATAAACAACCAAAGAAGATAAGCATGATCACCGTCGCGACGAAGGTGTAGGTCTTCATCCGGTTCCTCGTCCTAACTCCCGCTAGATAGCACGTGTATCTAGCTTCCGCCTCCGCCATAGTGTTGTACCCTTTGTAGCTATTGCCGCTAAAACGGTGCACCTGTCTCCGACAGTCTTCCCAATCATCGTAGACTCCGGGAACTCGTCCCTTATACACGACGTACCACGTCATCTATAAGTTGACAATAATAATTAACCGATGATTGAAAAAAAACATATATAATTAAAGTCGCATATGAAGATACACTTATAGAAAGTACTCCTAAATCAAAAAGACCAAACTCAAAAAGCATGCCTCATATATAACTAGGTTGTTGGACACAGGAATATGCTACGATGGAACTGTTCGCCAAGTAGGATGCACAACACCTGGACCTGTGCATAGCACAAGGCGAACAATCCCATCGCAGCACATTCACATATAGTGTGCCACGACATTTCAATCATCGGCATTATTCTCGAAAAAGACCAAAGTAACTTGAAAAGAATGCCTCATATATATATACATAGGTCGTTGGACACAGGAATATGCTACGATGGAACTGTGAGCCAAGTAGGATGCACAAGACCTGGACTTGTGCATATCACAAGGCTCACAATCCCGTCGTAGCACATTCACATATATATTGTGCCACGACATTTCAATCATCGGCATTATTCTCGAAAAAGACCAAAGTAAATCAAAAAGAATGCCTCATATATATACATAGGTCGTTGGACACAGGAATATGCTACGATGGAACTGTAAGCCAAGTAGGATGCATAACATCTAGACTTGTGCATAACACAAGGCTTACAATCCCGTCGTAGCACATTCACATATATATTGTGCCACGACATTTCAATCATCGGCATTATTCTCGAAAAAGACCAAAGTAAATCAAAAAGAATGCCTCATATATCAAGGAGCGTCTGCCTAAACCAATGCGTGAAATCTGATTTGTGCTCTTTGATTATTTCTCCCTGCGTCCTCTGTATGCCCCGGTCACTGTACTTCTTCTCGATTAACCTTTTGTGCTTCTGTACCCAAGGATCGACCAGTTCTAAATGTTGTAGCGCAACGAGGTTTGCTCGATCAAAGTCTGCGCATCAAAAATCGAAGTCTGCATGCAATATGCGACGACCCTCTCGGTGACCAGATCCGTCGAGCTTGCCAAGGTGCCTGTTGACAGGAAGACCGACAGGGTTCTCGATGTCTAGATAATTCGTGCAGAAAGAGATGCACTCTTCGGCCAGAAAGCCCTTGGCTATGCTTCCATCCGACGGACCTGTTGCGAACGTATCCTTTGATGTGTCCGTTCATCCTTTCGAATGCCATCATGCTGCGGAGGAACATCGGCCCGAGTTGTACGATGTCCTCCACGACATGGACCAGCAGATGCACCATAATGTCGAAGAATGCGGGTGAGAAGTAGACCTCAAGCTCACATAGTATCACCACGATCTCCTCCTGTAGCCTCCGAGCTGATTCACGCCAATCGACTTCCTAGAGATGACGTCGAAAAACTTGCAGAGGCCAAATAACGTTTCACGGACGTGCTCGTCCATTATCCCTCTTAGTGCGACGGAAGTACTGTCATTAGCACGACACGTCGTGAGACTTCATGCCATCAACCTCGCCGCCTCGTCTAGGTATCTGCTTATCTTGCCCGCGTGGCCGTAAGGAAATTTGACTCCTAGAAGGCACTTGAAAACTGTTGATCTCATCACGGCTTAGAGTGAAGCAAGAAGGAGGCGTAATATTCGTTCTTCTTGAACTTTTTACCCTTCCGACGACCTTGTGTCGCCTTCGACTCATGATCATCGCCATCTTCCCGATCATCGAGTAGTGCCCCTCCGTGAAGCTCCTTCCGGATACCCAAGAATATCAGTCGCGCGTTGCTTTCGGGCCATCTTCGTCCTATCTAGCATGTTGATTATGGTGGCGACGGACTCGCACACGCTTTTCATGATATGCATGATGTCGAGGCTATGAGGCGCAAGGAGAAACTTCCAAGATGGCAACTCCTAAAATGACCTTGTTTTCCATACCTTCATCGGCGGCTTGTCTTGTTCGCCTCTTCGCTTCTTTCCGTGCTTAGGACAATCTTTTCAGTTTTTCAGCAACTCTTCCACTTCTTCGCTGCTCCTATGCTCTGGGATTCCTCGGGTCTCGGATTTGCCATCGAACAGGTCTCCATGTTTTCTCCATGGATCATTCTTCTGAGCCACCTCCGTGCGCCATGAACACGGTTTTCGATGACCCGGATCTTTCTCTAGTTGGAGATAGCTTTTGTTATCCATGCACCTAACGCATGCGAAATCCTTGGATAACCTGCCGAGATATACCCAACTGGATAGTCTTGCACCGTAGTGACCAACGCGGCTCTCATAGTGAAATAATCTTGTGCGACGGCGTCGTAAGTATTGGCTCCAGATTCCCATAACGTGGCTAGCTCCTCTTTCAACAGCCCGAGATACAGATTGATGTCGGTACCAGGTTGTTTCGGCCTTTGAATTAGCATACTCATTTGTATGTACTTCTTCTTCATGCACAACCATGGAGGGAGGTTGTACATCCATACAAACACGGGCCAAGTGATGTGCGTGCTGCTCTGGCTACCGAATGGATTGAGTCCATCGGTGCTCGTACCAAGCCTAATGTTCCTCGAATCTCCACCGAATTCTGGGAATTCGAGGTCCAATGCTTTCCACTGGCTAGCATCTGAAGGGCGCGTCACCAGCTCATCCTTTTCAGGGTCATCATCGTCATCTCCTGGCTTCTTCATTTCCGCATGCCATCGCATGAGCTTCGCTTCCTTAGGGTCCGCGAAATAGCGCTGCAGACGAGGAGTGATAGGAAAGTACCATACCACTTTTCGAGGTGCTTTCTTCCCTTTCTTGTATCGACTCACGCCGCACACCGGACATGTGGTTTTCTCGCCCTCGCCCGATAAATGATGCAATCGTTGATGCATACGTGATATCTAACGTGCGGTAGATCGAGAGGATGACGATTTTCTTGGCGTCCTCGATTCTAGTTGGACATGTGTTCTCCCGGAGACGATCGTGCGTAATGCCATCATATCGCCGAAGCTTGCGTCGCTCAATTTGTGTTTTGCCTTCATCTCCATAGCCTTGAGCGTTACATTCAACCGGGTATCATCGGCCCTGCATCCTTAATACAATGGAGTAATCGCGTCTTTCTCAAGTTGCGAAGCTTGGCTTTCTCTCTCGCGGCAGCCCTGGCGTTACTGCCCGCTTGAGAAGCGCTCTGCACATAAGGGTCCCGCACCACCGACATTGTTCCATCGCCGTCGCTTCCTGCATCTAGATCATCATCATCCCGGTCTGCTTCCGCACCTTCACCATCTCCAGGAGACTCTTCATCATCTCGCCCGTTCTCGCTGTGATGATGATCATCGTCATGTTTCCCACCTTCACCGTCTCCATCGTCTTCGTCATTGCTTATCCAACGAGTGTATCCATCCATGAAACCATGGCGGAGCAGGTGCGCCTGCAGATTCCCGGAATCTGGGTCGATCACCCAGTTGAGTTTGCATCTTCTGCACGGACATCTTATATCCGTATTGTTATTTTGTATCATGTCGGCAGTCGCACATTTCAAAAATCTAGCCACAATGACTTCGCTCATTATGCGGACCATTTTTGCCTGCACGGTGTACACGGTACAATTAGAAGTCTATTAGAACCACATAATCAATGCATGCATGCAATGGTCGATAGAAAATTTCGGCATGACCTATCCTAAAATTAGGACCTTTGCGAAATGTCAAAGTCTTGCCAAAATGAAAATGAATCAACATTTTGGCAAAACAAATGGCAACTTGTTCACATACAAACACAAGAGAGAGAGACCGAGATCCATACACACATGAACATATCATTATCCTCTCCATACACACATGCATGAGCATCATCGATACTCTCCATATATACACATATATGACCATCGATCCTCTCCATACACACATCATGAGCATCGATCATCTACATACATATGAGCATATCATCCATATACACATGAACACATCCTTACATGGACAACTTACCGAGATGAGAGACCAATCGCGAGAAGATGGAAAGGAGAGGTGCGCGCGAGATCGGAGAAGGAGATGAGAGACCGGAGAGCTTCCTCTATTACTTATGTAACATCCAAGGCAAGTTCTACATGCTAAAAATGGTGAATGGGTGGAGAAATTGAGGTGGAAAGGAGAAGGATCCCGACTAGATCTAAGGAGGAAGAAGAAGGGGAAAGTGAAGTGTGGGTGGTGGATGATCACACATGTGCACAAAGTGGAGCTGGCAAAAAAAAATCGCCACATCCGTGGCGCACTCGGCCCCAGCGCGCCACATGGATTAGTAACATCCGTGGCGCACATGCCATAGTGTGCCACGGATGTGTCTGACCGTTTAACAGAGCAGAGGGGCATGCGCTTAGGCGTAGCGCACCCTCCAAACGTGCGCCACGGATAACACCAATAGGCGTAGCGCACCTACCCTATGTGCGCTACAGATTTCTGGCGTGCGGCCAACAGGGCCTTGGCCCACACATATATGTGGCGCACTATGGTCTTGTGCGCCACGGTTGTTCTAGTTACTAGTAGGGCACTGCCCATAGGTGAGCCACGCCTGTTTTAGCCGTGGGGCACTTCAACCATGTGAGCCACGGATGTGCTGATTACCTATAGCCATTTTCCTAGTAGTGCAAGTTGACGGAAGTACGAGAGATGCACCTCGGCTTCCTACCTGGCGTGCCAAATGTTGGAGATTGTCCTTGTGAACGAACGGGGGTACCTCTCGTAGTAGGATGAAATCGAACACTAGGAGCTAAACACGGTCTCAACAAACCCTTGGTGAGCTTGGCGAGGAAACCGCAACAAACACAATAGGTGGACACAGAGAGTTACCCAGGTCTAGGCCACCGTTTAGCGTAAAACTCTACTCCTGCATGTCCAGATTACTTATATTACTTGGCGAGGTTTACAGTACAAGGTAGTGACCACACGATCAGATCTAGGGTTCCTAGCTAGGAGAAATCCAGGGTTCCTTCGGGTAGACGAAGATGGGATCCCCTCCTATGATGTATTCATGCCCTTCTTATAGGTGCCCCGATCCTTTTCTTGTGATATTGTCGGGAAGGGTTTCCACATGGCGATAAGAGAGTGGTCAGGTAGGCTAAAGCTACTTTTGGTCGTAGGCACAATCCATGGCAGACAGTCGCCGACGTCCTCCTCTCTACCTCCTTCACGTTCTTCATCCAACAAAGAGAGAGAGAGAGAGAGAGAGAGAGAGAGAGAGAGAGAGAGAGAGAGAGGGGTGGTACCCCTTGGTGGCAGCGGTTGTCGGCCACTCCTAGCTTGACGAAGGGGAAGGTGCTTTCCTTGCAGAAGGGTAAATGCCTTCCTTGCACCACTGGTGCTAGCCAGGATAGTTGTCCCATCAAAATCCATCCTTGTATTCGCCTTCATCCTGGACATGATCCGCTCGGCGGCCAGGACGTGGGCTTTGTGGCCCAAGTGTGCTTTGCACGAGTCCTCGCCAGGGAATCTTCTCTTCGGGAGGCACGACCTCGTGGAGGATCCCCCTTGAGGCTCTGAGGGAGTCTCTTTTCGTGTAGCACCTGACTTCATCGGGGGGCTGCCCCATGGTTTTGTGGTGGGTCTGTGGGCAGGACCCAGAAGAAAATGGGCCGTGGTACCCTGGTTGACATAGGCCCGACAGGTGTCAAGCAATCTGAGCCATCCTTGTGTTTGATATTGTATGAGTTTGTACGAGTTTAGGGGGGAGGGGTAGTACTGGATCAGATCCCCACTAGTTATATATGTGTTTTTGTACATTTTCAGGCATGCACAGTAATAGAGTATGAAAAATAATTTGGCGTGCATCATAGGATTTCCAATAATCTAATACCATCTGTCGACTTATTTTGTGTTTATTTTAGTACTATTTAACTAGTTTTAACTTTGAAGTGATTTTATCCTCATCACTACACATCCATGCAGGTTATCAAGGCGGACACCATTGACGCCGCCGTTGAAAGGATTCTCATTGAGCTTGGTACAGACAATAGAAGAAGCAGCAATAGAGAGAATGCCATCTACTTTGATGGCTGGAATGGGCTTGGGGCATTCGGCCCCTACAAGTCAGAGCCAAACGCCTTGCAGTATCAAGTCAGCTGTCGATGAGGCCTGCAGAGCTGGTGTTTGACGAAATCATCCACATCGATTGCTCAAAGTGGGAGAGTAGAAGAGCAATGCAGAGGAAAATCGCAGAGCAGCTGAAGCTTCCTGATTCGGTGATGGAGATATTTGATAAACAAGATGAGGAGGATGATTTTGATGGGTTATACCAGGGCTCCCGCACTGAGATAGAACAAGTTTTCACAGAGATCTATCAAACCGTACAGAATCGCAGATTCTTGTTGATCCTGCACAATGGAAGCAATGAGGAGATTGATATATTCAATTTTGGTCTTTCTCTCGGTGGATATGCAAATAGCAAGATGCTATGGACTTTCCAAGGGAGGTTTCGGCTTGACCCCAAGATGATAGACAATGTGAAGGAGAGTAGAACCACAAATGTTCTTCTTTTAGCTTCAAGAGATAGGCGAGATCCACATGATCTTTGGTCATATCTAGTGAACCACGAGGCTGAACAAGTTTCCCTCAATAAGCATGGCAATAGCATCATTGATCCCGCAGTTGCTGCTCAGTGTGTCTTGTATATGCTGAAACAATCCTGGATTGGCTCTCACATCATTGACTACAACTGGGCTATCCACTCTAGTAACTATTGGATATGTGATGGCATCATTGCACTGACAGACATTAACCAAGCATGGCAAGTTGGTAATGCTTTGCAGAAAAATGTGTTGTTACCGTCTAACATGGACAACCGGTTTAACAATGATGAATCAGGAGTGACGAATTTCAGCTCTCACCCGGCATGCTCTGTTGGGCGCATGCCATACTGGATTTCAACAACAACTTGTGGATTTGTACTGAGCCCCTCTGGTGCTATTGCCGATAACATGTTTCAACACTCACACATGCTTGGTGTTCTCAAGCTCTCAAGGTGTACTTTCAGCTTCTCATCGCCTCCATTCCTCTCTTGCCATAGTCTGAGATTCCTCTGGCTTGAGCATTGCCAAGACCTCCGAACAACAACAAGAGCTACTGATCTTTACCATCTAGATGCAAGCAAGGAGGAGAAGGAGTTGGACAACAAAACCATGATGCTGTGGGAATGCTTCCAAAGCTTGTTGGTGCTTGACGTGTGCTACACATATTGGGATCAGATCTGGTCTCCACAAGTGATGGATCTCATGACCCAGCTCAGGGAGCTAAATGTGATGGGAGCCAAGAACTGGAACATGAGCCATTTACGAGGACGTCTGCGAAACATTCGCAAGCTTCGTGTAACAAAGTCCACGTGCTTCTTCAACAACGATGTTTTTTCAGAGATGGAAACCATGGAGCTTCTTGATTTTTCAAAAAATACCATTGGACAAGGCATGACAAGCTTATCTGGGCCAGCAAGTAACAGTAGCCTTAAGACTGTCACTATTGATGGATGTCAGGGGTTAAAGATAATCTCTTTTAGGGGCTGCAAAAAATTGAAGAACCTGTTCTTGAAAGGATCTTTGGAGAGTCTTGAGGAGCTGGACCTCTCGGGCACAAGAGTGGAAAGTCCTGACCTCAGTGAGGGAGAGATCTCAATCCCTAAGCGGATCATCCTGCTGAGCTGCGAGAAGCTCCGTGCACTATTGTGGCCAACATATCCACTAAAGAAAAGATGGCCAGATGTTCTGCGGATTGACACGACCGCAACATCAGGATACCCTAAAGGAGTTGAAGCGGTGCATTCACATCCATATGTTGACCAATCCTTCCAACAACATAAAGAAGAAAAGTTTAAGGATGGATGGCAGATTTCTCTCACGGATACGAGGCTCCTTAGGTCACTTTATCCTGTAAGATATTATTTTTGGGATGCATACTTACATATTGATATCTATTCTCCATCTATTCTTTGTGGTAGCAACTTCCAAGGAACAAGCAACGACAAACTAGTACAAGTCCAACCACATACAAGTACTACCATAATGGACTCCGAATACAGAGATGTCTTGAAGGATAGCCCAGTTGAAGTGATGATGATGTGGGATTGCCCTAAGATATATATAACTTCGCGTGGACCCACAACATGTAACATAAAGGTGATCATGCACAGGCAGGGCAACAAACTGTTTGAGGATTCTCCAGGTGCTTTACTATTCCCGAATTTTATATGTGAAGAGGCTACATCGTTACACTTGTATGATAACTCGTCTATCACCGGAATCCCGGCTCCTCCCGGCGGATCAGGATGGAAATATGTAAGGTGGTGCCGAGTCGAGAGGTGCCCCACGATACACACAGTCTTCACTGCTCCCCGGGTCAGTCAAGTGGACAACTTCGGTTATCTAGAGACATTCTGGGTGTCCCAGCTCCTCTCTGCATGCTACGTCTGGGACAAGACATCTTTAATTGGATACTTGAAGCTATTGCACCTGGATCACTGCCCAAGGCTTGTACATGTGCTCCCCTTATTCACACGGGGAAGGGCCTTGCATGCACTAGAGACCCTCGAGATAGTGTACTGTGGTGACCTCAAGGAGGTATTCCCTTTGGACCCTGAGTCTGACAAGCTGGATGAAGTTATAGAATTACCCAGCCTAAAGGGCATCCACCTTCACGAGCTCCCGACGCTACAGCACATCTGCCGGCTCAGGATGCGAGCTCCTTTCCTAGAGACCGTAAAGATCAGGGGCTGCTGGAGCCTCAGGCGTCTGCCGGCAGTCGGGCACTACACCAAGCCGCCCAAGGTGGACTGCGAGAGGGAATGGTGGGACAACCTGGAGTGGGACGGGCTTGAGAAGAACCATCACCCAGCCCTCTACCAGCCGATCCACTCGCTATACTACAAGGCACAGCTGCCTAGAGTCAGCGTACTCAGGTGAGGTATACTTATACCACCATGTATCTCCCTAGCTACTTTGTGAATGAACTTACTTTTATGCTGCACCAACAAGCTACTACTATTTCTGGAACAAAAAAAAACTAAAATTTGTAGTTCCAATATATGTGTACATAAGTGCCAATCAATATCTCATTGATGGTTTATTTGTAGGTAATCCATTACTTCCGTGAATTGATCATATACGGCTCCCTTCAACCTGCATGGTCGCATGTCATCATGCAGACTTACATAACTGAAGCTTCCCTATCGTGTGTTCATTGCTTGCCCCTGCTTCCTGTTTGATGGGTCTGTTGGTTCTCTACATCTGCATTGCTATGGTATGGCGGTGAAATTCCAGTTTGGTTTGATTTGGTTTGGTTTGGTTTGGTCGTCCTTGCTCGATCCATCAAAGCACCTATCATATAGCTGCATAGATGATGGTGCAAGCATTCAAGCAAACAAGAAATAAATAAATCAGAGCGGGCATTCAGCCCCTGTTTGCTCACGTTGCTGCCGTGCTCCTTCTCCGTGTGTATGGTGTTGTTTGTTATGCTATGGATTGTCAGCTACCTATGGACTTGTTGTACTTTTTAAGCATATAAATGATGATGGTGTTGAACTGGTGAATTGTCAGCTATCGATATCGTAATTTGTAAACATAAATGATGAAGGTGTTGATTGTGTGTGTAATTTGTGCAAGAGTTTCAGTATGGTTACTAATCCCTTTGCCAATGTTCCTCCTATCTTATTAGAGGCTTCACATGGAGTAGCATAGTATGGTACCGTGTTATTCTTCTTCTTTTATTGTTCCAATCTAAAAGACGATTGATAATTTTGGATGGGAGTATTCATTTTAACTCATTCAGTTACTGCTCCTAAAGGTTCCCAAGGAATTCCGAAAAAACTACAGACTGAGATGCTGTCCGTTCCAAGGCTACTCTACTTGTTAGGCTGCCATGTTCTTCATGGTTGGAATTTCCTTGTACCAGGTCATGCATATAAACTTCAGAGATAGGGGTAAGTAAATATAACCTCCCGGGTCGCTCGCGTGAAGCGACCCTGAGCCCTCCCTCCGAACCCTAGCCATCCGCCGCCGTCGCTCCCTCGCCGACCGCTGCCGCCGCCCGCGTCGGTGGTGGCAGCCATGCCTAGGCTGCCGAAGGCCATGCCAATCGACTTCCTAGAGATGACGTCGAAAAACTTGCATAGGCCAAATAACGTTTCACGGACGTGCTCGTCCATTATCCCTCCTAGTGCGACCGGAAGTACCTACGTCATTAGCACGGCACAGTCGTGAGACTTCATGCCATTGAACCTCTGCTTCGCCTCGTCTAGGTATCTGCTTATCTTGCCCGTGGCAGAGCGTAAGGAAATTTGACTCCTAGAAGGCACTTGAAAACTGTTTGATCTCATCGACTTAGAGTGAAGCAAGAAGGAGGCGTAATATTCGTTCTTCTTGAACTTTTACCCTTCCGACGACCTTGTGTCGCTCCGACTCATGATCATCGTCATCTTCCCGATCATCGAGTAGTCGTCCTCCGTGAAGCTCCTTCCGGATACCCAAGCATATCAGGTCGTGCCTTGCTTTCGGACCATCTTCGTCCTATCTCGCATGTTGATTATGGTGGCGACGGACTCGCACACGCTTTTCATGATATGCATGATGTCGAGGCTATGAGGCGCGGAGAAACTTCCCGAATGGCAACTCGAAAAGAGACCTTGTTTTCCATACCTTCATCAGGCTTGTCTTGTTGCCTTTTTCGCTTCTTTCCGTGTTTAGGACAATCTTTCCGGTTTTCAAGAACTCTTCCACTTCTTCGCTGCTCCTACGCTCTGGGATTCCTCGGGTCTCTGATTTGCCATCGAACAGGTCTCCACGTTTTCTCCATGGATCATTCTTGCCGAGCCACCTCCGGTGCGCCATGAACACGGTTTTCGATGACCCTGGATCTTCTCTAGTTGGAGATAGCTTGTGTTATCCATGCACCTAACGCATGCGCAGAATCCTTGGATAACCTGCCCCGAGATATACCCACAACCTAGATAGTCTTGCACCGTAGTGACCAACGCGGCTCTCATAGTGAAATAATCTTGTGCGACGGCGTCGTAAGTATTGGCTCCAGATTCCCATAACGTGGCTAGCTCCTCTTTCAACAGCCCGAGATACAGATTGATGTCGGTGCAGGTTGTTTCGCCCTTGAATTAGCATACTCATTTGAATGTACTTCTTCTTCATGCACAACCATGGAGGAGGTTGTACATCCATACAAACACGTACCAAGTGTTGTGCGTCTTGCTCGCTACCGAACGGATTGAGTCCATCGGTGCTCGCACCAAGCCCGATGTTCCTCGAATCTCCACCGACAGGAATTCGAGGTCCAATGCTTTCCAGCGGCTAGCATCCGAAGGATGCGCCGGCTCATCCTTTTCGGGGTCATCATCATCATCTCCTGGCTTCTTCCTTTCCGCATGCCATCGCATGAGCTTCGCTTTCTTAGGGTCCGCGAAATAGCGCTGCAGACGAGGAGTGATAGGAAAGTACCATACCACTTTTCTAGGTGCTTTCTTCCCTTTCTTGTATCGACTCACGCCGCACACCGGACATGTGGTTTTCTCCGTGTCCTCGCCCCGATAAATGATGCAATCGTTGATGCATACGTGATATCTAACGTGCGGTAGATCGAGAGGACAGACGATTTTCTTGGCGTCCTCGATACTAGTTGGACATGTGTTCCTCCGGAGACGATCGTGCGAATGCCATCATATCGTCGAAGCATCGTCGCTCAATTTGTGTTTTGCCTTCATCTCCATAGCCTTGAGCGTTACATTCAACCGGTATCATCGGGCTTGCATCCTTCATACAATGGAGTAACGCGTCTTTCTCAAGTTGCAAGCTTGGCTTTCTCTCTAGCGGCAGCTGGCGTTACTAAATCGCGCTTGAGAAGCAGCTCTTGCATATAAGGGTCCCGCACCCAGACTGACGTTGTTCCATCGCCGCTCCTCCGGCATCTAGATCATCATCATCCCTCGCTCGCACCTTCACCATCTCAAGGAGACTCTTCATCATCTCGCCCGTTCGCCGTCGTGATGATGATCATCATGTTGGCCACCTTCACCGTCTCCATCGTCTTCGCCATCGCTTATCCAACGAGTGTATCCATCCATGAAACCATGGCGAGCAAAGGTGCTGCAGATTCCCGGAATCTGGGTCGATCTCACCCAGTTGAGTTTGCATCTTCTGCACGGACATCTTATATCCGTCTTGTTATTTCGTATCATGTTGGCCGTCGCACATTTCAAAAATCTAGCCACAATGCCTTCGCTCATTATGCGGACCATTTTTGCCTGCACGGTGTACACGGTACAATTAGAAGTCTATTAGAACCACATAATGAATGCATGCATGCAATGGTCGATAGAAAATTTTGGCATCACCTATCCTAAAATTAGGACCTTTGCGAAATGCCAAAGTCTTGCCAAAATGGAAATGAATCAATATTTTGGCAAAACAAATGGCAACTTGTTCACATACAAACACAAGAGAGAGACCGATCCATACACACATGAACATATCATTATCCTCTCCATACACACATGCATGAGCATCATCGATACTCTCCATATACACACACATATGACCATCGATCCTCTCCATACACACATCATGAGCATCGATCATCTACATACATATGAGTATATCATCCATATACACATGAACACATCCTTATATGGACAACTTACCGAGATGAGAGACCGATCACGAGAAAGATGGAAATGAGAGGTGCGCGCGCGAGACCGGAGAAGGAGATGAGAGATCGGAGACCTTCCTCTATTACTTATGTAACATCCAAGGCAAGTTCTACATGCTAAAAATGGTGAATGGGTGGAGAAATTGAGGTGGGAAGGAGAAGATCCCGACTAGATCTAAGGAGGAAGAAGAAGGGGAAAGTGAAGTGTGGGGTGGTGGATGTGGTCACACATGTGCACATAAAGTGCTGTAAAAAAATCGACATATCCGTGGCGCACCCTGCCCTAGTGCGCCACAGGGAGGAGTAACATCCGTGGCGCACTCTGCCATAGTGCGCCACAGATGTGTCTGGTCGTTTCACAGCAGAGGGGGGCATGTGCTTAGGCGTAGCGCACCCCCCCATTTGCGCCACGGTTGACACAAACAACCGTAGCGCACCTACCCGGCCAACAGGGCTCTGACCCACACATATCTGTGGCGCACTATGGTCATGTGCGCCACGGTTGTTCTAGTTACTAGTAGGGCACTGCCCATAGGTGAGCCACGCCTGTTTTAGCAAGGCACTTCAACCATGTGAGCCACGGATGTCTTTGATTACCTATAGCCATTTTCCTAGTAGTGTGTACGTCGATTAGTGGCGAAATCCATTCAATATGGTCCAAAATAAGATCATGGGCGGGCCTAGCCCTTAGACTTTTGAAGTAACCATATATTTTACAGATTACATGTATGGTCACAATATGAGAAAACACGCTTGTCAAGCAACTTTGCACAAAAATCCTCGCAAGAAGTAAAACTATAATTTTACCCTTGGAGAAATTTGTGCCTCGCCGAATTGTTGTCAACCGCTGTCCTCCTTCGCCACCATGGCAACGTCGGAAAGAGAGGCGAACAGTCGCCATACCAAGATCTGGGATAGCACCTTTGCATATAAGGATGTTTTTTGGGCCGATGAACCGGACCGTCGCAGTTTAGACCGAGATTTTGTGGCACGTCGACCAGGGATCTCCCCCGTGATCACCAGATCCTAACGACAACACCTACATCCGATGTAGTCAAAGAAGGGGTACGCTGCCACATACCGTCATCCACGCACCCAACTGCAGGACAACAAACACAACTACAACAGCTGACAAGACTGCCACCCGCGAGAGTGCCGATCGCCGACCACCAGACACGAGTCTCACCGGATCCAGAGATCGACGAGATGACCAGGCCACCTGCCCCTCGGCGCCACCGGTTAGAACAACGCCAATATAGAGCAGAGGAAAATTATTTTAACGCGACGTTGTCTCCTCCATTGAAACAGCACCCCTGGAAACACTAGGCCAACCTAACTACAGACCGGAGCCAAAGCACAGAGATTCCCACCCCTCTCATCACCGGAATGGCGGACATAGGAGTCAGGGACTGGCGGACATAATTTGTGGGGCGAATTATATGTGCCTGACGCGCTCTCTGGCGCTAAAAACCGAACGGGAAAAAGAATCGTGTCGTGTTTCTATTTTTGGTCTAGTTTCATAGGTTACAGATGTAACTTACTTTCAGAGCATGGTTTTATTAGAGAATGTAAGTCTCAGTTTTATTAGGGATGTAACTTTCAACATTTTTTACTTTTAGATCATGGTTTTATTAGAGATCGTAAGTCTCGGATTTATTAGGGATGTAACTTTCAGTACTTTTTACTTCCAGAGCATGGTTTTATCAGAGATAGTAGGTCTCAGATTTATTAGGGATGTAACTTTCAGTATTTTTCTTAATTCATGCGATGTAATTCTTTACTGTTTTTACTCTCTCGGTTTTCAATTTTTTGATATGCTCACAATCTGTTTTCTGATTCAAGTGGGAACTTTGTGTTGGTGGCTTTGAGCTTTCGTGGTGTTTGTCAAGCCCAGATCTGATCATATGGTCATTTTCTAATGGTTGTTGCTTGTCTCATGGAAGAGGTAGTTATTCACAGGGTACCTTTAAACTGATTATCTAAGATCGGGGCTATTTTTTTCATCCTTAGACAAGAAAAACAAGGACCATCATGTGCTATTCAAGCCCTCTCCAGATGCTCTGCTAGCCTACGAGGCCCTCCCAGAATGTGGCAGCTCCTTTTGCTCATCCTGCCAGACTGCACTGCCCAGCTTGCTCTGAGAGTCTCCTTTTCTTACTTTAGTGTGTGCCTCTTTTCTTGTTCGGGCCATATCTTCTGCCCGTGTAATCTCCTTAATTGTAAGACTTTTAAGCTGTATGCCTGGACCTTTTGTTTCTATCCTTGTCCCCCTTGTCGATC
Organism: Avena longiglumis; assembly: GCA_030063025.1. Classification (NCBI taxonomy): domain Eukaryota; kingdom Viridiplantae; phylum Streptophyta; class Magnoliopsida; order Poales; family Poaceae; genus Avena; species Avena longiglumis. The sequence goes on from CP125978.1 coordinate 7,158,709, forward strand.
TTTGCTTCTTAATGTTAATTAAGCTTATTCTTGCTTTTGGAACGTCGTGGTCTTGGTCAGCGTAAACGTGATGACGTCGGGGCCATTGAATCCTTCCTTCCCACCATCATGTGCATTCAGGAATCCAAACTTTCCGACATCTCCACCTTCCTCGCCTCCTCCTTCCTCCCGCCTTCACTCCGATCCTTTGTCTTTAAGCCTTCTGACGGTTCTTCTGGCGGCATCATAACGGCTTGGGACGACAATATTGTAGAGCTCCTCCATCACACTATTGACGATTTCTCGGTCACCACAACCTTCTCCTTCCTCTGTGACAATCTCTGCTTCTCTATTATAAACGTTTATGGCCCTTGCGTCCATGATCAAAAAGCCCCCTTCCTCGCCTCTCTTGAGCAAATCTTCGCCTCCCTCGCCAATCCTGTTGCCGTCATGGGGGATTTCAACCTTGTTCGCAATACCAAAGATAAATCCAGCGACAATTTTAACTCCGAGGTGACCTTTTCAACGACTTCATTAATAACCTTGGTCTTCTAGAAATTCCCTTTTGGATGAGGCAGTACACTTGGTCGAATCAACAAACCCCACCTATCCTCGCCCGTCTCGACCGCGCCCTTGTCAACCCTGCTTGGAGCATGGCTCTCCCAAACACTACCCTAACCTCGTCTCACCGGCCTACCTCGGACCATGTCCCCCTTCAACTTGAGGCCCTGTCAAAAGCCCCAAGAAGCTCCATTTTTAGGCTCGACAACACGTGGCTTCAACACTCCTCCTTCCCTCCTTTGGTCACTTCTAATTGGCACAGCGTTGGCCCTAGCCACGATCACTTAGCCTCTTCTTGTCGTATCAACCTGAAGCTTAAACGCGTGCGTCTGCTCGAGTTTGGGCTCATGACCGTAGCCTTCCATTTACCTTGTTAATTGCCGTGCTGTTATTTCCTTCCTTGACCGGCTTGAAGAGGTGCGCCTCCTCTCCCCCCTTGAACGTCGACTTCTCTTCTTGGCAAAAAGAAATCTAAGTCGCATCAACGCTGCAAGGGCTACCTATTGGCGCCAACAAAAAATCCATCGCACCCTTGGCGAGAACACTCATTCTTCCATTTGTGTGCCTCTGGGCGTCTTCGGAAAAACCAGATTAAGGTTCTTGATGATGAGGATGGCAACACTATTTTTGCCCACCCCGCCAAGGCCGCCATCCTCCACTCCTTCTACAAAAACCTTCTGGGAACTCCTCTCCCTGCTTCTGACAACTTAGACTTGGCCACGTGTCCTCGACTAAGCTTGATTCGCTCAAGCTGCCTCCTTGTCCGCCCTTCACCATGGATGAGCTTCACCTCGCCGTCCTCTCCATGAAAGATAACTCGAGCCTGGACACGGGTTTTGGCCCGGCCTTCTTCAAGCGCAATCGGGATCTAGTAAAGTACGACCTTATGGACTCTCTTGAGATTTTCACTCCTTAACGACCTCCCCTATTAATAAATCCTACATTGTTCTTCTTCCCAAAAAGTCAGCCAACAGGCCCTGACAATTTCCTATATATCCTTGCAAAACTCTTGCCTCAAATTCCACACCAAATGTCTCACTCTTCGTCTTGAACCCTTATTCCTTTCCTTGTTCACCCAGATCGAATGTGGTTTATTTACAGCGCTCCATTGCTGAAAATTTCGTCTACGCTGCTGATATTGTTCAATCTTGCCATAAGCGTGCGGCCCCGGCCGCGGTCTTCAAACTCGACTTCCGCAAAGCTTTCGACTCCATCAGTTGGGAGGCCTTGGACCGCATCCTCTTAGCCAAAGGCTTCCCTGAGCTTTGGCGAGCCTGGATAAAAATGCTTAACCACACCAGCCAGACGGCTGTCCTCCTCAACGGCATCCCCGGGAAGTGGATCCAATGCCGCAGGGGGCTTCGCCAAGGCGACCCTCTGTCCCCCTTTCTTTTCAACCTTGTCGCTGATGTCCTCCAGCCTCGCCCGAGCTTCTAGGGATGGCCTACTCGCACCCTTTAGTTGATGATCTTCCTTGCCCTATTCTCCAAGACGCCGATGATACTCTCATCATTATCCGCCATCCGCAACATGTTGAAAACCTGAAAAACCTCGGATGCCTTCTCCTCCACCTTGGACTCACCATTAACTTCCATAAAAGTACCTTCGTCCCTATCAAAACCGGCTGAAGCCTCTCAAATGGCCTCCACCTTGGTGTGCCATCTCTTCCTTCCCCAAACCTACCTCGGCCTCCCTTTGTCTACTCATAAGCTTGGATGATGGACTTTGCTCCTCTTATTTCCAAAAGCGACAAGCGTCTCTCTCTGGATGGCGAGGCAGATCCTTCCTATTGAGGCCGCCTCACTCGTCAACTCCGTTCTCACCGCCATGCTTGCCCATGCTATGAGTGTCGGCCTTCTCCCGGCAGTGTCATCGAGGCAATTGATAAAAGGCGTGCCTTCTTATGGACCGGGAGGAAACCTGTAATGGGGGCAGTGTAAGGTTGCTTGGGCGATGTCCGCACGCCTACGGATGTGGGTGGCCTTGGCATTCTCTCTATTCCCGCCTAACTCCGCCTCTCCTTGCCAAATTCCTCAAGCTTCATTCTCGACTCTCCCGCCTTGGGCCCGCTGGTTTAAATCGCATGTATGGTTGGTGCATGCCAGAGACCTCGGAGACCCACACCGCCTGGATACTCCGTTTTGGAAGGGCATTGTCGCCGGGCTCACTGTTTTCCGATCGGTTTCCCTTGTCACTATCGGTTGTGGCTCTTCCTCGGCCTTCCGGCTTGACACTTGGAATGGCGATGCCCCGCTCTGTGACCGTTTCCCCGCCCTTTTCTCTCATACGACTAGGCCCAATGCTTCGCCGCCACATCCTTTCGCACCGCCTTCCGATTGTCTCGCACTCACCACCACCACTGCCGCCACCAGCTCTCTCTCACTGATATTCTCTCTGTTCCCTCCGCCAACTATCCTCGATCTGAATTGTCGACTCACTAACAAGGAATTATCGAACAAAGGTTTCTATGTCAATTCTTTCGGCATTTGCAAAAATATGAACAGTGGCGATGATTTGGGGTAGCAACGCACCCTTTGAAATGCAAGATCTTCTCACGGTTGCACGCCACCGACGGCTTCCAACCAATGAACGGAGATTTCGCCACGGATCTCCGCGATGACCGATGGCCCCACGTGTCAAGACGAAGAAACTATTGATCATTTGTTTACAAACCGTCCGGGCTAAGGAGGTTTGGGCGCTCTTCCCTTACGGATGACGAAGCGTTGCGAAGACTTCATCGAGCTCTGGGCCTCCGCAAATGAGCCCTGCAGCCACCACCGCATCGCTATCCTCCGGAACATCCTGAAACGAAGGAATGCACTTGTGTTCAACAACATCGATGAACCTCTCTCCTTATCCGTAGCGGATGCATCGAGGATCTGCGACTGGGCGTCTGCATTGTCTAACCCGGGATCTGCATCTAGCCTTAGGTCCTGGTGTAACATCTATGATCCGCCGTGAATCCTCTTGTCTGCCTTGCCCCCTCTGTCCTCTAAAACTCTGCTGAGATCCCTGTAACTGCGTTTGGTTGAATGAAATTGTTCAGGCTGGCGTAAGCCCGCCGTAGTTTCGGTAAAAAAAAAAGAAAAACAAGGACGGGTTTCGGGGCAACTATATGCTGGTCATTTTAGTAACAACAAAAGTCCATGGGACACTCACGAAGGAGGGGGTGTGGCCGCATGAGGACCGGGACAGGACTTTTCTTTCGTAGAAGACACTTGCCAGGAACATGATTACTTGCTATTTATGGGTGGGGCACCGTAGACCACATGGTGCGCGCGCACCATCTAGCAAAGCCCATTAGCTTTTTTTTGAGGACTATTAAAAAAAAAGTATCAAAGCCCGGCCTTTTGAATCTTCAATGGATTGAAAGTTAAGATGGGTCGATGACTAAAAACGTATCAAAGCCCAGCCAACTTTCCCCATGCGTCAATGAGTGGTGGCCTGGTGGGCAGGTCCAGCCCTAGGTTATTCTCAAAAAAAAAAAAGGTCCAGCTCTAGGCCCATAACTCCCACGCTATGAACCTCGTGCGGCAGTTTCGCTCGCCGCGCCGGCTCCCCGCTATGAGCCGCCCTCCTCTCCTCCGCCGCCGGCAGCCGCGATGGCGCTCGCGTCTCCGGCGACCGGCGCCGTCCACTGCATCATTCTCCAGAACCTCCCGCACCCGCCGCCCACCTACCTCCTCAACCAGCTACTCACCGCCTACGCTAGGTCCGGCCGCCTTGCCCACGCCCGCCGCCTGTTCGACACAATGCCCGACCCGAACCTCTTCACCCGGTGCTCCAGTGCAAGATGGTTGCGGAGGCCAAGGAGCTGTTTGAGGCGATGGTGGAGAGGGATTCCATCAGTTGGACTACGATGGTTACAGGGCTGACGCAGAACGGTCTGCAGTCTGAGGCGCTTGATGTTTTCAGTATGATGAGGGCAGTGGGCGTCGGTATCGATCAGTACACTGCCCTTGCTGCCTTGGAAGAGGGAAGCAGATCCATGCCTACATAATCAGAACTCTGTATGATGGGAATGCCTTTGTGGGAAGTGTGCTTGTTGACATGTACTCAAAGTGCAGGGGCATCAGATCAGCAGAAGCTGTTTTCTGAAGGATGACATGCAAAAACATCATCTCATGGACTGCAATGATTGTTGTCTATGGACAGAATGGGTGCGGCGAGCAGGCCGTGAGGGTGTTCTCGGAGATGTAGAGGGATGCTATTAAGCCTGATGATTTCACTGTAGGCAGTTTTATCAGTTCTTGTGCTAATCTAGCAAGCCTGGAAGAGGGAGCACAGTTCCACTGTATGGCGCTCATATCTGGGTTGAGGATGAACATTACAGTGTCTAGTGTGGAAGTATCGAGGACGCACACCGCTTGTTTGATGAGGTGTTGTTTCACGACCAGGTCTCCTGGAAAGCCCTTGTTTCGGGTTATGCGCAGTTTTGGAAGGAAAATGAAACTATTGAGTTGTTTGAGAACATGTTGTCTAAGGGTTGTGAAGCCTGACGAGGTACCGTTCATTGGTGTCCTTTCTGCTTTTAGCCGTTCAGGACTCGTGGAGAAAGGCCGCAGCTACTTCCAGTCCATGCAGGAGAACCATGGTATTGTACCCCTGGATGATCACTACACTTGTATGCTAGACCTGTATAGCATATTAGGGAGGTTAAAAGAAGCCGAGGAGTTCATAAGGAAGATGCCACGGTGTCCTGATGCAATCGGATGGGAAACGTTGCTGAGTTCATGTAGGTTGCGTGGTGACATGGAGATTGGGAAATGGGCTGCTGAGAATCTCTTGAAAATTGACCCTCTAAACCCAGTGAGCTATGTCTTGCTGTGCATCATGCATGCTTCTAAAGGTGAATGGACCTTGGTTGTGCAGCTTAGGCGTGGAATGAGGGATAGGCAAGTGAAGAAGGAACCAGGCTGCAGCTGTATCAAGTATAAGAATAAAGTCCACATATTTTCAGCCGACGACCAGTCTCACCCCCTTTTCTGGAACAATTTATGACAAGCTCCAGTGGCTCAACTCTAAGATGGTGGAACAAGGATACAAGCCTGTTGTCAGTTCAGTGCTGCATGATGTAGCAGATTCTGAAAAGGTTCACATGCTCAGTAATCATAGCGAGAAGCTTGCAATTGCATTTTGCTTAATTTTGGTTCCTGAGGAAATGCCGATTCGGATTGTCAAGAATCTGCGGGTCTGTCTGGATTGTTACAATGCTACCAAGTTCATCTCTAAGATAACTGGGCATGATATTCTTGCGAGGGACGCTGTCAGATTTCACAAGTTTAGCAATGGCATTTGCTCTTGTGGAGATTTCTGGTGATTGCATTGTCTATACAGCCAACGTTGTGCATGCTTCAAGTTGAAATATAACTCTGAACTGCTGTTGGAAGAAAAGGAGAAACATTGAGCAAAGCGAAACAAAGCATGCTCTGGCCATCATGTTTTTTTTCTGGATCAGAGTAAGAACTCATGTTGCAGGTGCAGGGTTCGAAAGAGGTGTGTAGCGTAATTCTGTACTTCTCGAAGGTTGTTTCAGTTAACCTTTTGTCTCATTAGCTTTTCTAACTGTTGGTCGGTATGGCTTTGACAGACAAAGTGCCAAACTGCATCTGCTAACAGCAGTTTGATATGGTCCTTATGTCATGTCAATTTCCTGTTGAGCAAAGTGAAGAATAAAGGTAAATGTAAACCAAGTGTTTGAATTCTCATTTTATTTTAGCATAACTAAAACAAAACCTTTTGCCGCATTAGCTTTGTACTTGTTGGTTAGTATGGTTTCGACAGACACCCAAAATGGAGATATTTTCCTCTAAAGTCACTAGTTTTTAGGCTTGTGTTCTTTGCCTTCCGTTTGGAAGTGCCAAATGCTAACAGCAGTTTAATATGAAGATTATGCATGACAGTTATATCCTTAGTGCTGCTTATCTCATGTTTAGTTATCTGTAAGCAAAGGAGAAAGGTAAGCCAAAATTTGAAATTTGTGCAATATCTATCGAATTCATCACATTGACAGAAGAAACCTCCACCAGACTTCATTAATCGTTTTCATTCCACTTTAGCATAACTAAAAATATGGTAGTTTGTGCTGAACCTCCTGATGGATAAAACTCCTTGGTCACAATGTTTTTCATTCCATTTTAACATAGTCTGGATGTGCCTGGTTATATCTGTAGGCGGCAGAATTATATTTATTTCTTGTTCATTTATGGAGTTCGACACTGTATCGCAATTGTAGATAGCCTGAGACAATATAGACCAACTGAAGTTTTGAAAGGCAAAAATTGATTGGACTGATGTAATACATGTACAACTCTAGCTTTGCATCATGGCATCTTCCACTAGCTGTTACAACTTACTGGAAGGCCTCAACGATAATAGACATAATAAAGATGAAAAAAAAGATGGGAAGAGTGAAGCAAAATTAAGAAGGGGAATTACACGTATGTATAGGCTATCAAAAAATAATCTGTCCATTTTCTTTTTACAGTGAAGCTATATAGGCCTGGTTGTAGGAAGAGTCCATCTCATGGACGATGATGCTAGTTGCGGTGACCCGGGCGCCGGTGGCGTTGTTGAAGAGATACACTCCGGCGTTGGCGTAGATGGCCTCGGTCGGGTACACGCGCGATGTCACCGTCGACCTCCCGCCCTGCGCAAAGCTCTCTACAATTGAGTGGTCCACCAGCACCCTGACGGATAGCGCCTCGCCATCAAGCACCGGCACGACGTTGCCAACGACCCTCTTCACAATGTCGTTGGCACGCGACGACCGTGACTCGTCATGGCAGAAGTGTGTGCGCAGGCCGCCGTCAAGGCCTCTGGCGACGTAGAAATAGACGGCGGTCTGTTCCGTGTCTCCGCCATGGTGCCTGACGTCAGCGAGTACAAGCAGGCCAAAAGGGCCGAGCGCGCCACGGCCTGCTGCGCCGCTGCTGGTGCTGCAGTTGTATCCAACGTCAGCCTCCTTGGCAGCGGCGACATCTAGTGGGTCGAGGTGGAAAGAGGCCTCGATGTCGAGCTGGGTGGCGCGGCGGAGGCTGAGTGGGAAGATGGAGCCTTGGTCGATTGTGACGCCGCCGAGGTCAGTGGAGTTTGTCCGGAGCGTCTCCACCTCCACCACCGGCCACTGGATGAGGTTGTTTCCCGTCTTTGTGTCCAGCACCACCGTGCGAGGGATCGACTGCAACAACAGAAAACATCAGGCAAGCACTAGCAGTTGACACTAATTAATTAATTGATTAATCAACACTTGCTAATCTTGTTTGTAACGTCACATGATTGTTTGTCAGTGTGACAGAAAACTAGTACTAACTGTAGACAAGGCATCCTTTTTTCTTATCTAATCCCAGTTTGGTTGGTACTAGCAAAAATTATTTAGTATTTAGTTTGGTGGTAGTACCAAATTGACAATCTTGCATGCCACATGGGGTGCCACTAGACCACATGGGTGCCACACTAGAGCTTGTTTGTAGGACACGCAACGCTAACTTAGCTGCATTGAGCTAAACAGTAGTTGGAATTGAGTACAACTATATGACAGCAACCTTGATTTAGCTGCTAGTATGTATGATTCATCCCAAGTGACTACTAATATTTATAGTCCTCAATATCAGATGCTTTTTGTTCCATCATCATTGTTTTTCAATTGCTTGAAGAATCTTCTTAGTATCATTATGCCAACAAGAGATATAGTGCTAACTGTGAGTCATCATTCACTCAGGTACTTGCATCAGATTACTAATCTTGCATGCCACTGCCACTAGGCCACATGGGTATGCAGAGTTTGTTTGTAGGACACAGCTGCATTGGCATCCTGTAGTCAAGATATCTCAACAGTAGCTAGATTGTAGACCGAATGAAGCTAAGGACACCTGACAACCACATGACAGCAACACTGACTCAGCTCCTATCTATCTACAATTGATCACACAAGTGGCTGATATAATTTGCATGCATGGCCATGACCCACCCGTGCCATGCAACACTGACTAATCATGCAAATTACTAACAAAGCAACATTTTTAAGAACCAATGGAGGTTAATCAATTAGCTTTGCCATGTTGAAGAATATGTTGAAAGTACCTGTAGGGAGGCCCATCCCTTGGCCACGTCGGCGCGCTCGGAGTCAGTCTCGCCCACCCACCCCCACAGCACACGTCTCTTCTTGGCCGGGTCATAGAAGGTCTTGGATGCGTAGAACTTTCCCCAGTCATACCTCAGCCCGATGCCGACATCGGCTTCGGCATCTAGCGGCGTCCACTTGTTTGTTGCAGAGTCGTACCTCCCTAGGGCGTAGTAGTCGTGTCGATCGTCATCTGAGCTCTCCTTCATGACATGCAAAACTTCGCCGCCGCTGTTAGATGCTGCTGCGACAGCGTCCGTCATGTCAATGCCCCTCGTTCCACCGACGGGGTACAAATCGATGCACTCCGACATCCCCGTTGCCGGCACCCGATGCAGCACCCCGGGGACGAGCTCAAAATCAATGAAGTTCCTTGTCTTGTAAGTCAAGGCCATGCCGCGTGGCGGTCATCCTTGGATCCGATGACTATCCGCCACATTCCATCGGAGCCATCGTACCATGCGGTGGTTGGGTCCCGAAAGTCCTTCTCCCCGACGTGGGGTGGCGGGTACAACACAGGGTTGCCCTCGTACTTGGTCCAGTTGGTGAGCAGCGGGTCAGAGGGGTCGGAGGGGACGGCAAGGCACTGGACCTGGACGGAGGCGTTGGTGGAGCCAGTGTAGAGCATGACGATGCGGCCGTCAGGGAGCACCGTGGCAGAGCCTGACCAGGCGCCGTTGATGTCGTACCACTGGTCGGGGAACATGGCGATGGGGAGGTGGCGCCACCGGAGCAGGTCTTGAGACACGGCGTGGCCCCATGCGATCTTGTTACCCCAAATTGCGCCATCCGGGTTGTACTGGTAGAACAGATGGTACCACCCCTTGTAGTAGACCGGACCTGCATTTGCATCAAAATAATTGCATCAAAATTTGTAGATTGTTATTGGGATCTTGTAATGTTGAAATTTCCATAATGTCATCATGTCTGGTTTTGCTCTAAGAAAATTGTTGCTTGGAGGGGATTAATGGCAGAATGCTGGTGGTCATATACCGTTGGGGTCGTTCATCCAGTTCTTCTCTGGCTGGAAGTGGAAGCCGGTGCGCTGCCACTGGAGCATGGCATTGCTCCACGGGAACGCGTTGCCGCTGGCATCCGCGCCCAGCCTCTCGCCGCCGCCGTGTGCAACGCCGGACGTCTTCTCTGACACGCCCGACTCAGGCCCGCGGCTGCTCCTGATCGCGTCAGTGACATCTGCTGGGTGGCCGGGCATGATGGTGCCACCGGAAGGCAGCTGGCCGACGAGCCTGATGCCCGCCAAAGCGGCAACCGCCAGGAGCACGGCTGCCGTCACCAGGAGAATGGCAGCCACCATAGGCCTGGTCCGGCGACCGCGCCCAACCACGGCGGCCTCAGCGTCATCAGGCAGCGCAGAGTACGAGCACGGCAGCAGCGATGTGGGCATCGAGCCGCCGTCTCTTGTCTCCATTGGCATAGAATTAATCGAGATCAATCGGGGGAAGCAAGGAGGAGAGGAGAGGATGCCTGGATTGATTAGTGCAAGGGAGGGATTAGTGTTTGCCGAGGAGCCCTTTCTCCGGGTGGTATTTATAGTCTCCAGACTGCACTCGTCGTGCTGGCGGCCTATCTGGCGTGACCCCATTGGCCGTCAGGGCGGGCCCGGAATGTCAGTGGGTGACTGCTAATCATCATCGTCAATCTATCCAGGCCATGTTATCGGTAGCTGGAGGCCATGTCATCATCATCGGTGGCATGGAACAGCCTCACCTTGTCGCACTCTTTGTTCTGGTAGATTGGATTAGATTAGATTGAACTGCTAATTAGTATAGTTGGATGAGGCTGGATTACTCAATGTTTGTGTTGATAGAGTCCATCCGAATTCGGTTTAACGAACCTACGAAAGATAACATGTTTTGTTTTTGTCAAGCTTCTGGATTTGTGATATCACATCTGTAATTCATGCAGAGTCCTAGATATCATTGCTGTGTGCACATACAGAGGGAGTCCCTCTCGGTAGAATTGGCATGTGCAATTTTGCGGCCGAACTAGCTAGTCACTGATTAATTTTTCTTTTCCTTGCGTGGGAAATTGGTGTGCATATATGCATGCCATCTCATCGGTGCAATGCCCCTAGAGAAAATGTATGTTGAAAACAGTTTTTCCGAAAAAAAACAAAAGCCGCACATTGGTGAAACCCTAGCCCGCACCCTCCCACCACCATGAGCCGTAGGGAAAAGCCCTTGTGGTGTTGGCGGCGGCGGGCTTCCCTTCACCCGTCGTAGGCTCGATTCCGCGGGAGATCTGTTGTGGCGGTGGTGCACCCTGGAGTTGGTGACGAGCTGGACCTGCGTCGGAGATGAAGTCGGTGGTGTCGTGGGGCAGGATGGCGTGGGGCTCTAGATGAACAACCGCGACGGCCCTAGTGCAGAAGTGCGGTGGCAAGGCTATTCTAGGCCTGATCTTGGGGTGATGAAGGATTGAACCCCCAGCTGGACTGTTGCGTAGCCTCAAGGCTGCAGGTACCGGTGTTGCCCTACCTTGTTCACATTGTCGGTTTTGCGGTGTGATGTTTTTCGCGTCATGGGATCGAGTTCGTGAATGCCTACGCGGTGGCCTCGGAAGGTGGAAGTGTGTGGGCGACTCTGTGGCGAGCGACGTGGCGATGGTGGTGGTCTTACTCTTTGGTCATGTTGATGGCAAGGAGCAGACGACGGAGGATCCTTGTGTGTGTGCAGCACATCGGCGTTGGAAGATCCAAGATCGCGTTTTGGAGACCTAACTCGGTGGCAGTGGGCGAACTGAGGTAGGAGCGGTTCGAAGGTTTTTCTAGGAAAGATCTCAACGCTTCGAAGCCAGCGGTGGTGATGCCTACATCTCTCAGTGATCAGGCTCCTGGTGAAAACATTTGACCATCATGGTCTCGATGGCGGCGGCGTGAAGCGTTGTTACCTATTTTGGGGCGTCGTCGTGAAGCTCCGGCTCCTCTCGATCGGTCTCGCTTCCATGTTTTAGGTGGCAAGTTGTGTTTTTTCATGTTTTCTTTTGTTCTATCTTTGATCCGATTTGTGAGAGGTTCTATTCACCTTGGTTTATTAGTTTGGTTTTTCTAGCTTTATTTATAGAACGGAATGAAATCCTGTTTCGAAAAGTAGAACATGTATGTTCAACGATGATTGAACACCTAACAAGACTTGATACTAAATGTCCTTCTCTCATGTACTTCATCCGTCTCAATTTATGTTGCATATAAGGTTTTATCGAAGTCTTTATAATGTTTGACTAAATAGTTTAATATAAATATATGAAACTATATAATACCAAAATAATATTATTAGAATTAGCTTAATGTATAGTATTTTTATATTACATGCATTTTGTATTATACATATTTATATTATTTTATATATTCTTAATCAAACTTTATATAGTTTGACTTGCATACAAAATTATATGCAACATAATATAGGATGGAAGGAGTACCAATCGCTCGGCTGGGTGAATCAATAAACCGAAAAGAAAAAGGATGAAGGGGTTAGATTCATGGGCCCACAAATGATTCAGCGAACCAAAGCCGATTAATGGGTATTCTCGCGCTGTCAGCAGCATGCAAGTGTCGAGGCTGGATTACGCTTGCTATGTTGGCCTCAATTATTAGTCTCGTCATACAGATCTGCATATACATATAGAAGGATTAAGTCTCCTAGTGAAATTCAAATGGACCATCGAGTAATTAATTTTCCACTATTTAGTACTCCCTACGGTTCGGTTTATTAAACACATACGTAGTTTAAGAATAACTTTGACTAATAATTTTGGTTAACAAATTTTACATAATATGTCACAAAAATTATACCATTGGTTTCATTTTAAAAAATAATTTTTATTGATATATTTTTTGAGATATATATTGCATATTCTATTGGTCAAAGATTTTTTAAACTACGTGCGTGTGTAATAAACTGGAACGGAGGAAGTAGCTTGCATGCTGGTGTGTACATGCTGGATGCATGCTTACTTGAAACCCTTCTCATGGTTATAGCATCTCTAACTTATCTCGTATATCTGTGATCCGCAAAACACGGTATATTGGAAACTGCAAAGCATTTTTTGGACTGAAGTAGCCACGCAGAACAGATCCCATCGCAAAATTGAATATTTGTTTTTCCAGTATGGTGTTGCGGGATCAGTTTTGTGCGGCTAGCTGGAACCGCAAACAGTTTCTCAAGGGCTTCAGATAAACATGAAAGATTCAGATTAAACAAACAGATAGTAGCAGCAATATAAGTCAAATTTATAAAAGTTTTATCAGAAACAGTACCACAACAAATCCGTATTACAACAAATGAATGATCCAGATTAATTGGAAAAAACTGTTTAAACATACACATGAATGACAATGGAATGAAATGAAGAAAACCGGAGACATTCTTCCAAACAATGCCCGGTTGGTGCGCAACAAGATCATCACGGAGATTGTCATGTGTTTTAGTGTGTTCAATTTAAGTTGTAGGAAATGCTTGGATCCAATCAGGGATCCAATCAGGGTTCCAAGCGCCATGCAAGAAGCGGCAAATCTGCACTATCGAACCGAGTATATGAGGGGTTTGAAGCTGGGTTTCCGGTAGCCGCAAAAATAAGTGCGGGTCAGCCATTTATACGGTATCTGCACTCACTAGTACAAAGAGCTCCATGCATCCCGGTTCGTATGGGCCTTTAGTCCCGGTTGCCTTTGGACGGGACAATCGACTAAAGCCCTAACCTTTAGTCGGTTGCCCACCAACCGACAAAAGGGTGCACACGTGGCCTGCCAGGGAAGGACCTTTAGTCGGTTTATGTCTGGTCGGGACTAAAAGTTTTTCCTAATTTTTTTTTAAAAAAAATTGATTTTTTTTTTCAATTTTTTGATTTTTTGAATTATTTGGCTCGTTAACCTCCCACATCTCTCATTTTTAACACTAATTATACTTAATCTTAGTTCAAATTGTACTTATAGTCAAACTTCCCATCCAGTCACCCATCCTAGCACTACTCCACCCTCAGCACGCTTAACTTCTTTATTCCATCTCTCCCACCTGCGCGAAGGACCAATATATCTTGTTGTCAAGACTAGTATATCAATCTTATTAACTCATATCGATATGTGACACGTTTTTATTTTTTGAAATTAAGAACAACTATTTTTAGTAAACAAAAATAAATAATTAATAATAACATTTTATTCTAATGAAAGTAAAAACTAATAAAATTAATATTTTATTCATTTTTTCCATTTATTCATTTAATATGACATAAACAATATCTTCAAATCTGTAAATCGAAATTTAATAAATAATATATCCATTATTATCAGAAAAATGCGAGGAATTCAAATATGACATAAAAAAATACTAAAATAATTTTTTTCTGAAATAATTTTTTTTTTCGAATTTTAAGAATCCAAAACGGCCTAAGTATGTTGAAATCAAAGAGCTAATTTTTTCTGCACGTTTTGATAGGTTGAGCGCTTCGTCTAATTTTTCCTGCGGTGGACTGTACGGACGCGAAAAACAAACTCTATTTAGCGTCCGGGTTTAACGCCACGCGATGAGGGACAAGGGCGCTTGCCTAATTTTCTTTTTTGTACGCATTGTTTTTAATCAGTTAAACGTCTATCTAAACGGCTGGCAGTGTACATGGCCTAACTACAGAGTTCCTAAAATCACAAACACGTGGATATTTGTATCAAAATCCTAGTTTCTTTAATTCCTCCAAGATTGATCATGCTGTTGCGATGATTTTTTAAGAGATTTTACTTTTAGAATTTTTACTTTTAGAAAAAGGCACCCACAATCAGCACAAGGATTTTACTTTTAGAATTTTTATAACCTTTAGTCGGTTCGTATCTCCGGAACTAAAAGGTGCCTGATGCCAATCCCTTTAGTCGGGTTGGTAATCTGACGGGACTAAATGTCACACTTTAGTTAGGTTGGTGATACGACAGGACTAAAGGATTCGAACAAAGCACCTTTTAGTCGGTTGGTAATCTGACACGAATAAATCATTTGACATTTACCCGGCTAAAGACGTATGGCGTTCTAGCCGTTGGAACCGGGACTAATGTTCCGGGTCCAACCATAACTGGGATTAATGCTCCAAGCTAGGATGGACGTATGGCTCTTTTTCTACTAGTGACTGTTTTATTTTTCTTAAAAGAGCAGACTGAGAGTTATTTTGCGGGTTCGTGCCTTAAGCGAAGAGATGCTCTTAGGACCGATTATAAAAAAACAAAAGCCTCTTTTCTTCAGCCGCCAAACCTAAGCCGCGTCCTGTTATCTGTTATGGCTATGACATTGCAACCACCTTTCCCTCTCGACCGATCGTGCACGTACTTGTGTGTCCAGCTGGCCAGTTGGGCAACGATCAATGGACTCTCGTTTGCAATTAGTTGCACAGAGACAACACGCCAAAACGCCACATGCATCAAGCATGGAGGAGTACTGTTATGACACTCCAATAACGGCCGACGAGGTGCTGACTCACCATTGACAGATACATATATATATATATAGAGAGAGGGTGGGAGGGTGAGAGGGTACCCAAGCCAATCAGCAGCCCAGCAACAAGTTTGATACTAGTAGCCGATAGCAATCAACTTCAGCTTCACATCACAATAATACGGTGGTAGGGATGGGAACCGAAACCGAAACCGATGGCTTCCTCGGACTCTTGCGCTATCTTTCGCCAACTCAGCATGCTGGTCCACCTGCATAAGAAGATAAAAAATGGCATTATTAATGGAGCTAAGGTGCCTACACTGCATCTGTTCTGAATATTCATGAGAGCAAATTAGAGGCCGCCATGTGCCATCTGTGGGCAACTTACACTGATCTTCTACATAAACAGATAAACAAATGCATTATTAGAGATAAGTACACTATGTGAAGACAAGTGCCAATGATGCCGACCAAGGTGTATACACTGCAAATGATCTGAATATTCAAGAGGAGGAAATTAGAGGCCGGAGATTGAGATGAAAGGTTTGATGATGATAGGATTCCCAATCTTCTCGTCACTCAACCTGCCGGCATTATTTGCCATGTATGGAAACCGCGTCTATCGTTAAGCCACACCGTCAAGATTAGAACAGTCATATGGCACAAACCAGATGCATGGCACGACACTTGGAGATAGCTACGAGCAGGAGTTAGGTTCTCTGGGTTGGATCGTACAGTTTGGATGTGGCCTTAATCGGAGCAAATCAACAACCAAGCAAAGCTAGAGCTTCTAGCGAGATCAGCTAGTATGTTGAGCTTCACATAATTGTAAGAAACCAACCAAATATAACTGATAAGCTATTGTACTTTCAGCATCATCGCAGACCGTAGAGCCGTATAATAATGCAGAGGAGTTGAGATCGATGGCTCAGCCAATCCATCCAATTCAAACTTGTTGGAACTCCTGGCTGTGGATCTGTCCAGCTCGTGAGTAGTTAATTAACCTCTGCTTTGCTCTTTCTTGAAGCCGATGAGACGATGGAGATGCACGTTTGTGTGTGTCACTCTCAAAGCTAGGATCGTTGTTCTATAAATGTGCATTCAGTGATATACATTTTTTTTTTACAGAACCGCCAACATCAGCATCAGCAGAGATATGGATGATACGATAATCTACATGTAGAGATCGGATAATCTGCTCCCTTCATTCAAGCCACCGAAAATTCTTGGATTAATCCAGGAATCCACCTCTTTGTTACCATACACGCCAACTCCCGTTCATGTACAATGTGCACTTTATTTCATCTGGCTTTCTCTTTATCAAACGACACGTTGGCGAGGGGGAAGGCCGCAAGCTCCTTGCTGCCTTTCATTTTTGAGGGAAGTAACACCAAACCACATGGAGGTAGCCACCTAGGAGGATGGATGGATTTGTGGTTAAGCAATGGAAGGTGTCATGCAAAGCGTTTGAGCCACGGATTGGATCATGAATTGTCCTGTCACTCAAAGCTGGCCTCTCGTTTCCGATAGCGTGCATCCATGCTCACGCTGCACACCACATGCATGCAGTGCTCTATTAACTGGCTAGCCAGACACAAGGTGCTGAGTGCTGACTCATCGGTGTTTAAGAGCCTATTAATCAGCAGCGAAGAAACATGTTCTAGAAAGATCGATAGATAATTAGTTTTTTTATGTGGAAAAGAGCGCATTTATTAAAGATAATGTTTACACCCGGCCTCTGCATAACCAAGATGCACACGACCACACGACCGATAGAGTTAAGGTTAAAAGTATAAAAATATTACACAAAGGCACTATGAAAATAAATGACTAGTATCTAAGACAGATCAATCCTCAAATCACGTGGCCATCCATGTTGAGAAAAAATATCCCTCGCCGTGTCCTCCAATCGCCTACATCCATCCATAAATAAGTCGCGGAACTCGAAACGTTGGAGAATCTTCTATGAACGGAGAATAGCCGTGGCTCGATAGATAACCTGTAGAGGAGAAGACACAATGTTATTAAAAATCTTGTCATTTCTACATAGCCATAGCGACCATATAATGACAAGCGCTCTCACCCTAAACAAAGTTCTGTACTTATCAACAATTCCATACAACCAATTACCAAAAACATTGGTTACAGAACGTGGCGGAGATAAACCAGAAGCTATTTGGATGAATGGCCATATAGAGCGAGAAAATTTACAATGGAAGAATAAATGGCGAATTGTCTCATCTTGATGACAAAAAACACATTGTGTACTTCCATGCCAATTCCTCTTTGCAAGATTATCTTTTGTTAGAATTACCCCTTTCCGTAAATACCAAGTGAATATCTTCGTCTTAAGGGGTATTTTCATATTCCAAATTTTATTATTATCATTAACAACGACCGGGATATCAGGTTGGATCAAGGCTTTGTATAGTGAGCCAACAGAAAATTTACCACTTTCTAGTAATTTCCATTTGAACACATCAATACCGTCCGATAATTGTATTCTGGATAATCGTAATAGTAGATTGTTCCAAGATACCAGTCTAGGACCGATGAGACTTCTTCTAAAAGACACATTAGGAGGATAATCTTCCAACACCGTGGAAATTGTATCCCCTTTATGTCTAACAATCGAATATAGAGCCGGATATTGTTTGTGAAGATGAGAATGGCCAAGCCATCTATCTTCCCAAAACCTAATCTGTGATCCATCTTTAATCTCGAAAGCACCAAAACAAAAGAAATGCTTCTTGGTGGCCATAAGACCCGCCCAAAAATGTGAATCACCGGGTTTCCAAACCACTTGAGACACAGCCTTGGACCCCACATATTTCCTCCATAACATGGTTTGCCAAACACCATCTTCTGTAAGTAGTTTAAAAAGCCATTTGCCCAGGAGTGCAGTGTTTTTGACTTGCATATCATGTATGCCCAGGCCACCAAATTCCTTCTGACAAACCACATTCCATCTGGCCAGTCGATATTTCTTTTTCTCACTATCCCCTTGCCAAAAAAATCTTGAACGGAAATAATCCACTTTGGTCAAGACCCCTTTTGGCAATTGGAAGAACGAGATCATATATAGTACCATGTTAGTGAGTACTGAATTTATGAGTACTAGTCTTCCACCAAGGGATAACAATTTACCTTTCCAACTATTAAGACATTTATGTAACCTTTCCTCAACATATTTCCATTCATCAATTGTGAGACGCCGATAATGAATCGGTATTCCCAAATAATTGATTGGAAACTGGCCCTGACCACAGCCGAAAAGTTTGGCATATAGGTGAGCCTCGTTTTGGGCCTCGCCAAAACAATACAAATCACTCTTATGGAAGTTTATTTTAAGCCCGGATAGCTGCTCGAATGCTGATAATATCAATTTTAGATTCTTAGCCTTCTCCAGATCATGTTCCATAAAAAGAATTGTATCATCGGCGTATTGAAGAATAGAAAGTCCACCATCAATAAGATGTGGAACCACTCCTTCAATTTGACCATCATCCTTCGCTCTCTCAATAAGGATAGCCAACATATCAGCCACTATATTAAATAGTAAAGGCGATAGTGGATCCCCTTGTCTCAGTCCTTTCTTGGTTTGGAAGTATTTGCCAGTATCTTCATATGATCATCTGATGTCTGTTCTTCAGCTTCTTCTTCTTCATTGTCTTCTATTGCAGTATCACCGTATTCAGGGAACATATAATAGTTGTCATTATCCTCTTCTTCTTTGTTGTCTTCCATAATAACCCCTCTTTCTCCATCCTTGGTCTAAAAATTATAGCCGGACATGAAACCGGACTGAAAAAAGTGGGTATGAAAGATTTTTGAGGAAGAGTAATCCTTCTGATTCCGATAGACACCATATGAACAACACATAAAACCATTCCGCTTGTTTGCCTCATCCACATCGAGAAAAGAACGCACTCCTTTAATGGGCTTATAGCTCCTATGCGACGTCTTTACGTGGAATTGGAAGGAAAGAGACATCGTTGCAAAGAATAGCTCGCGTCGACATACTTCAAGCGGCAAATAGCTCCGTCGACACTTCTACTTAACCCGAGACCGTCAGCAATTGAATCAGTGAGCAGTGGGACCCACATCCTCTCCACGTCACGGCGGAACTCACGATGTCCACCTCATATCGTGGGACCCACCCTGTGGTTGAAGAGAGCCGTTGGCCCCGATCCGTCCCGCACCGAGCACTCCGCCACCGTTCCGACATCTCATCCCTTCATTTTCTTCTCCGGCGAGCAAGTGCGGCGAGGATGTCGAGCTCGCTTCCTCCCGCTCATGGCCTCGGTATGGTGCGGTGCCGATGAGAGGTGACCCGATTGCCCCGTACGCGCACAGGCGGCTTGTCACATCCACCGACAAGAACGGCAACATTGGCCGGGAATTTGTGAAGTGTGAGAGCAAGCTCGAGCCGGGAAAGGTGAGATCTGAGTGTTCTGAGCGCCAATTTCTCGCTTTTCTTTCGAAATTTCATGCATTTCATCGAATTTGGGATTTAGGGTTCATCTCTGCGATTTCAGGAACTGCCAAAATGTGGGCATTTTGAGTGGCTTTATGAGTACATCGAGCGAACTGGGGTGGAGGTAGCATCCCGGGAGCTCGAAAACCCGTCCGTGGTGGAGCAATTGGAATGTGGCAACCCCATTTTCGCTGGTACTACGGTGGATGCGGAAGTGAAGGCCGAGCTGAAGAAGATGAACAAGCAGCTAAGTCAAATCATCGAATTGAAGAAGCAGGACAATCTGATGGCCGGTTTTTTTATTTTTGTGTAATTTCTTTCGGATTAGTTTATCTCCTGATCGTTAGTCATTAGACAGCGCAGTCAGTGTTCGAGTGATGCTTTGTAATAGATGTAATGGTCTATGTCTTTGGCTTGAATAAAATGCAACACAAATTCGGGCTAATTTTGAGTTGTTCTGTTTTCGAAATCAGTGTTTCTTCAGTTTCGTCAGTGTTCCTTTTATCAGTGTGCAGGGGGCGTCCGTGTGCAGGGGAGGGGGAGAGATTGAAAAGTAAAAAAAAAACAATTGACGAGGATTGAAAAAGGCCAGGCCCAAATAGAACTTAGCCAGGCCAAAATGGACGTATCCAGGCCCAATAGTAACTATATGTTGATTGGGCAAAAAAAATGATACTCACGTTACAATCTAAATAGGGACGTGTGGATCTGCAGATACTCGTGCTCAGGTCGCAATCTTTTTTTTCGAAAGTAAATATATAAATGAAGTCTAAGGACATCCATTTAACTAACATAACTTGGGCGCTCCTTTAACCTATGTAAATATGTAAATGTCTTGTTTAAAAATGAACCATGTGTTGTTTTGAAAATAATCAACCATCATTACGTTAACTTATTCTTCCTTTTGAGCTTTTCTAATTTCACTCATTTTATAAATATTGCACGAGTATTATTATGAACTTGTTTTTGTGTCTTTTATTTTATACACTTGTTGTTTTGGGTGTTTTGACAAATGACAATACAATAAAACACATATTACAATAAAACAAGGGGATAGATAATATTAGGATAACACTACTTATATTAGATAGCCGGATCGATAACATTACAATAAAAAGAAAAAAGTACAATAATATAGAAGGGAATAGGCGCCCCGCCTAAACCCTGGACTAGCCCCTAAACCCTAACCCTAGCTACCCTACTCCATCGGCGGTGGAGGCGGTGCCGGTGCAGCCGCCTTCGCGGCATTCCATGCCGCCAGCCTCTCCCGCTGCTCCCGCTTCCGCTGCTCCTCCCGGAAGGCCCAGCCATTTTCCTCCCGTCGCTCCTCGTCCTCCCGTATGCGCCTTTTCTTCAAGGCGCGCTGGGCCTGCTTCTCCTCCCACCTGGCGATAGCAGCCTCCTGCTTTGCCTCCTCCTTCTCCGCCGTAGCCCAGTACGCTTCGGAGGGGAGGTTGGGGACTAGGTTGGTGACGATAGGGCCCTACTCCCCCCAGGGGCAAGGCGGGGACTTCTTCATCTTGCCACGCTTGGGGCGCATGGGAGCCTCCTGCTCCCACCACTGCTTGTGGTCCGGGTGGTTGTCCTCGTCGCTTACTTCGGTGTCGAAAAGGAAGCGGAAGGGGGAGGTCGCCATGGTCGCCGGAGTGTTTGGGGGCTAGGAGGAGGCAAATGGATGGTCTCAAGGTTGAAGATGAGGGGCAAGATGAGATGAGGAGGCAAAGACGTTTTGACTATTTATTGAGGGCGGGGCGTGAAGGGCGGCGTGGAAATCCAGAGTCGCGTTGGCGCAGACGCGTGCGCTGCGTTCATGTGGACAGCGGGCGTGATCAATGCGAAAGAGAGAAAAAAATAGCTAGGATGCGACGTAACCCCTGCACCGCCGCCCCCGCCCCTGCATGCATGCATGCATTAATGCGAAAGAGAGAAAAAAACGTCCAAGGTACTCGTTCGGTTTTACACACCGCATGCAACAAACTCGTTCGTTTTTACACACGCAAGAAAAATCGGTGGGAGTAATCAGAGGGATGTCAATTGGAGGGAATAGAGGGAGTATGAAACTAAGTTTATAATATTTTAGATTTTGATTTTTTTCTTATATACGTAGTCAAAGTTGATATTTTAGATTTATAAATATTGACTTTTTGTATGGCGCATGAACCAGATGGGAGTAAGTTTGACTGAAGAAAGTTGTTCGACGTACACTTATTTAATGGGACAGCGGTGTTGTACGCAAAATAGCTAGACTGTGACGCTAGGGGTAGCTGCATGCATGGTGCAGTCCGCTCCGCCCAGCGCCCTCGCATGCCACGCTCGGTCTAACGGTCAATGGAGTGTGCCACGCTGTACGTGATATTTATTACATATTTTAGATTTTGATATTTTTTCTTAGACTGGTCATAGTGACATGCATACTCCCTCTGTCCACAAATAAGTGTACGTTTGGCTTCAAAATTTGTCCACAAAAAGTGTACTTCTACCTTTCCAATGCACTTACACGTGGTATCATGCATATGTTACTAGTCTAAGTTACTACTCCATAGTGCAAAATAACATAGATGTGATATTATGCAAAGTCTCATTTATTACAATGAACCCGAGGGGAGTAAGTTTGACTGAAGAAAGTTGTTATACATACACTTATTTAATGTGACGGAGGAAGTAAATACGCTGCAGCGCTGTTGCACGTAAAATAGCTAGACTGCGACGCTAGGGGCAGCTGCATGTATGGTGCAGCCCGCCCCGCCCAGCGTCCTCGCATGCCACGCTCGGTCCAACGGTCAATGGAGTGTGTCACGCTCGCATGCCACGCTGTTGCACGTAAAAACGATGAAGCCAATCAGATTCCAGAATCATCCATCCCACGGATCGCCAAGAGCTAGCCACGAAATCCTCCGAGGTTTTCTGACTTTCGGGTCAAATGACCATTGATATGGCTAGAATCAAGGCATAGTTTGTGATAATATGTCCATATTTGCATGCATGTCTATAATGGGATGACTAACAATGTTATAGCACAAAGTTTTCCTTTTCGACGCACAGAAAATTCATTTTCTATTTTCTGAGTGCCGAAAGAGGGGGATTTGTGAAGCAACCACCAAATTGAAGTTTCAAAATGGTAACATCCTATTTTTCAAAAATACTAGACCACCTAGCATGTACAATTTCCCAAATTGAGTATCTCAAACCTTTTATTCCATCCCTGGTGAAAAAGACAAATCCTGCCGAATCTGCTGGAAGTGGGTAAGATATGAACTACTGGTACATGATTTCATGTTGATGATTTTTTGTAAAAATCATTTTTAGGTTCACAACATGCTATTTCATCAGAGATCAAATGCTAGCTTTGTGAGCATCATCCCTTAGCTAAGAAAATTTATGAAAACCCTTCAAGTTTGACCAGACATTCAAACGTGCATAACTAATTCAAAAATAATAAAAAAATACAAAACCTTCGCATGGTGTCATGTTATGTGACATAGTTCTGAGGAAAAATATCAAACTTAGTTTTAGAAATGGTCGAAAAAAAACTTGCTTAGAAATGGGGTGGTTTACCCTAGCTTTGGAGACCATTTCTACCCCATTTTGCACTACTAGGAAAAAGGCTATAGGTAATCCACACTTCTGTGGCGCACTTGCTAGTAGTGTCCCACGGGTAAAATAGGCGTGGCGCACTGCCCACAGATGCCCTACGACTAACTGCCATAAGCGTGGCGCACATGGGGGTGGTGCGCCACGGCTATGTGTGGGCCAGGACACAGGTGGCCGTAACACACATACCCATAGCGCACTAGGTCAAGGTGTGCTATGGATGTGTCACTTAGCCATAGCGCACCTTGACCTAGTGCGCTACGAGCATGTGTGCTGCAGCAGCTGAGTCAACTTAGCCGTAGGGCACTCTGCCCTAGTGTCCTACGGCTAAGTGGCCTGCACCAACTCCACCCCCCTTGGATCACCTTTTTAGGTTTTGCAAAAAATAAAAGAAAATGATAAACACTTCCAAAAATAAAATCATTTCATATTTAGGTAGGTAATGTGGTCTAGTTTGTAGGAAAATTAACAAACATGCATTTCGACTTTTTATGCAAAAAAAGTTTATGCCACGGTAAAACGGCCCTAACTTTTGCATACGATGTCGGAAAAATACGTATAATATACCAAAATGACGAGAACGAGATTTCGCATCCGCTAGTAACTACCTCGGTCGTTTAGCGATTTTTTAGATGTTAAAAATCTGAAAAGAGTAAAAATTTACGGTCAAAAGACCGTTTTTTCCTGCAGAAAAAAATAGAGAAAACTTACCCGTAGCGCACCACCACCTAGTGCGCCACGGATAAGCTTGGGGGGATTCAAAATTTGAATCCTCACCCCGCCCACCTACCCCTTTTCTTTTCCCTCCCCTTCTCTCCTTTTCCTTTTCCTCCCTTCTCCTTTCCTTCTTCTTATCCTCCTTCTCCTTCTCATTTTCCTTCTCCTCCTTCTCTTTCTCCTCATTTTCCTCCTCCTCCTTCTCCTTCTCTTTCTCTTTCTCCTTCTTTCTCTTTATCCTTCTCCTTCTCCTCCTCTTCCTCCTCCTTGTAGTGAAGATGGTGACGGCGGCCTCCTCCTTGCAGTTCCGACGATGAGGCGGCGGGCTCCTTCTTCTTCTCCTCCTCTTCCTCCTTGTAGTTCCGACGACGACGAGGCCTCCTATTCTTCTCCTCCTCTTCTTATTCTCCTCCTCCTCTTCCTCCACCTCTTCCTCCTCTTCTTCTCCTCCTCTTCTTCTCCTCCTCCTCCTTCTTGCAGTTCCGACGACGACGACGAGGTGACGACGAGGCGACGACGATGACCTGCACCGACGAGCGATGGAACTGACGACAAGATCTAGATCTGCCGCTTTTTTTTGAATTTTGAAATTTATATCCGTGGCGCACAACACGTAGTGAGCCACGGTTATCGTTTCATACGCGTGGTGCCACGCCTATCTCGACACAACCGTGGCGCACCAGGCAGTGTGCTACGGCTAGGAGATAGCCGTAGCATGAGGCCCGTAGCGCACTGCTAGTGCGCCACAGATGGCCTTTTCAGGTGCGCCACGAACAGGCGTTTTCCTAGTAGTGTTGGGTGAGGGTGAGTTGTACTTCACAAAAGAGATCAGGATGAGGATGAGTTGTATTGTACATATGAGAAAAACGTTGGAAGCTCATACACACATAGAAAAGTGACATAGCTACATTTGTTGGAATTCAAATTTACCATCATATTTGAATTTTGTCTAAATTATCAACAAGTGACAAATTATTATAATAACAAATGTTTACAACAACAAGTTCCAAATTATTACAATAACAAATTTTTACAACAACAAGTGCCAAATTATTACAATAACAAATGTTTACAACAACAAGTGCCAAATTCAAAGTCTATTTCTTTTGGCTCTTCTTACCCCTTGTTTTCTTCTCCTTCACAAGTTTCACACCACACAACAGGTTTATGCTCTTCTTTTTCTTACCATTACCATCTGGCCTCCCCACAACACGTCCAAGAGTCTCCTTCACCTCCTGCACCTCCTCAACAACCTCATGATCATGATCCAGAGCCTCATCAACATGGTCAGTTTGCACCAGAGCCTCAACAACAGGCTTATTTTGCACCAGAGCCTCAACAACAGGCTCATTTTGCACCAGAGCCTCAACAACAGGCTCATTTTGCCCCTCATTTTGCACCAGAGCTTCCAAATCAGAAACGGTGTGCCCTAAAGCCTCAACATTTTGCACATCATCCTCCAAAACAAGTTCAGATTGCACCTCAGCAGCACCAA
This sequence comes from Avena longiglumis, assembly GCA_030063025.1. NCBI lineage: Eukaryota > Viridiplantae > Streptophyta > Magnoliopsida > Poales > Poaceae > Avena > Avena longiglumis. The sequence goes on from CP125978.1 coordinate 7,184,085, forward strand.
ACATGATCTGGTTAGTTCTCTTCTTTCTTTGGCCATTGATTCTTGCCCTTTTCACTGGCCAGCATTCGTCAACAACAAGAGGTGGGCCTTTTTCTCCACGCTTCCTCCTGAAAACAAGCAAGTTAGCTGGGGGAGAAAAATCATCAACAAGAAATGTGATAGATTTTGGATGAACATACTTTGGCTTTTCAGCAGTGTATCTGCACTTGGTAGAGCCAGCTCGGTGTCCAAGTTCTTCACAGAGTTTGCATCTATTCTTGTTACCTTTTTGGGCCCTTTTTGTCTTGGCATCTTTCTTTTCATCTTTCTTTCCCTTCTTACTGCTCCCACCTTTCTCAAACTAAGCCTTGAATCTACTCTGCTTGGGCCTGCCAGCCTTTCCTTTCATCAAAGGAGGACACAAGGAGAACTGAATGTCCACTTCAGGCCACTGAGACTGATCTGTAAGTGCTGGAATTGGTGTTCCATATGCAGCCTTGAATTTTGCTACGGAATAATACTCATGCAAATATGGGTGCATATTTAGCTTGTGTTTGGAGGCCAAGAAAAGTATGGCATGCTTACAAGGCTCCCAGTGTGTTGCCACTCAAGGCATGTGCATTCATGCAATTGAGTGTCAACAACATGCCTCCTGCCAATCTTTGTATCTCTGACTTCAGCACCCCACAATGAGGATTTCTCAACACGCAAATGTGCAAGATTTATGCTCCTGTTGACCATCTGCTGCACAACATCAGGAAGCTTATCTCCTTGAAGAACATCACCAAGCCTTCTTTTCAATTCCCACAACATCATGATCATGATCCTGATCTGGTCAACCATGTCATGGACAGGCAAGTCTTTTAACTCCTTCACTTTGTTGTTGAAACTTTCTGCCAAATTATTGTTGATATGATCACATTTGATGGCAGTGTTAAAATCAGACCTGTACCATAAAAGAGAACGGTAGGTTTCCAACCATGTACAAAACTTGACCCTATCCTCCTTAGAGCATGCCGCCTTAATCTTCTCAAGGTGATATGAATGTGTCTGCCTGGTGTAAGATCTTGCTGCTGGCCACATGCGTCCAAAATCATCTCCTCTGAATTTTTTGATCAAATTCATCCACATATGGTCAAGCACTCCTCGCTCGGCATGAGGAAAACAATCTTCACTGCATTTTCTAAAACTTTACATGCATCTGTGTGCACCGCCAATGGAGAGATGGCCCTATGCATCTTTTCAATCGCATCATGAACCATGTCCATGATGCCTCTCTCGATCGAAACATGCCAATAGCTACAGGAACATCCAATTGTGTCCATCTAAAGCATTGCATCTTTGCTAGTTGACCATTCCACTTTCCAGTCAAGAAAGATGAGTCTATACTCAAATATGGACGACACCCTGCTTTGAAGCCATCGATGCAAGGCTTTAAAGCCATGAAGAATTTAGAGAAGAAGACTTTCCCATCAGCTGTTACCTCAGTATCTATCTCCACAACACTGCCAGGTGACCTCTTCTCTACTTCTGCTTTGAAGTTATAAAGCATTCGAAAGGTATTTTCCCAATCACCATATAACTCTTTTATTGCCCTTTGCTTTGCCTTCCACACTATAGTATAATTCAGCTTAATGGGGTACTGCTTTTCCAAGTCTATTTTCAGTCTCTTTGCAGTGTTGTTTGGTGTTGTGGCTAAAATGGGCTTGACCTTTTCGACAACTCATAATTGTGATGTCATCTTTGTAACTGTTTGAGAACTTGTAATGCAAGTATGAGGTTTTGGAATTTGATTCACTCTTATTGTCCTTCCATCAGGTTGGCGTCTAGCAGATATATACCACTTGCAAGGCTTGGCACCACCATCATAACCTATGCATTTTGCATAGAACTTCTTTTTATCAGTCCACATAGTCTTGGTACCAAACTCACGTTTGACTGCATATGTCCTGAAACACATTCTGAATTCATCCATGCTTGGAAACAATCTCCCAACTTAAATAACTGGGACCTCTTTGGCATAAACTGTTACTAGCTCATCATCATGTGCATCATCTACATGAACTGCAGCATTTTCCAACAACTCTAGATCTATATCTGCCTCTTCATCTCTTAAATGGTTGTCACCATCATTTGCAGCTTCATCCCTCTTCTTCTCCTTGTCTCTGTCAGCTATAGGAATGCCAAAAAGCTTTGCCATTTCAATGTCATCTATTGGTGCAATGACCAAATCAGTCCGGTCATGTATCTCAACTGAATTCCAATCAACAGTTATAATCCTTTGTGCATTACCATCTGCAGCCTCCCCTTGTGCATTAGCATCATCATCCTCCACTGTTAACACTTCCAACTCAGTAAGTATAGGCATTACTTGCCTTTGTGCAGCCCAATCATCCTCGACCATCTGAGCAGCCAGCTTCGAGGCCACATATCCAACCCTCGAATCAGGTTTCAGATCATGAGCTCTGCTAAAAACAGAACAGTTTTGCTTGTCCAACCGTTTCGCTCATCGATTTCATCAACTATATGTTCCCCTCTCTCAACCCTAACATAGTCACATTTGCAATCATCAAATCGTAACAAAGAAACTTCTTGCTCTGGCCCCCAAACCACACTATCCCCAATTTTTTCCACCATTTTCCTCACCGCCTCCTCTCCCATGTTTATTAGCTCTTGGGGATCAACATGTTCTAATTCCACCTCCCATTTAACAACCATGTCTCTCTCAATGATCTGCGTGCTGCCATCAACTAAAACAGCCCTAGAGGGAAAGAAATTGATGCGAAATTCGAAGGTTTGGCGCGTAACATCGTCTCCCCTGTGTTTGGCGGGCACTGTGAGCTAGCGGAAGCGAACAAAGAGCTCAACCTTAGAGAAATTAAGTGCAGAGATACGGGATATAACGATTAGAAGTCCCCTATCCATGCTCTATATCATTTCCCCTCGCCCTGTTCAACACACCCTCGCCTCCACAATCTAGCATCAATGGGCACGCTCAGATCTCGAATTGAGAAGAATGGGAGAGGAATTAGCTTTCAAATGGCACTCACCACCTTCGCCGTCGAACGAAAGCGCCACCGCCTAAATTAATTGCCGTGTCGCTGCCGCCGGTGCCGAGAACGATGGGTGAGGTCCGCCGCCGCCGTCGGGGAAGCTACAGTCAGTGTGACGCGCGCTCTCGGTCGAAAGCGGTTGGTTTGACTGGCTGTCCCAACCAACCGATTTGGCTTAACCCTAATCTTGGAACAAAGTTAAATGTGTCCTTACGACCGTTTTATGGCCCGTGTGGCCCTACGATATTAGCTGCCTCATAACCGTCGCATGCGAGCTATTCTTTTCAACGATGTCGCTTTCCTTCCAATTCCACGTAAAGACGTCGCATGGGAGATATAAGCCCATTAATAAACTCGCTAGTGTGTCGGTCAGCATACATCCATGGCCGATTGTATATCAAACGCAATCACGATGCTAAATTTGTAGCGGTCTAAAATTATATGCACACAACGATACTTCGGCTCCGGTTGCGACGACATACTATGTACTAAAACTATGTACTGATTTAAAAAGTTTCTACTCCAACTTTAGTCCCAGTTGGAGATACCAACCGGGACTTAAGGGGTTGCGGCAGGCTGGGGCCGACGTGATCCCATTTAGGCCGCGGATGGTGTCTCCAACCGGGACTAAAGATGAACCAACTGGGACTAAAAGTTTAGTTTTATTTAATCGTGGGTGGTGACAATATTTGGTGGCTGGCGAGGTTGCACTATGCTAGTGAGTGACGGCACTATTTTTGTGGGTGGCGACACTATGACAGGGATGAGTGTCGACACTATGTTGTGGCGCTTAATCTATAAACAGAAAAAATGCATCCTTATGAAGTTATAAACTACAAGATGGTGTGCGAGAGGGACACCACTATGGCGAACCTTCTCGGAGATGTCTTAGGATCCCGTTCTTAGACATCTTCAAGGAGCTCTCCATAGAGGCACTCCCTAATATGTGAAATTTGTTAGCTCCCTGGAGTATAGATCTAGCTAGAGAAGTTATAAACTGCAAGATGGTACAAGAGGGACACCACTATGGCGGAGCTTCTCGAAGATGTCTTAGGATCCCGTCCTTAGACATCTTTGAGGAGCTCACCATAGAGGCACTCCCATATATTGATATCAAGGAGCTTCTCGAAGATGTATTGAGCTAGTGTGTCTTCTTATGAAGATTTTGTGAATTAACCATATTTTTGTTACAATTTGTGAGTTTGTTGAAGGCAGGTAGAAGAAGAACGTCATTTTGTTGTTGGATGGCTTGATGCATCTGTGAGTGTGTGCACTAATAGATGTAGTAGTTGTAGTAGGATGAACCCATGTATCTCTGTGATGTAGTAGTTGTAGTAGGATGAACTAACATTTCTTTGTGTTGTAGTATCTAGCTAGGATGAACTCATGTATCTTTGTTCTTCTATGAATAAAATGCATTTTGAGAATATGCGCCAAAACAAGATATAGATAGAATCCACATATTGAAAATGATATTGAGCTCAGAGATCAACACATTAATACAAGATATAGATAGAATACAAATTAATACAAGTTCAGCACATGTTATTATTGCAAAAATTACTCCCAAAATAAACCCACAAATCCCTCTACTTCTAGAGCATGAAATGAGCTAAACTAGCAATTAAAGATGAAAGAATTAAGTTGGTAACCTTATAGAAACCCTTGGATAGATGGGGCACCATAAAATCTTGACAAATCTTGTAAAAAAAGGGATGAACTCGAGTTCAGGGAGGAAACAGAGAGGATAAGAAGTTTAAAATGGAGTATAGCTTGGGCAGGGAGGAAGATGATATAGAAGGGACATTAGTCCCGGTTGGTGTCTCGACCCGAAACTATATGTCCATCTTTATTCCCGGTTTAAGACACCAACCGGGACTAAAGGTGCTGGCTCGGGACCTAATCTGCTTGAAACCCTTTAGTCCCAGTTCGTGTATCAAACCGGGACTAAAGGACCCATTCGAATTGGGACCAGTGGATGCCGTACCTTGCGGTCATTTCTAGCCGTTGGCACCAGAGCATTAGTCCTGGTTCGTAACAAAACCGAAACTAATGCTCCGAACCAAAGGCTTGTTTTCTACTAGTGTTATGTGTCTTTCGGTGGCAAGTTGTGGTTTTTTGTCTTATATTTTATTTACCTTTGATTTGTTTTGCTAGAGGTTCTTCCCATCATGTTGCATTAGCTCGGCCATTGTGCCTTTATTTATAAAACGGGGCAAAAGGACATGGTTGACACAATAATATGTAGGAGGGAGGGGATAATCTGCTCCCTTGATCATCTGTTACAATGTGCACTTTATTTCATCTGGCTTTCTCTTTATGAAACGACATGTTAGCGAGGGGGCAAGCCTGATGACGTTGTGAGCTTGTTGTTGCTTTTCATTTTTGAGGGAAAGCAGTACCAAACCACATGGAGCTAGCCATGTACTAAGGAGGATGGATGGATGTGTGGTGAAGCAATGGCAGCTGTCATGCCAGTGTTTGGGACACATCTTGGATCATGAATTATCCACTGCTAGACATGACACTGGAGCAACTTCTGTGTCCTTTCACTCAAGCCCTATTGGATTTCATATACACTGGGGAGCCAAAAAATTAGATTCCCCGCAGAGTAGTTGCAATAATATGCAGATCATATATCAAGAAATTTCTATGGCCTAGTTCGACCGATTAACATGAACTTGTGGAATATCGAATTGACTGAACTCCTGGCTACAATTCTATGCACGTGGACGAGCTCCACTTAGCAGGTGCCACGTCAGGTAGGTGCTGATCAACATTTCCTTTTGCTGTTGATTAGGATCTCCTTGGTGTCGCCAACTAGAGTCGAGCTCTGGTACTGCTGGCGGCAGCATGCTTCCCTTCACCTTGCGCATGCTCGATTCCGCAGAAGATCTGGCGTCACGGCGGTGCACCCTGGAGTCGGTGACAAGCTTGACCCTTGGGTTGGTGGTGGCATGGGGCGAGACGGGGGCGGGACTCCAGGTGGACGACATGGGAAGCATGGCGGACGGGCTGGTCTGGGCCTAATCTAGAGGTGATGTAGGGTTGATCCCCTCAACTGGACCGTTCTGTAGTCTGAAGGTTGTAGGTACTAGTGTTGTCCTAGCTCGTTCACGCCATTGTATTTGTGGTGTGATGTATTTCACGTCGTGGGCTCGAGTTCATGGATGTCGGGTGGTGGACTCGGAAGGTGGAACCATGTGGGTGACTCTGCGATGAACGACATGTCACTGGTGGTGGTCTCACTATTCGGCCATGTGGATGGCGAGGAGCGAGCGGTAGGGGATTCTGGTGCTAGCGACACTTTGACGTTGCCATCTCCTAAATTGCATTTTGGAGACCTGACTCGGGGGCAACGGGCGACCTAAGATGGGAGCGGTGCGGTGGGTTTTCTAGGTAAAATCTCAGCGCTACGGCGTCAAAGGCAGCGATGCCTACAGTTATGTCATAACCTTCGTGGGGGCGCCGTTGTGGCTATCTTCCCATCGATGAGGCTCTGGATGAAAATCGTTCACCATCATGGTCACGGTGGCGACGCAGTGCGTCGTCGTGGAGCTCCGGCTCCTCTATGTTTTGCTTATATGTCTTGGGTGGCAAGTTGTGGTTTTTCGTCTTTTATTTTGTTTACCTTTGATCTGTTTTGCCAGAGGTTCTTTTCTCATCATGTTATAATAGTTCGGTTATTATGCCTTTATTTATAAAATGGGACAAAAGCCTTTGTCAATAAGGAGGAGAACATGTACGTTCAACAATGATTGAGCATCTAATATACCTTACTAAATGTCCTCCTTTCCTGAACCCAATCGCTGGGCTTGTGGAATCGATGAACCGAAAAGGAAAGGGCAATAGCAGAGGGGACTAGATTCCTGGGTCCACGAATGATTCAGCGAACCGAAACCGATCCATGGATTCTCTAGCACTGTTACCTGCACTGCAAGTACATACAGCAGGAGATTGAAATTAATTTTGCATAGCTGGCATGTTCCCACTTCAAACCCTTCTCGTGGTTATTAGCACAAAACGAAAGAAGCCTCTACTATATATGAGACACTCCAACCTCCTCCCACTCCGTCCAGCTAGCTAGCTATGGCCCTTTAATTTGGGGAGCCATCAATGGCCTCTTCGTTTGCAATTCCTTCAAGGAGTGCTGGGTTACTCCAATGACGATCGGACGAGATGCTGACTCACCATTGTCGGGGCATAGAGATAGAGAAGGTGGAGGGTCCATCTGGACTATACCGGACCCAATCAAGAATCTTAGGTGAATGAACAATGAGACTCTACTCAATGGTGTAGCTACGAATCCATGTTGCTCAAATTTGCATGGATAACTAGTAGTACTCCTGCAGCTTCTCATCCGCATCAGCAGGGACAGGGACAGGACAGTACAATAATGCGAGCTAGCCATGGTAGGGACCGATGGCATGATCCGCTCCGAGCCACCCAAAATGCTCGGGGTCCGACCAGGCATCTGAAATTTTTCGCCGGTAGAGCCATTTGAAATTTGGCCAATTTTACATATATATATATATATATATATATATATATATATATATATGTATAAAATACCAACAACGTTGATACATCTAGTTGAGCTATTTTCGTATTATATGGATCACGACACTCTCTTACCAAACCTGGAATTCTGGATAGACGGAAGCATTTTTTTCCTTTATCACCAAACCTTAATCAATCCATAGTGGAGATGGGTAGATGTTTGGTTAAGCAATAATGTGTGGCATCAAACCACCGTTTCTATTATAGTTGCGACAAGAAGATAACGAAGAATGAAAAGAAAATCACAGCAAGGGGACACAGATTTAATGTGGAAAAACCTCTTTAATAAAGAGAGGAAAAAACCACGGGCGCCAGCCAATGAAACTTCACTATATCGGGGAGTGTTTACAAACGCCGGGGATTTCACAGATGCAACTCATCCCAACCGGCGGCTTATAAGAGGTTTATATATCGGTGGAAACATAGGTGTCTTCCACTCGGCCCTAGCCTCCGCCGACGGGTCTCGCTCCACTCATCAGAAGTTGGCCTATACTTTGTAGAATTTGAATCAACATAACAGTTTGGTCTTTCGGACCGCATTAGGTACCACGAACATGAAATCTAATTATCCTCCCTGGATCCATCGTGTGCTCCTTCCTGTCGTGTCGTTCATGGCCTCTCGTTTGCAATACATGCACACAAGCCACATGCATGAAGAGCAGAGGAGGTGCTGGTTACTCCATGACAGTCCATGAGGTGCCGACTCACCACTGTCGAACAAAATGATCCAGAATATCGACGGGATGTACTACATGACATGTACAGTATATTTCAGCTCGAGGATAGTACTTCCCAAAATATAAGACATATTTGTTCTAACATGAGCTTTATAAACTTTGACAAAATGTCAACTTGTATACGACCAAATTAATATAGGCACACACATCTAACATGAACTTTTTTTCTTCTAAATACGTTTTCCTTAAGGTTGATGAAGTTTTAAGTAGTGATAAAATCAATTAAGTAACGCCGGGTTATTTTTTGTTCCGGTTCCCCTCGGTCTCGTTCCAATGTCTTCGCGGTAAGTATTTGTCGTCCTTGAAAGTTTTTGTTTATTTATGATCTTTTGTATACTAGTCTTTTCACCACCTTGTATGATAAATTCATCCGTTTATAGCTTCATTTGTAAAGCAGGACAAAATCCTATTAGCAGAAACTAGCATGGTGGCTCTCGCATTTGCGAGGGCGTATCTTTATAGTACTGAAGAGACTTAGTATTGTCTTTATAATTTTATTGTATGTAGTATTATTTTAAAGCCTTTGAACTGTTATACTAAATAAAATAACACACTATGAAGTAGGTATTAAATTTGTTATAATATTGTTATACTATATTATTGACCATTTATGTTGCTTCGACATGATGTTTAATAGGTTTGTTTAATTACAATCTGGAAAGCAAGTTGGATGATATTTTTGCTTTGATCTTCAATAAATATGAGGCGATGACATTCATTAGCATCTAAATTTAAATTAAGATGGATTTTTTTATTTTGTCCCATTATTAATTTTTTGTTCACCCAAGAATATTTAGAATAGAAAAATAAATTTTCTTCATGAAGTAACAAATTTATTTATTTTGTGCAGATATTTCTATTCTCACTTACTTAGTGGTTCTAGAATACATCACATTCTTCCTCTCTTTTTAAAGTTCACCATCTAGATGTGCTAAATATGTAAGATGCAATTTTGACCATCATTTTGGGTATGAATACGTATATTAATTTGTTATACAAATGTTTTGCTCGTATTTCCTCCCTTCATGGCCTAATCTTATATATATATATCAAACCATTTAAGTATTTATTAATTATCATGTACCAAAAAGTTAGCAGCAATATTTTTTGATAATGTCGAGAAAATATATGTACATCTCTATAGAGATTTCAATTATGTGTTCAAGTTTAATATGTGTGTAGTGAAAAAGTTTAAGGTAAATTAAAAATATCACGTGTGCAGGAAAGCACTTTTAGTCGTATTTAATTTATGGATGAATGATTTTAAATATTTAATCAACTTTAAGTTGATGTCTACATAATAATAATATATGCTAGATCACACTTAATTACAAATATCAAGTAGTCATGGTCTATTGTAATACCACACCCTTGGACCAAAGGCCCCATGACTTTTACACAAATTATGTTTTTCCAGTGAAGCAAGGAGTAGATTCACGTTGTGAGGTAGGGAAGGAAGGGAAACTATACCATGAGAAGCTTCGCTTTATATTTTCCAAATCTATCGGTTCACTCATTTAATAACTTCGTTCTAAAATGCCCAATGACATCCGTTCATATTAGAATATGTGACATTCCACACACACTCTGCAATTGTTTAGATCATGTCATTATAAATTAAATTAATATCATGAACTTGTTGTCTTAAATTAGATGGAACTTTTATTTAATGGATACTGTCTTATCTACCTCTTGATCTACTTTGAAACTACGGTAGCCATAATTTATCCAATTTTTTATTTCTCTCATTGTATCTTTTTTTGTTTAGTCTAGTCTTTCTACATAGTAATCACATGAGTAGTTGTTTCATGTAACATGATTACCCGAGATCAATTGACATGTCATCAATTAAGTCCTCCATAGAAGCCATTCTTACAATTCCAATACCCAACTACCAAGTTCTTCCCTAATTAATCGGGCATCAACAGTCCTATGTATGTATTGTAGTTATACCACCACAATATTATGGGAAAAATATTGGATTCACATGATTAGAAACATATATATATATATAAATATACAATTCAACGCCATATTCTCTAATACCTTGAATTCTTTTGAACTATATAGATAGAAACAATAAAGTCCTAGTTGAGATCCATCATCATTTTTGCACACATATTTCTAGAAACATTAGTTGTGGCAGTGGGTATAAACCATATCGCTGATCTATCTCTACTACTCTAATCTGGCTGTTCACGTGAGGTGCTAACGCACAATCATACACTCTAGTCCAGAGTACCACCATGCAACCCCAAAAAACCATGCCACACAGACGAAGCAAATCTTGAAAAAATAATGGCCATTGTATTTTTTGGAAACAAACTGTAAATATTGAGTTAGAATTGACATCCTCTCAATCATGTCTAATTAAAGCTATAAACTTTTTGGAAGCCCACCACAAATGCTAAGTTGGAAATTTACAGCCAATATTTATGTAAAGTTTATAGACTTCCAAGTTCTAAAATTGATTAATTATTATGGGTTCAAATTCATTGGAAACTAACTTTAACTGTCTAAGTTAATTTGCTAGAGTCATATGTCATGTTATTTGTCATATCAATTGGTTAAAATATAGTAATAATTTTCTTATGTATGGCGATGAATTGTGCTATCCTATTTTTCCAAAAATAAGAGCTTGAAATCTGAAGCAATGGCACCATTCATAAATTTTGCAATAGTATGTGCATTTCTTATTGTTTAATGGGACTACATTAGAGGACACAAACTGACTTGTTTTATCGTAGAATTCTTAAATATTATACCAAACAATTCTGGCACTAACTTTGTGTTCTTGTACTTGTATAGAAATATTAGTGCTTTTCTTGGTGGAAGCAATATTAGTGTTCCTAGGCAAACATGCAGCCCCAGTTATGTGGATTAGCATGATTAATTGCGAGACTTGGTATCCTGCAGTACGTTGCATGCAATGATCTTTCATGTTCTACCTTCTCGGCGAGGTAGCTATGCACATGTATGACTGATTAATCTCCTAGCTAGTATAATACATAGAAAAAGCAGCCAAGTACATGAAAGAAAAAGAAAATTGAGGGAAGGCAATTTGTTTTTCTAAGAGTTAATTTTTGTAACCGAAGAAAGAATATTTCATTCTGTTCAAACCATGTTAGGTATATTTTTTTTTCTTTGGGTCAGATGTACATGCACGCTATCCTTCAGTCTAGCAACCCTGCCATGTATATACGTTTTTTTGCTAAGGTGATGGAAACATTTTTTTCGGGTGGGTGGGCTAGCTGTTAGCCGATCTAGTCTTACATAGAGGTCCACCATCTTGGCCTAGCGAAACCTGTCAAATCTTTTTCTACTGGGCTACCAGGTATATTAATCTTGGCTCGTTACGTCCTAAGGTGTGTGCGGTATTTTTTTTTTGGTCGGATTTTTAAACGATCTAATCTATATAGAGGTCCACAACTTCAATTAATGGGTCGTGTCAAACGACATTATGAGGTTACGTAACTTCTAATTTTTAGTTAAATCCTAGCCATAAATTTTAGATCTAACTATCAAAATTAATTATAATGATGTGGCTTAACGTGCGCCTCGAAAACACTCGTAAATTGCTTTTAGTATATAATAGATTAAGACAGCCGGTGATAAACAAGCAAACAAAAACCAAGAGCAAAATCTAGCAAGCAAAGATTCCGCCTAGTAGAGGCCTAGAGGGACCCACAAATAATTCATAGAACCGAAACCGATGTCTTCCTCGGACTCTTGCGCTCTCTATCAGCAACAGCAACTCGGCAGGCTGGTCCACCTTACATTGTTCTCCTGCATAAACAGATAAACAAATGCATTATTAGAGATACATACACTCAGCGAAGACAAGTGTCAATGGTGCCGACCAATGTGTGTACAGTGTACACTGCATCTGATTGAGGAGGAAATTAGGGGCCGGAGGTAGAGGTGGCAACGGCATGTGCCAACTAGGCCACGATGGCTGATGATGATAGGATACCCAATCTTCTCCTCACTCAACCTGCCCGAATTATTTGCCATGTGGAACCACGCGTACAGCGTCTATCGCCGCGGCGCCGGTGCCGGCAGCACCGCGGCATTGCCACAAAGTAGGGAGAAGATGTGCATCTCAGACGATCCATCTGAAGTCTGAAGCTCAAGCTGCTGGTCGACGTTCACACCGCGGTTAATTAGTCTACTAGTAGTAGAAGAACATTAAGTAATTGGCCCATATATAGTGTAATTGAGTGGATACAAGCAACCAGGGTGCCCATGAATGGCAATAGACAGTGTCGACGAAAACTGAATCATTTCCACGTAGGCTGGCTGCTGCATTATATATTGCAGCCTAGTTAATTTTGATGGTTTGCAGGTTGGTCAGAGGTTGTTGTCTTGGACAGAGAAAGACTGGACCGGAGCCAGTGAAGGACCTAGGAATTTATGGAAGCCTGGACGCTTCGCAGGACAATTCATTTTTTTTTCTCAAACAAATATAAGACACATATGAAGAAACCAAACAAATCTTGATTTATGGGAGGAGTGTTCACGCACCCCCGCCCCCTTCGGTGCTGGATCATGCGTTATTGTCGGAGAGATGTTCGTTCTATAGAGATCAATGTACCCATCCTGATGCACCGGAGCCGATCAACAGCCAAGCAAATCTGGAGCTTCTAGCGAGATCAGCTAGTAGCTTGAGCTTCGTATAATCGTAAGAAACCAACAGAGATGCAGCCAAGAAGCCATTGCAGATTCAACATAATTGTATATCAGAAGAAGCAGTGTAGTACAATAATGCAGTGAAGATGAGATCGACGGCTCACCTGATGCATCAATCCAAACTTGTTGGAACTCTTGGCCGTGGATGCATCAAGGTGTCGCTCCACCAGCTAGCGAGTAGTTGACTAACCTCTCCTTCGTTCTTTCTTGAATCGGATGAGACGTTGGAGCTGCACGTGTGTGTGTCACTCCCAAAGCTACGGTAGTTGTTCTGCAAATCTGCATTGACCATTGAGTGTTATACACTTTCTTGCGGAACCACCAACAAACATCAGCAAGGACATGGATGGGGCACACTAATATGCAGGTAGGGATGAGATAAGATGCCCCCCCTCATTCAAGCCAACCCAAAATTCTTGGATTAATCCAGGAATCCACCTCTTGGTAATGGTACACGCCAACTCGATCTCGATCACATGCCAAATCATCTGTTACAATGCTCACTTTATTTCATCTGGCTTTCTCTTTATCAAACGACAAATTCGCGAGGGGGCAAGCATGATGGGGTTGTAACCTCAAGACCGCGAGCTCGTTGTAGTCTTTCATTGTTTTTAGGGAAGCACCTGCACCACCAGACCACATGGAGCTAGCCACGTAGGGGATAGATGGATGTGAGGTTAAGCAATGGCAGGTATCATGTGAGTGTTTGGGACATGGCTTGGATCATGAATTATTTTTAGATCTGGTTTAAATCAATTTTGCATCTGGTTGGGTTTAACAAGGTCGTTACATATGTCTCTAAATCGACAATTGGCTAGTTAATTTCCAATTTAAAGTTGCAATTCGTATACAACAATAATTGGTTACTTGACCATATATATTTTGACAGGAACTTGTATTCTAACTAGCCAATTGTCGATTCAAGACGTACGTAGGGACCTAGTTAAACCCAACCAGATACAAAATTGATATAAACCTTATCTGAAAATATTTGGCAATACTAGGGGGTTTTCATAAGATATTAACTGCCTTGACATGCTCACGTGGGACCACACATGCTGTTTTTTTTGTCAAAAACCGGCCGATTGATCTATTTATGACTTGCGGTGCACGCGTTTGACAAGTAGTATGGCCGGTTTGTCTATTTTATAAGAAGTGTGACTTATCTACACACGCGGAACAAGTTGTATGACCCCTGGTGCCATTTACTCTATTAATATAAAGCCAAGCAACAACTTCTAGAGAGATTGATCGATAATTATTTGCATCTTCAGCTTCCTATTAACAATAAAAAAATATAATTGTAATTATTAAAAATCATTAAAGAAAATCCTAAAATAAGATGTATCCCACGACTGTATAAGAACTTAACTCGAAATGTTTTTGTATTCTAAGCTACACAAAAATGAAAAATTCTGATTTTTTATGTGATTTGAAATCACTATACACAGATCCACACTTTCGTTATTTCCGTGTCTCTCAAAATAGAAAACATTTTGAAAGCCATTGCTGATCAAGTCATCAAGGAGACGTAGGGGGAGACATGCAATGACATGGAGAAAATAGAGATCAATGTATCTGGTGTCGACATGTCACTGTCCTAGCTACTCTAGACGACGTTCTCAAAATTAGCACCAAACACGACTGCGGCATTTTTTTAGAGACCCATCAAAATCAGCATCAGAAGGAACATCACAATAATACGGTGGTAGGGATGGGAATTGGGATGATCCACACGGTGCTTAGCACAGGACAAGTGTCTTCATGTCAAGCGGGTGCCATGTCATCAGTTATAACACCCACTTTTTACTCCCTCTCTCTCTTTAGAAATCGACAGGTCATCAAGGGAGCATGCACATCAAAGTTGTAGCCCCTCAGGTGACTTTTTTGCATGGCTGATCGTCTCGAGTGATGTCGACAAGCAAGTGTGTACAAATGACACAAATTGGTCTGACTCGTGATAATTGTGAAATGAGACTTCTACCATATGTTTATGTGTGTGGTTGTGTGCGATAGAGGTTAGCCACGATAATTGTTGACTTAATCAACTCTGCTGAAAAGCAAAGTTTGGCATATCTAGAATAAAACCATTGTAATCATGAATCTCACACAAACAATATGGACTATCAATCTTTTTCAAAGTGTCATAATGTTGCAGTTATCTAGCTTAAAATGGAATCAATGGCTCCTGGATGACAATGATATAGAAATTTACAATAAGCGACATATACTACATACTCATCATGCAGTTGATAGCTCCACAATTATAAGAGTGTAGTATTAGTTAATTTGGGCGCCGGGTAAAGCCTTTTGAAATTTGACCATTTTACATAAATTTTATCAACATATAGGTGCACCAGTCATTTTACCTATATATATATAATACCAACTTAATATCGATACATTTAATTTAGCTATTTTTCATATAAAATGGACCCTGACGCTCTCTTACCCGTGTCGGTGGTTAGCATGGCGTTTGGATAAACAAAAGCATGTTTCCTTAATCACCAAACCTATAGCAATCCATAGAGGCGAAGGGTAGATACTTGGTTAAGCAATAATGCGTGAGAGAGAGACTACACAACATGCGGTACTTGTTTGCTCGAGGGTAATACTTTCGAGGATTTAAGACTTATTTTTTCTAAAGTTTTAAATAGCCGGCTATAGCTTGGCTATAGCCGCGCTATAGCTTTTTAAAAGGTCTGCGACTATGGCTATGCCCTTCGTAGGCTAAATAGGAAATAGCCGCTAATAGCCAGTTATAGCCCGATATAGCCTTAAATTAGCCTCCAATTTAGCCGCTAAACTTCTGCTCTTTGAATTTTTCTTCTTTTTGTTTCTCTTTTTCGATCTTATGTTAAATATGATTCAATAGAACTTGTGAGTTAATTGGTTGAATACTTATTTGTGTTCAATAGTTGCATGACTTGTAGCTTGAATCTTGTTTGAGTCATAGTTTTTACCATCTTTTGAAAAGATTTGACTGAAATTTGCTTAAATTTTGAAAATACGCTAAAATGGAATAGCCCGCTATAGCTGCGCTATAGCCTTTGATAGACTCTAAAAAATCCGCGGCTAAATGGAATAGCCGGCTATTTTAAACTATGATTTTTTCTAACACAAACTTTTTGAACTTTGATCAATTTTATGAGAAATTGTCAACATATAGAAGACCCAAGTTAATATCGGTACATACATGTAACATGAACTGTTTTTTCTGAATATGTTTTCCTTAAGGATGATGAAATTTTAAATAAGAAAAACTAATTAAACGCCGGTATTCTTTATGTTCCGGTTCCTCTCAGTCTCGTTCTAGTGTCTTCATGGCAAGTTTTGGCCCTCCTAATACTTTTTGTTTATTTTGATCTGTTGTATAACAGAGTCTTCTCATCATCTTGTATCGATTCAGCTGTTTATAACTTTATTTATAAAGTGATAAACAAGCAAACAAAATCTGATGGCAGAATCTAGCGAGCAAAGATTCCGCCTAATAGAGAGGCCCCACTACTAATTCAAAGAACCGAAACCGAAGGATTCCTGGGACTCTTGCCCTATCTGTCACCAACACAGCATGATCTCTTGCATCAAGAGATAAACAAATGGTATTATTATTGGAGATATCTAGGTACACTCGTGAAGACAAGTGTCAATGATGCCGTGGCTAAGGTGCGTACACTGCCTCTGGTCTGAATATTCATGAGAGCTAATTAGAGGCCACAATTGAAGTGAAAGGTCTGACCTGGCAGCGGCACGTGCCAACTAGGCCATGATGGCTGAGGATGCTTTCTTGAACAGAGATACTCTCTAATTTAGAAATATAAGATGTTTTAGGTTTAGACATCTTTTAGTGTATAGGTTTGAATAGATTTGTGAAGGAGATCTATCTAGACACCTTTTAATGTATATGTGTGTACCGTGAGCGAGCGGTGAGGCGATTTATGGTGCGCGGTCTCCCGTTCTTCTCCCCGTGTACAGCCACATGCCTTCTCTTGACTCCGCAGGGCCTGTCCTGCAAAAACGCCCGATTTCAACTTTTCTAGCGAGCCAGTTTTCAGGTAATTTAAGACCCGTGCGATGCGAGTTCATCCTGGAGACTTATTTCTTCCGGCCCGATGGGGAAAACGGCCGTGCGGCTGACCAAACAGGCCCTTACGTGCGTTTGCTCGATGCTCTGGTCCAATCTATCTCGGTCCAAGAAAGCATCCTCTGACCAACCTACAAACGAACAAAGTAAACCTAAAGCTGCAACAATGCACGCAGCAGCCAGCCGACGTGGCAATGATCATTCAGATTTTGTAGACGCTCTATTGCCATGCATAGGCACCACATATAATGGTCCTGGTTCTATCCGCTCAATGTACATTACGGGCCAGCTGGTTGTAGCTAATTGGGTGCATGTCAACTGCACCATGTTCTTCTACTACTAGTAGACTAATTAACCCCGCGCAGCTTGACCTTCAGAGCTCAGATGGATCGTATCATGTGCACGTCTTCTCCATGTCGGCGGCAACGGCGCCCGGCGGCGCCGCGGCGATAGACGCCGTGGGGTTCCTCACATTGGCAAATGATTCCGGCTGGTTGAGTGTGGAAAAATATTTGGAATCCTATCATGAGCATTCGTACGTGGCTTAGTTGGCACATATGCCTTTGCCAGCTCAGATCTTCCAATTCAATCTTCCGGCCTCTAATTTGCTCTCGTGAATATTCAGACCAGATGCAGTGTACTTCACCAAGTGTACCTATCTTCAATAATACAATTTGTTTATCTCTTTATGCAGGACATCATGCATCCCGAGTTGGTGGCAAGAGTTCGAGGAATCCCTTCAGTTTCGATTTTTTGAATTAGTTGTGTGGACTCTCTACTAGGCGGAATCTTTGCTCACTATATTCTGCTATCATATTTTTTTATCACCTTATAAATAAAGTGATGAACGGCTGAATTGGTACAAGATGATGAGAAGACTCTGTTATACAAGAGATCAAAATAAATAAAAATTATTAAGAGGACCAAAACTTGCCACGAAGACACTCGAATGAGATCGAGGGGAACCGGAACAAAAAAATATGGGCGTTTAATTAGTTTCCCTTATTTAAATTTTGATTTTTATTATTTCTGCCACTATGGCCAACCTAAAACTCAGTTTTGCCATTTGACTGATCGAAAATCTAGTATTGCCACTGCTCCATTACAACACTATACTCAGTTTTGCCATTTTGACATCTTTTCACCGTTAGGCAGGCGATAATCAGTTTTTCCATTTTATCATATCTTTACCGTTAGATCTGTTATTTATTAGTCTGTAGCTTGCAAGAGTAATGTAATGGCGACCATCGCCACATTTGTTGCATTATTCAAATCTGCAGGGTTTTTATGCCGATTACTCTTGCAAGCTACTACCAATGTTATTTGCCACAAATCTGCGTATTATGTATTTATTACATACTTAAAGCAATATACGAGATATAAAATATAGGTATCACATTAATCCAATTTATTAAAATAATTTTGATATTAAAATCTAAAATTTGTAGCTAGATCTAACAAAATATCATTAACCACAAAACTCTTTGACACGATTTAAGTTTGACATACCCTCTTTGACATGATTATGTGTCCAGAACTTCTCAGACCTAGACTTCTGTATTTAAGCAATAAGCACGCAATAGCTACCTCCGTAATATGCGTATAATTACTTAATCCCTAATATGGTTTACGTCGAGATCTTTCGGATGTAGACTTACGTTCCACATTCACCTTAAAAATATCGATATAATCATGTAGCCCATTTGACATGTACAGTTTCAGACCAGGACCTTCATTCGACATTCACGTTCTTAATAATAGTTGCGTCTATATGGTGAAAAGATGGCAGAATGGCAAAAATGATTATAGGCAAGCGGTGAAAATGATGGAATGGCAAACTGAGCAGTGTTATGTGAAACAGGGGCAACATAATAATTCCGATCAGACAAATGGCAAAACTAAGTTTTGGGTTGGTCATAGTGGCGGAAATGATAAAAATCCTTTAAAATTTCATCATCCTTAAGGTAAACATATTTAGAAAAAAAAACAGTTCATGTTAGATGTATGCATGTGCCGATAGTAACTTGGTCTTCTATATGTTGACAATTTCTCATAAAACAGATCAAAGTTCACATTTTTTGTGTTAGAACAAATAAGTCTTAAATTTTGAATGTATTATCCTCGAGCAAACATGTACTGCATGTTTGTGTAGTCTCTCGCTCTCTCTCACCAAAAGTGTGGTTGCTGCCATGCATTATTGCTTAACCAAGCATCTACCCTTCTCCTCTCTAGATTGCTCTAGGTTTGGTGATTAAGGAAAGATGCTTTTGTTTATCCAGACGCCATGCAAACCACCGACGAGGGTAAGAGAGCATGAGGGTCCATTTTATACGAAAAATAGCTGAAATAAATGTATCGATGTTAGGTTTGTATTGTATATATATGTTGATAAAATTTATGTAAGATTGGTCAAATTTTAAAAGGATTTATCGGGCACCAAAATTAACTAATACTACACTCTTATACTTGTAAGACTATCAACTTCATGCTGAAATGTAGTACATGTCGTGCATGGTAAATTTCTATAATATTGGCATCGAGGAGCAACATAATTCCATTTTAAGATATATAAACATGACATTATGACACTTTAAAAAATATTCATATTACAATGGTTTTCATTCTAGATATGCCAACTTTGCTTCCTTGCAGAGTTGATTAAGTCAACCATTCTCGTGGCCAACCTCTTTCGCATGCATAAACCTACGGTAGAAGTCTCATTTCACAATTATCAGGAGTCAGACCAATTGTTGCCATATGCACACACCAGCTTGTCCATGTCACTCAAGCAATCAGCCCTGAAAATAAGTCGACCTGAGGGGCAAAACTTTGATGTGCACGTCCCCTTGATGACTTGATCAGCAATGTTCTTTGAAATGTTTTCTATTTTGAGTGACATGGAAATAATGAAAGTGTGTATCTGTGTATAGTGATTTCAAACAACAACGAAAAATTAGAATTTGTCATTTTTGTGTAGCTCAGAATACAAAACATTTCGAGTTAAGTTCTTATATAGTCGTGGGAGTGGGATACATCTAATTTTAGGATTTTTTTTAATGATTTATAATACTTACAATTATATTTTTTGATATTTTTAATAGGAAGCTGAAGCTGCAACTAATTATCGATCAATCTCTCTAGAAGTTGTTGCTTGGCGTCGTATTAATAGGCTCTCAAACACTGATGAGTCAGCACCTCGTGGCATGGATTCAGGAAAGAACGAATAGTGCCTGCATGCATTCGATACACCCTATCTGAAATGTCTTCATTGACAGGACAGAATAATTCATGATCCGCCATTGCTTAACCACACATCCATCTATCCCCTACGTGGCCCGCTCCATGTGGTCTGGTGGTGCATCCCTCAAGAAATGAAAGGCGACAACGAGCTTGTTGGTCTCGATCGATGTTACAACGCCATCATGCTTGCTCCCCCTGCCAACGTGTCGTTAGATAAAGAGAAAGCCAGATGAAATAAAGTGCACATTGTAACAGATGATTTGGCACGCGATCGAGATCGAGTGACCAAGAGGTGGGTTCCTGGATTAATCGAAGAATTTTGGGTGGCTTGAATGAGGGGAGCAGGTTATCCCATCCCATCCCTATCTGCATGCATATTATTGCGCCCCATCCATGTCCCTTCTGATGTTGATCTTGGTGGTTCTGCAAGAAAGTGTATATCACTCGATGGTCAATGCACATTTACAGAACAACGACCGTAGCTTTGAGAGTGACACACACACACACGTGCATCTCTAACGTCTCGTCGGATTCTAGAAAGAACGAAGTAGAGAGGTTAGTTAACTACTCGCCAGCTGGTGGAGCGACACCTGGATGCATCCACGGCCAGGAGTTCCAAAAATTCTGGATTGGATGGATCAGTTGAGCCGTCGATCTCAAACTTCTCTGCATTATTGTACTGCTGATGCTGATATGTGATGATGCTGAAAGGCAACGGCTTCTCGATCGGTAGGATTTGGTTTGGGTTCTTACCATTATGTGAAGCTGAAGCTACTAGCTGATCTCGCTAGAAGCTCCATCTTTGCTTGGATGTTGATTGGCTCCGGTGCACAAAAATGGGTAATACATGCGGATCTCGATAGAACGAATATAATGCACCCGTGTAAGCTAGACGATGTGGATCAAATTATCATTTTGTTTGTGAGAGAGATGAATCAAGATTAGACCGTGCATATATACACTTGGCAGACACTTGCGTGCGTTCGCTCCCTGCACTGGTCCAGTCTATCTCTGACCAACCTGCAAACGAGCAAAATTAACTGTCTATTACCATGCATGGGAACCACACATAATCTCCCTGGTTCCATCCACTCAATGTCAGGGCCGGCTCTATGTTTTTCAGGCCCCTAGGCAAAGTCGACGGCATGGACCCTTAAGGCTAACGTATATAGAGACATATTAAAAAAAATAGCATATACGTATCTACTGGCACTTTTAAAATAAAAGTTAACATCCAACCAAACATTTTATTCTCAAAATATAATAAAGAGTATTTGTTGCTTGTTTGATTACCTTAAATAAAAAATAATTCCAATGATAATAAGTCAGGAGTGAGGATCAGAGTCTGCCGCTGGTGAATTGGTGATCCTCGATAGACGATAGATGACCTGCGAATTTGCGATCGCCGATCGAGTCAGGGAGGTAGGGCCCTAGAGATCGAGGCACGGAGTCCGGCCGATTTCCGAATAGTCGAGGAGAAGAGAAGAGAAGGGAGATCATAAGTTCGCGACGCATTGTAACCCATGCGGCCAGCGTCGTAACGCGTTGTAACTCGTAAACCTGGTGCCTTGTGTTGTAGTGAACCTTTTTGATTTCCTGCTCGACGCGTTATGTCTGGTTTCCAGGGTCCTACTCATTTCTCCCGTTGTGGGCACAGATGTATACCCGTATATATATACATCCTCTGTTCGCAAATAATTGTACGTCTAGCGTTTAGCCAAGTTAAAGTTTATTAAATTTGACTAACTTTATAGATAATATAGCAACATATATTACTCCCTTCGACCCATATTAGTTGACTCAACTTTGTCTAAATTTGGATGAATCTAGACACTATTTAGTATATAGGTTCATC
Organism: Avena longiglumis; assembly: GCA_030063025.1. Classification (NCBI taxonomy): domain Eukaryota; kingdom Viridiplantae; phylum Streptophyta; class Magnoliopsida; order Poales; family Poaceae; genus Avena; species Avena longiglumis. The sequence goes on from CP125978.1 coordinate 7,206,282, forward strand.
CAAATTTTAATAAATCCAAGTCAACTAATATGGATCGGAGGGAGTACATCAGATTAACATATCATGAAACTAAATTTTAAAACACATCTATTGGTAATGATTTAGAGTCATAAGTATCACTACATTTTTCTATAAAAAATTGTCAAACATTGTTAACTTTGACTTAGAACAAGATTAGAAGTACATTTATTTGCATACAAAGGAAGTACATGATACAAATTTTTGGGCCCTCTCCGGCCATGGGCCCCTGGCGACCCCTCGGCGCCGGCCCTACTCAATGTGCACTACGGGCCATCTGGTTGTAGCTAATTGGTTACCAACTACTCCCTCCCTCCGTTTCAAAATATAAGATGTTTTAGATTTGTAAAGAAAATGAATCAAGACTTATTTTAGTACGCGTAGGTTCACTTAACTTTGGTGTGAATCTAAACACTAAAAAAAGTCTAGATTAATCTTCTTTACAAACCTAAGACGTCTTATATTTTGAAACGGAGGGAGTACTCAATGTTCTTCTACTACTAGCGGCAGACTATTTAACCACCGTCAGCCGTCGTGGCGATAGACGCGTACACCGGTGTTCCACATGGCAAATAATTCCAGCAGGTTGAGTGAGGAGAAGATTGGGAATCCCATCATCAGCCATCGTGGTCTAGTTGGCACATGCCGTTGCCACCTCAAACCTTTCACCTCAATCTCCTCCTCTCTTGAATATTCATATCAGATGCAGTGTACACACCTTGGCAACGGCATCATTGACACTTGTCTTCACTGAGTGTACGTATCTCCAATAATGCCATTTTTTTATCTGTTTATGTAGGAGATAGGTGTAATTAAGCTGGGCCAGCGTGCTGAGTTTCTGACAGATAGCGCAAGAGTCCGAGGAAACCATCGGTTTCTGTTCTCTGAATTATTTGTGGGGTCCCTCTACTAGTACTAGCTGGAATGTTTGCTTGCTAGATTCTGCTACCAGTTTTTTGTTTGCTTGTTTATCACCGGTCTTTTAATTTCTCATAATTGGTTTTTGTCTTACTTTATAAATAAAGCCATAAACGGCTGAATCGATACAAGAAGATGAAAAAGCGATGAAAAATAAACAAAAAATTACAAGGAGAGCAAAAACTTGCCATGAAGACACTCGAACGAGACCGAGGAAAACCAAAAAAAACATCGTTGAATTAATTTTCCTTGTTTAAAATTTCACCATCCATAAAGAAAACGTATTTAGAAAAAAAAATAGTACAAGTTAGATGTGTATACCGATATTAACCTGGTCTTTTATATGTTGACAATTTCTCATCAAAATTGATCAAAGTTCAAAAGCTTGTGCTACAACAAATATGTCTTAAATGCTGGGAAGTACTATCGTCGAGTAAATTATGTACGCATTATTGCTTAAAAAAGCATCTACCCTCTATGCAGTGGCGAATCTAGGATGAAATTGAAGGGTAGGATAAAAACTTGAACATAATTTCAAACCATTTATGTCCACGCACCATGTAACATGAGAAAATTGAAGCAAGCCAATAATCTAGTTCTATATTGAATGTTCTTGCGTCTTTGAAAGGCATGTCTCTGGCTGCTTAAGTTGGGATAGTTAGCAAACATGACCTCACTCATTCAACTCTAATTTCAACAACATGATTTCTTATCAACCAATGATATCACACAATCATAACTAAAAGACCGATAAAATATACATTGATGTAGTGCGCTTCGAGTGAATGTTCAGCTTGTTGTCCGGGTACTTTACTTCGAGCTACACTGTCGGCTATCACTGCTCTGCCGGCTACCATATTCAAACATTGAGATGATTGCTTAAATGTTTAACCAGGCAACCATTTACACTGGACTTCTCGCACTTATCTACATAGTTGGGCCAAGGAGCTACACCCGTAAGGCCAAAGTTGGCGAGTCAATCAGTATAGACTCATTTTAGCAGTTATTTCCCTATGTAACTACAAAACTTTGAGCTTTCATCATCAATCATGGCTGAGACACAATTTTTTGAAGGTATCATGGTAAAAATAGAGGGTAGGCTCGAGCCTATCGAAGCCTCCCTGGTAAATCTTCCCCTGCCTACTAGACCACCGCGACTCCGCGTGTCGGTCTATCGAGAACGGGGCCATCTTAATTTGTCCCCGACAATGGTGAGTCGGCACACACACGACATCGTACGCGAGCACTCCTCACTGGTTCATCCATATGCATATGTGGCGTGCAAGGTGTGGATGCGTCCACGCTGGCAGAAACGAGAGGCGGTTGCTGGCCGATTAGCTCCGGTACAGTCCAGATCGTCGTTGATGGACATTCGTCCAACCCTCCCTCTCTCTCTATGCCCCGACGAGACAATGGTGAGTCAGCACTTCGTGGATCGTCGTTGGAGTGTCGCAGCACAGCACTCCTCCATGCTTCATGCTTGATGCATGTGGCGTGCAGTCCGTGTGCACGCATTGCAATTTGCAAACAAGAGGCCGTACGTTGATAGTTCCCGAAAGGGCCAGCTAGCTGGACAGGCCATGCACCAGAGGTGGTTGGATTGTCATAGCTAGCTGCTTGGTACGTGACGCTTTGGAATGCTAGACTTGTGGTGGTACTGGTACGTGACGCTTTGGAATGCTAGACTTATGGTGGTAGTTTTTCGGAAGGCGCAACTGCAGTGACGAGTTACCTTCGTTCTCGTCGCACCGTTGATGTTGGCTTTATTTTTTTCTGTCTTCTTGTTTTGTTTTTGAGGCTCGGCTTGTGCTGCTTTGCCCATGTATCGAGTGATTGCTATATTAATGTAGCGGGCGTAAAGCCTGTTTCGAGAAGTTACAATAAGTTTGGATTGGATGGATCGAGTGAGCCATCGATCGATCTCAACTTCTCTGCATTATTGTACCGCAGATCTGCGATGATGCTGAAACTGCAATAGCTTCTCGGTTGCATGCATTTGGTTGGTTTTTTACTATTATATGTGATTAAGCTCAAGCTACAAGCTGATGTCGCTAGAAGCTCCAGCTTTGCTTGGCTCCGATGCACAAGTATGGGTACATTGATCTCTATAGAACGAACATCTCCCTGACAACTATGCTCGAGGATATGGCTAGAATTATCACATAGTGGGTGTGCTTTGTTCGTGAGAGGGAAGGATTAAGATTAAACCAGCATACCCTTGGCACACATAGTGTGTGTCCAGTCTGTCTCCTATGACTAACCTGCCAACAAGCGAAAAATAAACTAAGCTGCAATAATGCACGCAGCAGCCAGCCGACGTGGCAATGATTCAGATTTCGTCGACACTGCTATTGCCACACATAATCGCCCTGGTCCTATCCACTCAATTACACTAATTGGGTGCCAACTATTCAATGGTCTTCTACTACTATTAGACTAACTAACCACGGAGTAAACAATCGACCAGCTCGAGATTCAGAGTTCAGATGGATGGTATCATGTGCACTTCTCCCTACTCCCTGGTAGCATCGTCGCATGCCGCCGGCAACGGTGCACCGCGGCGCCGCGGCGATAGACACCGTGGGGTTGGGGGTTTCACAAATGGCAATAATTCCGGCAGGTTGAGTGTTGAGAATATTATGAATTCTATTACCAGCCACCGTACGTGGCCTAGTTGGCACATGTCGTTGCCAGCTCAAACCATTCACTTCAATCCACACGTACGGCCTATAATTTGCTCTCCTGAATATTCAGATCAGTTGCAGTGTACGCACCTTAATTAGCTTGGGCATCATTGACACTTGTATTCACGAGGAGTGTACATATATATCTCCAATAATACCATTTGTTTATCTTTTTATTATCTAGGAGAAGTGTAAGGTGGGCCTGAGTTTGTGACAGATAGCACAGAGAGTCCGAGGAATCCTTGGGTTTCGGTTCTTTGAATTAGTTCTGGGGTCTCTCCACTAGGCAGAATCTTTGCTTGCTAGATTCTGCTAGTATCAGATTTTGTATATGCTTATTTATCACCTTATAAATAAAGCTATAAACGGCTGAATCAATAAAAGATGATGAGAAGACTGTTGTACAACATATCAAAAATAAACAAAAAAGTATAAGGAGGACAAAAACTTGCCACAGATCACTGGAAGGAAACCAGAACAAAAAAAAAAAAGAATGTCGAGCTTTTCTTAACAGGAAGTTCAAGAAGCTTGTGTGTTAGAATAAATATGTCTTAAATTCTGGGAAGTACTATCCTCGAGCAAACATGTCCAAAACGGTGGTTGCCACCACACATTATTGCTTAACCACCCTTTCTCCTCTGTGGATTGGTTCGGGTTTGGTGATTATGAAAACATGCTAGCTTCCGTTTATCCAGATGCCATGCTAACCACCGACAAGGGTAAGAGAGCGTCCGGGTCCATGAAAACAGCTCAACTCGAAGTATCGACATTACATTGGTGTTGTGTATATATATATGTTTATAAACATTTTATGTAAAATTGGTAAAATTTTGAAAGGCTTCTCCTGCGACCAAAATTTACTAATATTGCACTCTTATTCTTGTAAAACCATCAACTTCATGTTGAAATATAGTACATGTCGCACATTTCTATAACATTGACATCTAGGAGCCCATTTTGAACTAGATAATCGTGACACTATGACACTCTGAAATATAGATTAAAAGTCTATATTGTTTGTGTGACTGATGACATGCATACACTGACTTTGCTTCCTGGTAGAGTTGATTAAGTAAACTATTCTTGTGGTTAACCTCTATTGCACATGGTTACCTACATTAGAAGTCTCGTTTCATAAATATTCGGTGTTGTGCCAATTGTCGCCACTTGTACACACTACCTTGTCCACATCACTCGAGCAATCAACGAGGAAAGAACGACTAGCTCATGGGCTACAACTTTGATGTGCCTACCCACTGATGATATGTCGTTTTCTCAAGAGAGAGCCATAGTAAAAAAAACGGGTGTTGTAACTGATGACATGGCACCCGCTTGACAGGAGGACACTTGGCGTGTTCCAGGGTCATCATGTGGATCATCCCAATTCCAATCCCTACCACTGTATTATTGCGATGTTCATGTTGATGTTGATTTAGTATCTCAGATCTATCTCAGATCTATCTTCAATAATCTTATGTCTTATTAAGATGGTGCCCATGTGTAGTGCTAGAATAGAAGCCTTGCGTCTTATTAACCATCACTTGTTTAGCTACTTGCTGCTTGATATTTCCATGTTTGCTTTTAACCGTTAGAATCCTTTATCACCAAATTCCAGCTCTGTTTAATTGATGTCCTTTCTTGTATCCATTGACCGCAGGCACCCAAAAATGATGGCAGCTGCTTGGGAAATTTGTTGCTGGGGTAAGACAGACTGAGTGGGACGAGCTTGACGGTGGGTGGTGGCCATAGCGGTGCTCTTTCCAGCCCATGGGCCCTACTGCACGGGTCTCCCCATCGCCCGGACCAAGAGCCAAGAGGCATCCCTGCCTGTACCTAGCTAACAAACAAGGTAGCTGATTTAGTGCATGATTGCTCTATGAGTTACACGCAGGCCAAATTTTTTGGTGCTTTCTTTTATACCCAAAAAACATCTATATACCCAAAATTTCGGAACACATACTAAGCGAGTATTTCATACCCGCGCCCAAATTTTGGTTTTGGGCCGACGGAGTTTTGAGACCAACCCCACAAGACCAAAATTTGGCTATGCTCTATCTCTCCCTCACCAGCACCCCAACCAGCGCCTCCTCCCCCTGATTCGGCCGCCTCCATCGCAAATCCCGCCCGCCTCCTCGCTCGCCCCAGCCTCCACCTTGCCCCTCTCGATCTCCATGCCTTAGAGCCGCAGATCTTTGCCTACCACAAACCCTAGACCAGGTTTGCGGGTCAGACAGAGGAGCACGGCTCGACCTTTGGCGTCCATGGCGGCGGCGCAGCCAACGTGGTGGTGATGCGGGATGGCGATTCCGGCAACCGACGAACACGCCTCCGTACCTACACCTGGAGACTGTACTCGGGTAGGTCGTCCTCCTTCTATGCGATATTGAACCGGCGTGGGCGTGCTGTCCAGATCCACCCGCACCCGTGATGATTCCTATTGTTAGTAACCAACCCTAACATCTCTCTGTTTGGTAAACCAGACACAATTTTTTACTGGGATGGATACTCCAATTCGTCCACCATGTTGCAAATTTGTTCGTAGCAGTTGATTTTCCAAATGGATTTGGGCTCGGTCCCTGTTTTGCTTTGAATGGTGTTTAGTGGAGTGCTAGCAGCATATTGTGATGTCTCTATTACCTGTCGATTTTACGCTTCCTAAAATATAATGTTTAGTATCTCAGATCTATCTTCAATAATCTTATGTCTTATTAAGATGGTGCCCATGTGTAGTGCTAGAATTGAAGCCTTGCGTCTTATTAACCATCACTTAGTACTTTGCTTGCCGGATTTGAAGTTAGTTTGCACACATATTTGAAAATTTCAGACATGTTTACGTCTTATGGTCTATCTTGTGATGACATATCAATTGGAATGCTAACTTGAGGCACACATGTGGCCTTACTACTTGTAAGTCAGCATATATAAGTAGTAGTTATTCTCCTTGAAGAGAAGCGCATCTTGCTTAGGTGATGTTTGCAATATGTTGGTGTTAAAGCTCAGCTGGTCATAACTATAAGTCGACTACTTGCAACCATTGTTTCAGCTTGTACTCTCAAATAAGAGAGCATTTTTTCTGTACATGTGTGGATGGAAATTTGTTTCAATCATTAAAAAGTTGTAGTGTGAAATGCAGGGAGCCAAGGACAGAGATGGTACGAGGAGTTGCGCGTCACACCGGCAGGTTGCGACCACGACGGTGCTCTTGCTGGCGTCGACACCGGAGGGAGATCAGCGCCACTGCCTGCAGGCACTATGAGCACTGCTGCCCCAACCTAGCTCTAGGATGACCCAAGGCTGCTGCTCCCCGTCTTCGTTGAGTTGGTATAAAATTGGTCATTCTTTGGTCTTTTCCTAATGATGTTCTCTGTGATTTGTAGTTTAGTTCTTCGCTGAATCATCTAGTGGGTCACTGCAACATCCAGCGCTCTTCATGTTAGTGGGATGCCTATAACCAATTTTTTCGCAAAGCACCTGGTGAATCATAGCTTGGTTTGGACTACATGATCATGTTCTTTTCCTATCTGGGCGTCGTCTCATTGTGTTACCATGTGCAAACACTAGTACAGAAGCCACAAGTAGTAGTTTGGTTTCCTGATTTGGTATTGCACCTTATGGATCTAGCTATAAGATTTTGGAAGTGAGTGATTTTGCTGCGCCTTACGTAACCCGAGACCGATCCCCGACCCAGCGCTTGTACGGTATAAAATTTTGGCCCTGCCCGAGAAAGACAAAACCAACCGGGCCATCGGGTTGTTTGGCAATGACTTCCTAAAAATCACTATTTAATTGTCCCGAGCCTGGCTCAAGCTGCCACAGGGCCACAGATTTCCAGTCCACATATTTTCAGAAAATGTTTGATCACATAGATAGTGGCATTCTATAATCTGATCATGTTTAGGCCCAGTTATTTTGGCGGCTTCTCGGAGAAGCCACCAGAAAAACTGGGCCTTAATAAGTTATATCACCCTTGAATAGTTTAATCGAGGTTGTACCCTCATAAATTATGTGATAAAATCTTCACGTGATGGTTTGATGGTGAGATTTCAGAATTGGTGTATGTAACTGCAATTATCAAATTTATCTTTGTATGTTGAAAGTTGAGAACCTCAATTGTCAAATAATATTGAAAGGTTTCAAGGTTTTGCGATTTTCTATTTTAAATGTGATCCTGAGGATAAGATTGATCTCCACTTCGACTCGATATGTGGTGCATTCATTTCATTTAGTACAGGGCACTTGTAAAATGGTCCTGCGGTCGTCACATTATTTGCGATTTGGCTTTGCACTTTCTCTCATTTTTTCCTGGGTTGTTAGTTGGGGTAAATGATAAACTAGATGTTGGCATTTTTCTCTCGGCTGTAGTTAAGCTTAAAATCTTTGTTAGTTCCTTTCTACCACTTGTTTATGTTAGAAAAAACCTGTGTACTACAATACAGTAATTCAACAGTTAGTAATTTATGAAGAAATTTGCTGGTATCCTGCCACTTGAGTAGTAATTGTACAGTGTCAAAGAGGACAATTTTGGATCCGAGCTCTTATGCACTTTAATTTGTGATAGCCTTCGTGCTTGAAGTAATATATATCTTGCTATCACATTGTTGCTTGTATTGCTTAGCATAAGTGTTGGTGCACATAGGTGAACCTTAGTTGTTCTAGGTTGTGCTTGTCAAAGTAAACGCTAGTTTTATTCCGCCTTTGTTGAGCCACTCTAGAAAAAGTTTTAATCGCCTATTCACCCCCCTCTAGGCGACATCTGTATCCTTTCAACGGTGATGGACAAGATGAATAATACTTATGCTGACACCGGCTGTGGCGGTGATGGGATGGGTGAAGAAGGGCGGCTACGGCTTCAAATTGGGGGGAGGGGGGGGGGGGGAGGGGGGTCACAACATGGCCCGGATGGATTGATCGGATCTGTGGCGGCTGGACAAATTGCAGAAAGAGAAGGCCGTCAAGGCCCGCGGCCAGGTGCAAATGGAGCGCTGATGGGGTGGGAATCCTCGCGCTGGCGGCGGTGTGCGAGATCAGCGAAAACCCTAGGAGGGAGGACTACGGGCGCAACTCGAGGATTTCTTCCGCTCGCGTCTTGTATATCAGCCTGCGTGTTTTCTGTGCGCCATGCAAGAAGTGGCAAATATGCACTACCGAACCGAGTATACGCGGGGTTCGGAGATGGGTTTTCCTGTAGCCGAAAAAATGTGCGGGTCAATCGATTATATGGTTTCTGCACTGTCTTCTTTTTGGCCTAAAACCGCAAATTGATAGTTATTTTGCGGATTCGCGCCTTAAGCGAAGAGATGCTCTTAGGACCGATTATCACAAAACGAAAGCCTCATTTCTTCAGCCGCCAAACCTAAGCCACGTCCTGTTATTGCTATGACAGTGCAACCACCTTCCCCTCTCGATGGTGCACTTGTGTCCAGCTGGCCAGTTGGGCAACGATCAATGGCCTCTTGTTTGCAGTTAGTTGCACACAGACAACACGCCAACGCCACATGCATCAAGCATGCATGGAGGAGCGTTATGACACTCCAATAACGGCCGACGAGGTGCTGACTCACCATTGACAGATATATAAAGAGAGAGGGTGGGAGGGTCCATCTGGCCAATCAGCAGCCAAGCAACATGTTCTAGAGAGTACGATATTAGGTTAGTGGAAAGTAACTTAGAGTAATAACATGTGTATGTTACTAATCTAAGTTACTATCTTTATAGTGGAAAATAACATATGTATGGTGTCATGCAAAGGCTTATTTATTGCAATATAGACTTAATTTGTCTTGAAATGTGTGATGTTATGGTAACATAGCTAGTTGCCACAAGTCTCTCTCTCATCATTTAATTACATGTCATGTCATCTAAATGCTTATTTGGCAATACATGTAGGACTATGTTACTACTCAAGTTACTCACACTATGACTAGCCTTAGTAGTTGGTAGCAATCAGCTTCAGCTTCACATAACGAATCGATTCAATGTTCCTTAAATTTTCATAGAGAATTACTACTTCACTACTGTAAGTCTATCTCCTCCGCATCAGCAGACACAGCATGGACTGTATAATAATGCGACCCAAAATTCTCGGGTCAATCAAGGGACCGGCTCTGGGATGTGGAACGTGCCCATCTCAAGCGCGTACCACATCAACTTGTTGAGCGGCATGTTGGCTGCACGCCGCCCGCTACATACATGTATGTGAATGAAGCAGGGAGGAGCGCTTGCGGACTTTAGTGACAACCGCAAGCGCTCAGCAGTTGTGGATAGATATGCCGACTCACCAATGTCGGAGAGGATGTTCGACTCGTTGTGGGTAGGTCAATCCACATGTGTATACACCGGAACCAATCAGCCCAGTTAAGGTACGTACTGGTCCTCCTGCCAGCTTCACATTATTGTGAAGAACACATCAAGATATTGTACAATTTTATATAAATTAAAAAATTACAGTGGAGACATGCAATGAGATGGAGAAGATGGAGATCAATGTATATGGTGTCGACATGTCACTGTCCTAGTTACTCTAGACCACGTTCTCAAAATTAGCATCAAACACGACTGCTACAGTTTCTTGGAGACCCGTCAAAATCAGCATTAGCAGGAACATCACAATAATACGGTGGTAGGGATGGGAATTGGGATGATCCACACGATGCTTGTAGCACACGCCAAGTGTCTTCACGTCAAGCGGGTGCCATGTCATCAGTTACAACACCTATTTTTTACTCTGTCTTTCTCTTTAGAAATCGATAGGTCATCAGGGGGTCGTGCACATCAAAGTTATAGCCCACCAGGTCGACATTTTTCATGGATGATCGCTCAGAGTGATGTGGACAAGCTAATGTGTACAAATGGCAACAATTGGCCTGACTAGTGATAATTGTGAAATGAGACTTCTACCATAGTTTTATGTATGTGGTGACCGTGTGTGATAGAGGTTAGCCACAAGAATGGTTGACTTCATCAATTCTGTCGGGAAGCCAAGTCGACATATCTAGAATAAAACCATTATAATCATGATTCTCACACAAACAATATAGACTATCTATATTTTTCAAAGTGTCATAACGTCATGGTTATCTAGCTTAAAATGGAATTAAGTTGCTCCTGGATGCCAGTGTTATAGAAATTTAACATGCACGACATGTACTACATTTCAGCATGAAGTTGATAGTCTCACAAGTATAAGAGTGTAGTATTACCCTTGTTGGTGGTTAATTAGCATGGCGTTTGGACAAACAAAAGCATGCTTCCTTAATCACCGGACCAAGAGCAATCCATAGAGGAGAAGGGTAGATGCTTGGTTAAGCAATAATGCGTGGCAGAAAGTCAGCAACCACCTTTTTGGTGTGTGTATGTGAGAGAGAGACTATACAACATGCAGTACTTGTTTGCTCGAGGGTAATACTTTCGAGAATTTAAGACTTATTTATTCTAACACAAACTTTTTGAACTTTGATCAATTTTATGAGAAATTGTCAACATATAGAAGACCAAGTTAGTATCGGTACATACAGCTAACATGAACTGTGTTTTCCTCGTTTTCCTTAAAGATGGTGAAATTTTAAATAAGGAAAACAATAATTAAAACACTGGTAATTTTTTGTTCCGGTTCCCCTTGGTCTGGTACCGGTGTTTTCGTGGCAAGTTTTGGTCCTCCTAATACTTTTTGTTTATTTTGATCTGTTGTATAACATAGTCTTCTCGTCATCTTGTGTCGATTCAGCCATTTATGACTTTATTTATAATAAGGTGATAAACAAGCAAACAAAATCTGGTAGCAGAATCTAGCAAGCAAAGATGTTCTAGCTAGTAGAGGGACCCCAACAACTAATTCAGAGAACCGAAACCGATGGCTTCCTCGGACTCTTGCGCTATCTTTCGCCAACTCAGCATGCTGGTCCACCTGCATAAGAAGATAAAAAATGGCATTATTAATGGAGCTAAGGTGCCTACACTGCATCTGTTCTGAATATTCATGAGAGCAAATTAGAGGCCGCCATGTGCCATCTGTGGGCAACTTACACTGATCTTCTACATAAACAGATAAACAAATGCATTATTAGAGATAAGTACACTATGTGAAGACAAGTGCCAATGATGCCGACCAAGGTGTATACACTGCAAATGATCTGAATATTCAAGAGAGGAGGAAATTAGAGGCCGGAGATTGAGATGAAAGGTTTGATGATGATAGGATTCCCAATCTTCTCGTCACTCAACCTGCCGGCATTATTTGCCATGTATGGAAACCGCGTCTATCGTTAAGCCACATCGTCAAGATTAGAACAGTCATATGGCACAAACCAGATGCATGGCACGACACTTGGAGATAGCTACGAGCAGGAGTTAGGTTCTCTGGGTTGGATCGTACAGTTTGGATGTGGCCTTAATCGGAGCAAATCAACAACCAAGCAAAGCTAGAGCTTCTAGCGAGATCAGCTAGTATGTTGAGCTTCACATAATTGTAAGAAACCAACCAAATATAACTGATAAGCTATTGTACTTTCAGCATCATCGCAGACCGTAGAGCCGTATAATAATGCAGAGGAGTTGAGATCGATGGCTCAGCCAATCCATCCAATTCAAACTTGTTGGAACTCCTGGCTGTGGATCTGTCCAGCTCGTGAGTAGTTAATTAACCTCTGCTTTGCTCTTTCTTGAAGCCGATGAGACGATGGAGATGCACGTTTGTGTGTGTCACTCTCAAAGCTAGGATCGTTGTTCTATAAATGTGCATTCAGTGATATACATTTTTTTTTTACAGAACCGCCAACATCAGCATCAGCAGAGATATGGATGATACGATAATCTACATGTAGAGATCGGATAATCTGCTCCCTTCATTCAAGCCACCGAAAATTCTTGGATTAATCCAGGAATCCACCTCTTTGTTACCATACACGCCAACTCCCGTTCATGTACAATGTGCACTTTATTTCATCTGGCTTTCTCTTTATCAAACGACACGTTGGCGAGGGGGAAGGCCGCAAGCTCCTTGCTGCCTTTCATTTTTGAGGGAAGTAACACCAAACCACATGGAGGTAGCCACCTAGGAGGATGGATGGATTTGTGGTTAAGCAATGGAAGGTGTCATGCAAAGCGTTTGAGCCACGGATTGGATCATGAATTGTCCTGTCCGACCCAGGCGGGCCGACCCCATGGCGGCGGTTGGTGGGCAGGGGGCTGAGAGGGACCGGCGGTGGCAGGCTACAGGCCCTGGTTTTCGACGGAGGCGGTGGCTGGTTTGGCCGGGAGGCTGGAGTCCGCTCGTGGTGGCCTCCCGTCAAGGCACCAGGTGGTTGGTGGTTGGCAACAAGGCTCCCTGATGGCTGTTTCGCTACTGCCTTCCTTATGGAAGAGTCGGCGTGGATGCTAATCAGGGCGAGAGCTTTGCGTCGACTCCGGTCGGCGCCAATGATGGCGATGCCTCGTGAGGCGCGCTCCTTCTTGAAGGCGTCATCGAGGAGCTTCATCTGCCGACGCTGTGAGGCTGATGCGATCTCCGGGTGAAAACCTTTGCTTCTTTGAAGCGGGCGACGGCGACAGCTATGCCGTTACCTTCTTGAGGGCGTCGCCTTGGAGTCCTTTACTCTGCGGTTTGCAGGTTCGCGGTAGCTGTGCAAGGTGTTTGTTTTCAAGGCTAGTGGATGCCGGGGCGGCGGCTCCGGACGGTGGTGGTGCGCCGAGACGGCGGTCTCGGACGACTTTGCGGCAATGGCTCTATGGGGTGTGGCCGTAGCCTAGCAAGGTTTGGGTGGCGTGCGGGTGCTGCATGGGTAGCGAGTTCGTCGACCCGGTCGACGCGATCTGACGTTCGGTCTGACTGGCATGTCGGGGCAGCGGCCTCGGATTTTTGGCGCAGCGTTCTTGGTCTTCGGGTGGTTGTCTTGTGTAGCATGGGCTACGGGACGTCTAGTTCGGGCGGCGCTGTGGCTCGAGTCCGAGCAGGGGAAAGTCGGAGCGGCGGCTCCGAGCTTGAAGGTGTGTGTTGAGTGTGGCAGTGGTCTATTGTCGTGTGGGCGACTAGATTCCGTTGTTTGTGCGGTTTTTGGGCCTGGTTTTCCTTATAAACTAGGTTATGGTCGTCTTGACCTTCTCCTCATACGCGATAATTATAACAGTTGTCCTGTTGTTATTCAAAAAAAAATGAATTGTCCTGTCACTCAAAGCTGGCCTCTCGTTTCCGATAGCGTGCATCCATGCTCACGCTGCACACCACATGCATGCAGTGCTCTATTAACTGGTTAGCCAGCCACAAGGTGCTGAGTGCTGACTCATCGGTGTCTAAGAGCCTATTAATCAGCAGCCAAGCAACATGTTCTAGAGAGATCGATCGATAATTAGTTGTAGCTTCAGCTTCATATAATCATCTGATGTCCCCTTCTTCAGCTTCTTCTTCTTCTTCTTTGTTGTCTTCTATTGCAGTATCACCGTATTTAGAAAATATAAGATAGTTGTCATCATTCTCTTCTTCTTTGTTGTCTTCCATAATAACTCCTCTTTCTCCGTGCTTGGTCCAACAATTATAGCCGGACATAAAACCGGAATGAAAAAAGTGGGCGTGAAAGATTTTTGAGGAAGAGTAATCCTTCTGATTCCGATAGACACCACATGGACAATACATAAAACCATTCCGCTTGTTTGCCTCATCCACACCGAGAAAAGAACGCACGCCTTTAATAAACTCGCTAGTGCGTCGGTCAGCGTATATCCATGACCGGCTCATCTGCATTATATAAGTATATCAAAGGCAATCATGATGCTAAAGTAGTACCGGTCTAAAATTATATGCACACAACGATACTTCGGCCGGTTGCGACGGCATCCTATGTACTAAAACAAAACTTTCTACTCCATCTTTAGTCCCGGTTGGAGATACCAACCGGGACTTAAGGGGTTGCGGCAAGCTGGGGCCGGCGTGATCCCGTTTAGGCCACGGATGGTGTCTCCAATCGGGACTAAAGATGAACCAACCGGGACTAAAAGTTTAGATTTATTTAATCGTGGGTGGCGACAATATTTGGTGGCTGGCGAGGTTGCACTATGCTAGTGAGTGACGACACTATTTCGGTGGGTGGCGGACCTATGACAAGAGTGAGTGTCGACATTATGTCGTGAGTGTCGACACTATGATGTGACGCTTAATCTATAAATAGGAAAAATGCATCCTTGTGAAGTTATAAACTGCAATATGGTGTGCGAGAGGGACACCACCATGGCAGATCTTCTCAAAGATGTCTTAGGATCCCGTCCTTAGACATCTTCGAGGAGCTCGCCATAGAGGAACTCCCTAATATGTGAAATTTGTTAGCTCCCTAGAGTATTGATCTAGCTAGAGAAGTTATAAACTGCAAGATGGTATGAGAGGGACACCACTATGGCGGAGCTTCTCAAAGATGTCTTAGGATCCCGTCTTCAGAAATTTTGGAGGAGCTCATCATAGAGGCACTCCCATATTGATCTCAAGGAGATTCTCGAAGATGTGCTGAGCTAGTGTGTCTTCTTATGAAGCTTTTCTAAATTAACCCTATTTTTGTTACAATTTGTGAGTTTGTTGAAGGCAGGTAGAAGAAGAAGGGCATTTTTTTGTTGGATGGCTTGATGCATCTGTGAGTGTGTGCACTAACAGATTTAGTAGTTGTAGTAGGATGAACCCATATATCTCTGTGATGTAGTAGTTGTAGTGGGATGAACCCATATATCTCTGTGATGTAGTAGTTGTAGTAGGATGAACTAATGTTTCTTTGTGTTGTAGTAGCTAGCTAGGATGAACTCATGTATCTCTGTGCTTCTATGAATAAAATGCATTTTGAGAATATGTGCCAAAACAAGATATAGATAGAATCCACATAATGAAAATGATATTGATCTCGGAGATCATCACATTAATACAGATAGAATCCAAATTAATACAAGTTCATCACATGTTATTATTGCAAAAATTACTCCCAAACTAAACCCACAAATCCCTCTACTTCTAGTGCATGAAATGAGTTAAACTAGCAATTAAAGATGAAAGGATTAAGTTGGTAACCTTATAGAAACCTTGGATAGATGGGGCACCATAAAAACTTGTAAAAAAGAGGATGAACTCGAGTTCAGGGAGGAAACAAAGAGGAGAAACAATTTAAAATGGAATATAGCTTGGACAGGGAGGAAGATGATATAGAAGGGACATTAGTCCCGGTTGGTGTCTCAATCCGAAACTATAGGTCCATATTTATTCCCGGTTTAAGACAACAACCGAGACTAAAGGTGATGGCTCGGGCCCCAATCTGCCTGAAACCCTTTAGTCCCAGTTCGTGTCTCAAACCGGGACTAAAGGTCCCGTTCGAATTGGGACTAATGGATGTCGTACCCTGCGGTCATTTCTAGCCGTTGGAACCGGAGCATGAGTCCCTATTTGTAACAAAATCTAAACTAATACTCCGAATCAAAGGCCTATTTCTACTAGTGTTATATGTCTTTCGGTGACAAGTTGTGGTTTTTTGTTTTTTATTTTATTTACCTTTGATCTGTTTTGCTAGAGGTTCTTCCCATCATGTTGCGTTAGCTCGGCCATTGTGCCTTTATTTATAAAACGAGGCAAAAGGACATGGATGGCAAAATAATATTTAGGTAGGAATGGGATAGTCTGCTCCCCTGATCATCGGTTACAATGTGCACTTTATTTCATCTGGCTTTCTCTTTATGAAACGACACATTGGCGAGGGGGCAAGCATGATGGCGTTGTGAGCTCGTTGTTGCCTTTCATTTTTGAGGCGAAGCAGGACCAAACCACATGGAGCTAGCCACGTACTAAGGAGGATGGATGGATGTGTGGTGAAGCAATTGTAGGGTTCGCAACATAGAAAATAAAAAATTTCCTACGATGGGAACAACTAAGTACCAAGATCTATATACTAGATACAAGCAACGGGTGGATATACATCCATAGAATACATACCCTCGAAGATCTAATAGTGTTAACGAGGTTGTACTCATGAATGATGTAGTCGAACGCTTGCCGATCTCAAGATCGTGATGAAGTCCATCTGGTCCAGCACCATCAAGTCCAGCACCGCAAAGCAGTGGTGCATCCGTGATCGCACACACGTTCGGGTACCCCTACAACCTCCGCGCCCTCGCTCCAGCGAAGCAGCGGAAGCAATAAATCGTTACAGAAAAGCCACCGGAAACATGTATCTCGCTGATTCGAGACCATGGGGAAATTCTAAAGGGGGAGAGAGATCCTTCACGAGGAGGTGTGAGTCGGAAGTGAGAGGAGGGGCTCCTTTTATAGGAGGAGGGGGCAGCAACTAGCCATGGCCGGCGGCCAAGGTGGTGCCCCCACCTCTTCCTCCATTTATGTGAGTGAAGCTCCCACTCACACAAATGCCCCTCCATTTCCTCCACTCAAAATCCCACTCAAATCCTATTAAATTTCCACCAAATTTAATGCAATCTCTCATTAAATAAACTCTTTTCCGAACACCGCCACTAGGCCTTTTTCTACTAGTGACAAATCTCGGCATGACCCCGTACCCTTGACCCGCTGTATCAGCATCTGCATGAGAAGACAACGAGGGAAATTTTGTTGCTACCCTAACTATAATCCGTAGAAAACTCAACCAACAGCGCCTAGTAGCCCTAGCGAAATTTCTGCAACAACCATACGCTCCCTATCACCTTTGGCACTGGAGCCCGCCGCCACCAAGGTCCACATCGTCTGTAGCAGCTACTCCCTCTGTGTGACTAAAACATCTTATATTATGAAACAAAGGGAATACATGTGAGCACCTATTGGAGTTCTTGGCGACAACGTCAACACTGGGGTGCGTACCCATCCGGTCTTTGGAGATCATAGGTGATCATATGTCATTCCATGAGAAAAATGTTTCTTCTGGTAACCTGTTACAAGAGCATCTCCACTCACCACTCGAAAACGGGAAAAAAAGAGGCTACTAGGGGCGCCGACGACAAAAATCATGCCCAAAAAATCCTCTTTTTCCGCCGGCCCACCAATAATTCATTCGGCGGTCCTGGTAGACACCAGACCCATAAGGGGCAACCGGGGCGCCATCACTACACGTTTCTCTTGTTCTAGCCCACTTGCAGCCCCTCTCTCCTCTTTCTAGACCTTTCCTTTTCTCCACTTCTTTCTCCTGACCATGCGCGCCGTCCTCCTCAACCAGGAGACGACCACTGTGTTCCCTTCATCCCCTACGTCGGCCTCAACCACCACCAGCATCATGTGTTCCTCGGTCGTGGCATCATACTCGACTCATTAGTCTAGCTGATGTGCTACGATATCATGCCAGCCCCAGCCACCCGCCATGCACCGAATCTTATAGCGCGGAGGCCAGGACCTAAGAGCACATGTGCGGAGATGATCCCTTACTCCTCATCGACAAGCGGCGGAGCACTGGATGAAGCGCTTAGCGTCATCGCATGCCAGTGTTGCTGCCGTGGAAGAAGGGACAACAACCATGGAGCAACTTCCCCCCCCCCCCACATACGCCTACAAGCTGCCAACGCCACCCCAAACATCTCAAAATATTTCTCTACCGCAAACCCGTTTGGAGGGAGGGGTGTGGAAGAGTGGATATGCCATAATATCTGAAGACAAAATGGGCATACATCTAATAACTTAGACCATCACTAGTAGAAACAGATCCATGTATATCGGTTGGTAAGGGGCTTTTAGTCCCGGTTGCCCAACCGGGACGGGGCAATCGGGACTAAAGCCCTGACCCTTTAATCCCGGTTAGGCCACGAAACGAGACAAAATGTAATTAAGTTTATCAAAAACAGAACATCATAAATAGTGAAATGACCAATTCACATCGACACATGCATTGTATCAATGACAGAGAAAAGATAAGATTGCTAACCTCGATCGAGGAGGAAAGAAAGAGGAGAAAGCTCAAGTTCGTCTCGGGCACCTCCTATATTTTTGTTCTATGAGAAATTGAACGGGATCATTCACTCAGACATTCGAAGAAACACCTCGCATGCATCCATAAAAAAAAACTAGTACACCTCTCACACCTTCCACCAAGAAAAAACAGAGGGGAGGCAGAGGACTGAGGCATCGTATTTATAGAGGGCTGGCTCATACGTTCCGGTTTGTAACACAAACCGGGACTAAAGGTGTGTGGAAGGCCATGTGTCTTGCGCCCACACTTTAGTCCCGGTTTATGCCTTTGGCCCTGTCTGGCGGCTGCCCGAATCGACGATGCCAAGATTAGTGCCGCGATTTAAACCGGACTAATGCAATGAAGCGAACAAATAGCCTGTTTTCTACTAGTGCATGCATTTGCACACACGACATATGTTATTACACACTCTAAAAGTAATAACATAAACAAATAATATATGGCCAACACTAACTAATTTATGCTACTCCCAGATACGAGCAACCTAAGAGAAAGTAAACAAGAAGCTGGCTACATTATGCGGGCCGGAGAACTGCACGGCCCCCACGAATTCACAATCTGCTTACATTGCCCTGGTCCCACTTCACCTTGGCGTGGTTAGCACGGGTAAAAGTAAAACGAAAGCCTCCTTTCATCTATGACACTGCAGTCTCGCGTGTACTCCTGTCCAGCTGGCCCTTTGGGGAACGATCAATGGCCTTTTGACTGCACGCCACATGCATCAATCATGGAGGGAGTGTTGGGTACAACGACCGATTTGGTGCTGACTCACCATTGTCTTGTCGGATATAGAGAGGGAGGGCGGTAGGGTCCGAACAAATCAGCAGTCCAACAGTATGATCCAGAGACTACTCCATTCGATTTTTAAATATAAAATGTTTTAGCTTTGTGAAATAAATGTATTTTAACTGTTTTTAGTATGTAGGTTCAACTCAGGTTTGAAATAAATCTACACACCAAAAAAAGTCTACATATATTTTCTTTACAAATTTAAAATATCTTATATTTTAAACAGAGAAAGTACCTATAGCTGAAAAGCGAAAGGAGTTTAGGTGAAGGAAAAATGAGACTATATATATGGAGATGCATGTTCTTGAAATTTGCATGAAAAACTACTACTACTGCTACTCAACTACTACAGTTTCTCATCGACAAGGACAGGTACACTACAGGACTGGGAAGCTACGCCGACGGCCAAACGTCGGGGCCGTCGGCGTAGCCATCGTTCAGGCCAGCCCCGCTAAGCAGTCGTCGGCGTAAAATTGCCCTCGGCATATTCTATGCTACGCCGACGGCTGCCCTCGGCGTAGCTATTTTTTATTTTATCTCATTAAACTTTGAAAAATCATAACTAAATCATTCTAATTCGGAAAAATACAAATAATATATCAAAATTTGGAGAAAAATAAGACCTATCTATCTACACTTAAATATTACACATTTATAAATAAAAATTAAGTAAAATATAAAACATTATATATAGTTTAAAACGGGCATAAAAAATTCAAAAACGATCGAAACAATGCGAAACCTTCGCATGGTGTTATATTATGTGACATAGTTAGAAGGAAAAATATTAAACTTGGTATATTAATTATGTCTCAAAGAAACCTTCACAAAATGAACTATCTCATTCGAGGTTTCTTGGCTTTCGGGTCAAATGACCAATGTTATGGCTAGAATCAAGACATAGTTTGTGATAATGTGCCCATATTATGCATACACATGCATCATGGGATGGCGAACAATGTTGTAGGAGGAAGTTTTCCTTTTTGTCGCACCAAAAAGCCATTTCCCATTTTCCGAGCATAAAAAACGGACGGTTTTGTGAAGCAACCACCAAATGGCTAATTCAAAATACTACCAACATATTTTACAAAAATACTATACCACCTTATATGGACAATGTCCCAACAGGGGGATCCGAAACCTTTCCGTCCACCTTTGGTGAAAAAGACAAATTTCTGCCAATCGGGAAGTGGGTCGATATGAACTACAGGTACATGATCCGATGCTCATGTTTTTTTACAAAAATCATTTTTAGGTTCACAATATGCTATTGATCAAAGATCTAATGAAAGTTTAGCGAGGCTCGGCCCCGAGCTAAGAATCTTTATGTCCGCCGTTCGACAAAGTTTAACGATAGTTTAAAACGGGCATAAAAAATTGAAAAATGATCGAAACAATACGAAACCTTAGCGTGGTGTCATATTATGTGACATATTTATAAGGAAAAATAGCAAACTTGATATATTGATTATGTCTCAAAAAACCCTTCACAAAATGACCTATCTCATTCGAGGTTTCTTGGCTTTCGGGTCAAATGACCAATGTTATGGCTAGAATCAAGGCATAGTTTGTGATAATGTGCCCATATTGTGCATACACATGCATCATGGGATGGCGAACAATGTTGCAGGAGGAAGTTTTCCTTTTCGTCGCATCAAAAAGCCATTTCCCATTTTCCGAGCATAAAAAACGAACGGTTTTGTGAAGCAACCACCAAATGGCTAATTCAAAATACTACCACCATATTTTACAAAAATACTATACCACCTTATATGGACAATGTCCCAACAGGGGGATCCGAAACCTTTCCGTCCACCTTTGGTGAAAAAGACAAATTTCTGCCGAATCGGTAGGAAGTGGGTCAGATATGAACTACAGGTACATGATCCGATGCTCATGTTTTTTTACAAAAATAATTTTTAGGTTCACAATATGCTATTGATCAAAGATCTAATGAAAGTTTAGCGAGGTCGGCCCCGAGCTAAGAATCTTTATGTCCGCCGTTCGACAAAGTTTAACGATAGTTTAAAACGGGCATAAAAAATTGAAAAATGATCGAAACAATACGAAACCTTCGCGTGGTGTCATATTATGTGACATATTTATAAGGAAAAATAGCAAACTTGATATATTGATTATGTCTCAAAAAACCCTTCACAAAATGACCTATCTCATTCGAGATTTCTTGGCTTTCGGGTCAAACGACCAATGTTATGGCTAGAATCAAGGCATAGTTTGTGATAATGTGCCCATATTATGCATACATATGCATCATGGGATGGCGAACAATGTTGCAGGAGGAAGTTTTCCTTTTCGTCGCACCAAAAAGCCATTTCCCATTTTTCGAGCATAAAAAACGGACGGTTTTGTGAAGCAACCACCAAATGGCTAATTCAAAATACTACCAACACATTTTACAAAAATACTATACCACCTTATATGGACAATATCCCAACAGGGGGATCCGAAACCTTTCCGTCCACCTTTGGTGAAAAAGACAAATTCATGCCGAATCGGCAGAAAGTGGGTCAGATATGAACTACAGGTACATGATCCGATGCTCATGTTTTTTGAAAAAAATCATTTTTAGGTTCACAATATGTTATTTTATCAAAGATCTAATGAAAGGTAGCGAGGCTCGGCCCCGAGCTAAGAATCTTTATGTCCGCTGTTCGACAAAGTTTGACGATAGTTTAAAACGGGCATAAAAAATTGAAAAATGATCGAAACAATGCGAAACCTTCGCGTGGTGTCATATTATGTGACATATTTATAAGGAAAAATAGCAAACTTGATATATTGATTATGTCTCAAAAAACCCTTCACAAAATCTCATTCGAGGTTTCTTGGCTTTCGGGTCAAATGACCAATGTTATGGCTAGAATCAAGGCATAGTTTGTGATAATGTGCCCATATTGTGCATACACATGCATCATGGGATGGCGAACAATGTTGCAGGAGGAAGTTTTCCTTTTCGTCGCATCAAAAAGCCATTTCCCATTTTCCGAGCATAAAAAACGGACGGTTTTGTGAAGCAACCACCAAATGGCTAATTCAAAATACTACCACCATATTTTACAAAAATACTATACCACCTTATATGGACAATGTCCCAACAGGGGGATCCGAAACCTTTCCGTCCACCTTTGGTGAAAAAGACAAATTTCTGCCGAATCGGTAGGAAGTGGGTCAGATATGAACTACAGGTACATGATCCGATGCTCATGTTTTTTTACAAAAATAATTTTTAGGTTCACAATATGCTATTGATCAAAGATCTAATGAAAGTTTAGCGAGGTCGGCCCCGAGCTAAGAATCTTTATGTCCGCCGTTCGACAAAGTTTAACGATAGTTTAAAAAGGGCATAAAAATTGAAAAATGATCGAAACAATACGAAACCTTCGCGTGGTGTCATATTATGTGACATATTTATAAGGAAAAATATCAAACTTGATATATTGATTATGTCTCAAAAAACCCTTTACAAAATGACCTATCTCATTCGAGGTTTCTTGGCTTTCGGGTCAAATGACCAATGTTATGGCTAGAATCAAGGCATAGTTTGTGATAATGTGCCCATATTGTGCATACACATGCATCATGGGATGGCGAACAATGTTGCAGGAGGAAGTTTTTCGTCGCACCAAAAGCCATTTCCCATTTTCCGAGCATAAAAAACGGACGGTTTTGTGAAGCAACCACCAAATGGCTAATTCAAAATACTACCAAAACATTTTACAAAAATACTATACCACCTTATATGGACAATGTCCCAACAGGGGGATCCGAAACCTTTCCGTCCACCTTTGGTGAAAAGAAATTCTGCCGAAATTCCAAGAATCGGAAGTGGGTCAGATATGAACTACAGGTACATGATCCGATGCTCATGTTTTTTTACAAAAATCATTTTTAGGTTCACAATATGTTATTTTATCAAAGATCTAATGAAAGTTTAGCGAGGCTCGGCCCCGAGCTAAGAATCTTTATGTCCGCCGTTCGACAAAGTTTAACGATAGTTTAAAACGGACATAAAAAATTGAAAAATGATCGAAACAATGCGAAACCTTGATATATTGATTATGTGACATATTTATAAGAAAAAATAGCAAACTTGATATATTGATTATGTCTCAAAAAACCCTTCACAAAATGACCTATCTCATTCGAGGTTTCTTGGCTTTCGGGTCAAATGACCAATGTTATGGCTAGAATCAAGGTATAGTTTATGATAATGTGCCCATATTATGCATACACATGCATCATGGGATGGCGAACAATGTTGCAGGAGGAAGTTTTCCTTTTCGTCGCACCAAAAGGCCATTTTCTATTTTCCGAGTATAAAAAACGGACGGTTTTGTGAAGCAACCACCAAATGGATAATTCAAAATACTACCACCACATTTTACAAAAATACTATACCACCTTATATGGACAATGTCCCAACAGGGGGATCCGAAACCTTTCCGTCCACCTTTGGTGAAAAGATAAATTCTGCCGAATCGGCGGAAGTGGTCGATATGAACTACAGGTACATGATCCGATGCTCATGTTTTTTTACAAAAATCATTTTTAGGTTCACAATATGCTATTTTATCAAAGATCCAATGCAAGTTTTCCTTTTCATCGCACCAAAAAGGCATTTTTCATTATCCGAACGCAAAAAGGGAATTTTCTAAAGCAACCACCAAATAGCTAATTCAAAAACGGAGGGTTTATGATTAGTTGATATGGATATCATATTTGGATTCCTCTCATTTTTTGATCAATTTAAACATATTATTTGTTGAATTTCGATTTACAGATTTAAAGATATTAATTATTCTATATTAAATAGAAAAATACAAAAAAATAAAATTATTATATTTTTATTTGAATTCAATAATATTTTTACTTATTCATTAATATTTACTTAAATAATTGTTTGTAATTTCAAAAAATACAAACATGTGACATGATGATATAAGAGTTAATAGGATTGATATCATAGTATTGACACCAATGTATGAATTACTTTGCGGAAACGAATTCTGAAGGAACGAGGATGTTAAGCGTGCTGAAGCTGGAGTAGTATTAGGATGGGTGACCTGCTGGGAAGTTTGACTAAGACTGAAATTTAATCAAATAGTAAGTATAATTAGTGTTAAAAATTTCAAAGTAGGAGATTAACAAGTGAAACAATTCAAAGAATAAAAAAATTGAGAAAAAAAATTAAAAAAATTATTTTTCAAAAAAAAAATCAAAAAAATATATTTTTCCAACCAATGACTATGCGCCGACGTGTACGCCGACGGCAAAGCCCTCAGAAAGTATACCGACGGTATTTTGATACGCCAAGGCTTGAGTGTGTCACCGAGGAGATCTTTGCCGAGGAGGCTACGCCGAGGGCAGCCCTCGGCGTACCATACGCCGAGGGCATTTTGGCCTACGCCGACGGCCTTTTGCCCTCGGCGTAGCGCGCTTGTCCCGTAGTGGTACACAATAATGCGGTGGTAGGGATCGATTTTCATGATCCGCTCCGAGCCACCAAAGTTCTCGGGTGGTCCATCCAGGAACCAGCTACTGGAGGTGGCACATGCCAAGTGTCACCCTCTCGAGTGCATGTGCCACATCACCTTGTTGAGCGACACGTCGGAGAGTTGCGCGGCCACGTCGGGTGCTGTATGTCAGGATCGATGCATGCATAGTACTCTTCGTTTGGAAATATAAGATGTTTTAGATTTGTGAATGAGATGTATCTAGACATCTTTTAGTGTCTAGTTTTATTTGAACCTATACACTAAAACATGTCTAGATACATCTACTTCACAAACCTAAAACATCTTATATTTTTAAACGGAGGGAGTAGTACTGATGGCCGAAGTCTTCTCTTACCCGTTTCCTGATATACAGAGCGAGCGAAGGCGTCTTTTGGTTTTTTCTGCATGCATCACCAAGCCAGGGGCGGAGCTACCAGTAGGGCAAGGTAGGGCAGACGCCCTACCTTGATTTTTGGAGAAAATCTTTAGATGCGTATGTTTTTTCTGAACATTTTGAGTGGTTATACGCTGAAAACGGACTTCGTATGAGAAAGTTATGCTTATTTTAGTAAATACTGCGTAAAATTGATTCTGAAGTGAAATAAGGACTATGTGTAGTCTAGTTTTAAACTAAAATTTTCTCTCTACAATTGATAATTCTCAATCTAATCAAAATCAACTCTAAACAATGTCCTAGATGAGGTATCTAATGAGGTCATGAGAGTATTTTGGCCGCCTTATGGCATGTGGCCAAAACCAACTCTTATTATGTGACGGTTTATGTTTTATGTTTGTACTTTGGCTTACTATTGGTAAAAATTTCTAATGCATGCTTTCTCAATTAGAGAAATGATGGTTTAGAACCCTCCTAAAGATGTGAGTTCGCGCGAAAAATAAGATCACAATCCTAAGTATGGACGAAATGATAACAAAAAGGAGTGAAAAGTCATTAAAAACGAGAATATACTAGGTCACTATTGATTTTTTCGGCGTGTGGCCACCTTCTATTTTTCAATAAAATCTATTACAACTGATTTTGACCATCGATTTGATGAGTTTTCGTTAGAGTTTCTTTGTTTTGCCTTGCCTGAAATGAACCATCTTGTAGGTTCAACGCGAATAAGATTTCTCGGCTTACAGAGATTTATTATGGAGATTTATATTATCATGAGCATGAATTTATATAAGATAACCTTGAGATATTCTTTATTCATATACAGAGAATTAAAGACTTCAGAGATTATCTTAATATTTGAATGATACATTATGCTTCATATCGTTTATCGTCTTGTTAAGCTGGTATTGCTTTTACTGGTAAAAACAACAATAGTTGAAAGGGCTTTCTCGATGGCAAAGATCATCAAGACCGAGTTGATATTTACTTTTTTTTAGAGTTTGCCCTACCTTGATTTTTTTCGTCCTCCGCCACCGACCAAGCCAGACCATATCTCGACGCATGTCTCTATAGTCTGGGTGTACGTACCGTGGTTAAGCGGTGCCAGGTGGCAGAGCTACCATTCTAGTCACCGCTTCGCGACTAGTACCACACATAAGAGCAAGTACAATAAGTTCATGTAAACAGACTATAAAACTTTAAATAATATATTTGAGATGAATTGGAGGAGAGAGAAAAGTAGTTGGCTCTCGTGCAAGAGTTAGCTGCAGCATATGCTCCTAGACACTTTGTGAGTATGTAAGCTAGGCCTTGGCTAAATAAAATAGTACATTTTTATAGCTAACTATTGTATATGTTGACTATTAGTTAGCTATAGATGACATGGCAACAACTTATAGCTAACAACAAGCTTTATTATTAAACTTGCTCTAACACTGCATCCTTAATTTCTCATGTCTCTCTGTCCATCGGCTACCAATGGCCTCTCGTTTGTTTCTGCCAGCCTGGAGGCATCCACACGCTGCACGGCACATGCATATGGATGATGCAGGGAGAACTGCTCGTGTGTGCCGACTCACCATTGTCGAGGAGAAATTAAGACGTGCCTTGGTGTTGCTGTACAGTCGAGAAATATAAGATATTTTAGGTATGTGAATCAAACATATCTAGACGTCTTTTAGTGTAACGTTTAAATACATTTGTTTTATAAAACTAAAATATTCTATATATTTTTAAACACAGCGAGTATATATCAATATTAGCTAGTCAACCATGCGATGGAGCAACTTCTTCTAGACTCGATCACCAATATTGGAGCACTACTTAGTAGCTCGTCGTACGAGATCATCAAAGGGACGGAGGGAATATGTGGCACACGCTAAGTGTCTTCCTATCAAGCTGGTGCCATGTCATTGGTTACAACACCCATTCTTTACTCAAGTCCTCTCCTTAAAAAAACGACATATCATCAAAGGGATGCTGGCGGGGCACATCGGGTCGGTCATAATGAAGAGTAATATATGCTAGTAACAGGCACATGTTACTAGTATATACTGTCTTTATAGTGGATACTACCTCTATTTCGGTTTATAAGCCAAATACGTACTTTAAGAAAATAGTTTAACAAAAATTTGGTCAACAAAATATAAACTATATTTTTACAAAAATTATATCATTATATTCATATTCAAAATACGTTTTTTAATGGTATAATTTTTATGACATATGATTCATATATTGTTGACTAAATTTACGATTAAATTATTTTTTTAAAGTACGTATTAGCCCTATAATCCAGACCGGAGAGAGTAGTAACTTGTGTCTAGTAGTATCATGCAAGGTCTTATTGATTAGCATGTAGACTCATCTTATCTTGAGATGTATGATATTATGGTAACATAGCTAGTTACCGCAAGACTTTTTTCATCTTTTAGTGCATGCCACATTACCAAATTATCTAGTTGATACTGCATGAAGATGCATGTTACTATCTATATTACTTCCGCTAATATGAGTAGCCTCAAAGATGTAGCCCCTAAGGTCGACTTTCTTTCTGGTCGATTGCTCGAGTGATCTCTCTAGAACTTGTTCCTTGGCTGCTGATTAATAGGCTCTTATTAGACACTGATGAGTCAGCACCTGCTGGTGGCTGGACAGCCAATTAACAGAGGTATGCATGCATGCATGTGGCGTGCAATGTGAGATGCATGCACGCTATCTATCGGAATGGAGAGGCCAGGAGTCGCTCCAGTGTCATGTCCGGCACTGGATCGGATGCATAATTCGTGATCCAAGACGTGGCCCAAACGTTGTCAAGACACCCACCATTGCTTAACCACACATCTACATATACATCCTCCCTACGTGGCCAGCTCAATGTGGTTTGGTGCCGCTTCCCTCAAGAAATGAAATGCGACAACGAGCTTGGTCTCGATCGAGCTTATTACAACGCCATCATGCTTGTCCTCTCGCCAACGTGTCGTTTGATAAAGAGAAAGCCAGATGAAATAAAGTTCACATTGTAACTGGTGATTTGGCACGCCATCGAGGGTTGGCGTGTGCCATGATAAGAGCTGGATTCCTGGATTAATCGAAGAATTTTGGGTGGCTTGAATGAGGGGATCGGAGCACAGATTATCCATGTCCTTGCTGATGTTGATATTGGTGGTTCAGCAAAGAATGTGTATATCACTCAACGCGCATTTACAAACCAATGAAACGTAGCCTTGAGAGTGACACACGAATCTCCAACGTCGATCCAATTTTTTTTTTGATGATGTTAGTTAACTACTGTCTAGCTACTGTAGCGACACCTGGATGGAACCACACAGGGACGAGCAGGGGCTTAGCCACCCCCAACAAACTGATTTTCTTCACTAATGGCATAACACGCATGCTTATACTTGGTGATTATAAGGCACTTTGCCCCCTTCAACATGGTATTGCCCCCTCCAAGCCTAGTGGCTGGCTCCGTCCCTGTCAACCAAGGCCAGGAATTGTAACAAGTTTTGGATTGGAAATCCTCTGCATTATTGTACCATTGCTGCTGATCAGCGATGCTGCTGAAACAACAACAGCTGCTCGGTTGCATTTGGTTGATTTCTTACGATTATGTGAAGCTCAAGCTATTAGCTGATCTCGCTAGAAGCTCCAGCTTTGCTTGACCTGTTGATTGGCTCCGGTGCACAAGGATGGGTACATCGATCTCAATTGCACGAACATCTCTCCGACAACAATGCATATGGGCCAGCACCCATGGGTGTACGTGAGCACTCCTCCCTTAAATCCAATAATAAGTGTGAACCACGGGTCATAGTACAATAATGCGCGGATGTGTGAGCCTATTATCATGACCGATTATGGCCACATCCAACGAACTCTTGGTCATGGCTATAAATGCCTTAAGGGCGAAAATGAATATCGGAGATTCGCACTAGCCTGTATTGTAAATTTAAGGGAGGATGATTAGGATTCCGACGTGGCAATGATTCAGATTTTGTAGACGCTCTATTGCCATGCATGGGCACCACATATAATGGTCCTGGTTGTAGCTAATTGG
Source organism: Avena longiglumis (assembly GCA_030063025.1). Classification (NCBI taxonomy): domain Eukaryota; kingdom Viridiplantae; phylum Streptophyta; class Magnoliopsida; order Poales; family Poaceae; genus Avena; species Avena longiglumis. Next base: position 7,235,579 of record CP125978.1, read on the forward strand.
GTGTCAATTACACAATGTTGTTCTACTACTAGTAGACTAATTAACCCCGCGCAGCTTGAGCTTCAGAGCTCACATGGATCGTATCATGTGCACATCTTCTCCATGTCGGCGGCAACGCACTAGTGGAAACGAGGGCTTTTGTTGATCCCGAAAATGGGCTTTAACACCGGTTCTTCTACGAACCGGTGTTAAAGAACGTGTAGCGTGGCCTCTGCGTTAAAGGAGCCCCTTTAACACCGGTTCGCGCCACGAACCGTGTTAAAGGTCCTCCACCGATGGCCAGACTTCTTTAACACCGGTTGCTGGCACGAACCGGTGTTAAAGGGGTGGGGGCTATATAAGATACCACCCCAGCCCACACACACCCCACTCTTCCATTTTTTCACATTTTGGAGCCTAGCAAGAGGGTGTGAAGAGTGCTAGTTTGTGTTTTTTTCATATGCACTAGAGGTGTTCGGTGAAATGCCCGAGAGCTCAAAATAAGCTTTCTTGTTGCTCTTTCCGTCTCGGTCGAGGTCGGCAACTGTGGCATCCCGCAAAACCACTACTAGAAAATCGCGTTGAATTTGTGCATTGCATCGTCATCATCATGCATTGTTTGCATAAAACTATTTTGTAAACCCCGATTTGTTTTCCAGACGCCCCATCTCTATTCAAACGCCAAAACCGGGTCCCCGGAATATTTTGTTTTGCCCGAAGGCGGTTTGCAAAAACCTTGTTTGCAACAAATAAAAATTATAATTAATTTTAGCGGGGCAGCCGAACGGGCCGATTGACCCGAACGACCGCCCCAGAAATTAAATCGGTCCATTTCAAACAGCTCCCCCGGAAATCCTATACCTACCCAAATCTAAGCTACCCACCAATCTCTGCCACCTCACCCCTCACCCAAATCCTACCCACTGACACCTCAAGAATCCCCCCTTTCCCTTTTCCTTTCTCACCCATGCCTTCCTACCCTCTCATCTACATCCTGCCCCACCCTCTCAGCTCACAACCAACCCCACGCCTGGTCCCACTCTCTCCACCACCACCTGTGCAAGCCTCCCCACCGCCCCCTCCCCACACCCCACACACTCCTCACGCTGGGCCCCACACGGCAGCCACCTCCCGTCCGTCCCCACGCTGGACCCACCCTGCCTCTCCTCACGCCAGTCTCTCTCTCTCCTCACCTAGCTCACCGCCTAACCCCTCAGTAACCGCCAGCTGCAGCTGGCGCTCCTCCCCACCGCCTCACGCTACGCCTGCCGTCAGCCTCCGCTGCTTAGCCGCCTCGCCTCCTCAGTTCGGCCATGGCCACCCTCCGCGCTCACGCGAAGCTCCACCCAGGCCCTTCGCTCGCCGCTCGCCCGTCCGCCGCGTCGCCAACCTCGCCACGGAGTTGCCACACACTGCAGCTCGAGCCACCCGCCGTCGGGCTGCCGGCCGAGCCCGAGCCCACTGCCACTCGCTGCTTCGCCTCCAGCTGCGCTGCCCCGACTGGCCTGGCTGCTCCGCCGCTGCAACCTCCGCCTGCCCAAGGCCAGCCGAGCCCCGCTCGACCGGGTTTCTCACGCGCCCGGCCCACCGTCGAGCTCCGTCGAGCCGCCTGGCCCCCAATGCCCCTCCGTCGCCAGACCCGGCCGATCACCTCCTCCGCGCCTGAGCCTCCCCACTCGCCACAGCCGCGTCGCCCTGCTGGCCCGTTGCCACGTGGCTCCTCCCCGAGCCGCCGCGTTGAGGCCGCCGCCGCCGTCGCCGGACCCGCAGCTCCCATCGCTCTGCCCGGCCATTCGCCGCTCGCCGCCTGATCACCAGGGCTCTGCAGTGCTTTGGGCATCAAGCTCGGCTCTCGCCTGTGGTTCTTCTCGACAAGTTCACATCGAAAGAGGAGCCGCAAGCCCAAGACCATCCAGAGGGAACCGGGCACCTCGGACCGAGAACGTCGTCATGGAACGCAAAGGTTTTCCGAGGAGCCTGTACCGTGTGCCGAGGCCGAATCAAGATCTTCCCGACGCCGATGATGCCTACCGGGACGAACCCGAAGACCACCGACAAGACCTCCGGCCGGGACTCCAAGATCTGCCTCCCGGACATCGAGCCACAAGATCTTCCGTATACATGAACCGCAAGTTCGACTCCGAGAATGACCGACGCTAAGATCGCCTCTCGGACGCGCCACGGTTTTTTTTTTGGAAGAACCCCCGGACACCGAGTCCGCCGAGAACCCCGTTGCGACAAGTGCTTCACCCCGAACGCCATGACCGTCGACATGACCCGAAGACCGCGAATGCGACAAGAACGGCACCGACCCAAGTTCTGCTCCCCGGACATCGAGACCCCGATGCGACAAGATCTGCCCGATACCGAGAACGACCCCGGGATACGAGAACGCTTCCGCCAAACCCCCGAACCCCAGCTCCGTCGGACCCCGAGACCGTCGAACCCTAGACCCCGGAACCCCAAGACCGTCGAGACCCCTAATGTGTGAACCCCTTCCCGCAAACCCTATTTTATAACATATCAACTTGTCGCATATTAAATTGTCATCTCGCATGCATCTCATTGGTTTGGGGGCCTTATGCCGATTCACCTAACAATTAAATATGGGGCCCATATGCGGGCAATTCTAGCCTTATATTGGCCTCATTTAAACTTGTGTAGCGAACCGGTATCTCATCTCGCCTTGATATAACAACATTTAAAATTGCGGGGTAGCTAAACAACATGCACCACCTAATTAATTGTCGGGACCCCGGTTCCGCTTAATATGACCTAATCGCATCGCACCTTTGCCATGTCATCCATCATACATGCATCATGCCGATCTTCTGCCGTGGTATTAAATATTGCATCCGGTGTTTATTCTAGTGTTTTGGTTCTTCGCGGATAAGGCCGTTGAGTTGATGTGAGCTTCGCCCCGATCTTCGGTGGAACCTTCGACAATGTTTTCAGGCGAGCATCTCCCTCTTTCTACCTATCTTAATTTTATAGTCTTTATTCCCTCCTGTTGATCTATTGCTATCTGTGTTGCGATGCTTTAGTTTCCGTACCTGTGATATACCCTGCAGCCTTATATTGCCTTGGACACATCCTATTACCTGTTGTTTGGTAGATAGTTGGACTTATGTCGTAGTTGCTTGCTCAAGTGCTTGATGTGTCGTCTTATGCCACGATTGCATGTATTGCCGCATGTTGTTGTTGGAGATGATTCTAGCTTTACTTACCGTCACTTTACTTTCTGTTTAACAACTAAAATTGAATAAGCAGAGGCATCGGTGGGTGATAGATAATATTTGGTTTCCGAACGCCCACTTGTGTCCCGTAAGACCCCGAGTACTTGATACCTGTTCCTTGATTTTGCGCGCTATCCACATCCGGGAGGTATATGGGACCCCCCTGAGCCAGAGCTTGATTCATTCTTATTTCATGGGGCCACAAACTAGTTTGAGGTTTTATTTACGATCCTGTACTTATGCCATGTTTACCGCTTTATTTACGATTGTGCGAGGTACTGCACACTGTACTGTTTAGGATCGGACCACGATTTCGCGGTGTCGACAAGCTCCGTTTGGGGTTCCCGATGCTCACACCGTCTAGCCAAACCTTGAGGCCGTCTCGAGCTTGCTTACTGCTATGGATTCTACTCTAAGGTGGCCTCAAATATTTCTCAATCGTGATTGTTCAATGAAAGCCTCGGGTTTTGATTTGGTTTTTCCGAGGTTGATCGAGCGTGTGTTGCTATTGGTACCCCGCCGGGTAAAACTTTCAAAGCCGTGTCCATGGATATGGACGACTTGGCACAAGATCTCGATCATAGACAAGCATAACTAAAGTTTATCGCTATTAATTTGACTTATAATGACTAGTAATCAGCTTCACTATAATGGAATGGCTAATTAATACTGCCCACAATTGCTTGTTTGTTTGTCGCTTGCATAAACCAGATCTCGACTAGTAAATCTTGCAACTACAACGGAATGGCTGAATAAAAGTACCAACAACTGCTGGGTTTTGGGATTATCTCATGCTATCTGTATCTGATTAGTAAATTGATGCAACTATAACGGAATGATTAACTAAAAGTGCCCACTGTTTACTTTACCAGGACGATTATCTAAACTTGACTAGTAAAGTGCCGCAACTATAACTGAACAAATAAAACTGCCAACTGTGTGAGCTCCTCGGTTGACTTCCTCGTTTGGTCTCGAGGGGGAAATACCAGGATGGGTTGTTTGGTGTTAGCTTCAGGTTGGATCCGGTTAGGCCATTCTTACCCCTCTCTGATTGCCGCCAGTTGTATCGAGTCTCTATAGGTTGTTTAGTGCATGCCGCCGCCGCCACCACCATACCTATGTAGGCGAGGACCGAATTCTAGCCTCGCTGCATCGCCTCAAGATCGACGCTCCTTCTTTGTTTTCTCGCTTTGCCCTTTGTCGGCACCCTTTTGTCAGGTGTTTTGAGAACGACGCCGTTAGAAGGGTTACCCTTCCGCTTGGCCTGGCAGGGTTATGGACGCCATTGGTTATTCTTCGTGGCTCTTAGCCCCATTTGCTTCTTGTCCGTAGTCGGACGCCTACCGCTTTTCAAGGTGATTTGGATCTTGTATATTATATTCGTATTCGACTCATGGAGTCGCCATATATATATCTGCTCTGGGTCCCATCGAGGACTGTGTAATGTTATTTCGCTTTCCACCCGCACGAAAGTGCTCGTGGGCACCTTTGAATCGCTTTCTATGCGGGTTTGGTGAATTTTGCCCGAACTTGCATAGGTCCGATTCTCGAGGGTGTTACAGAGTGGTATCGAGCTCGGCTGCGATACCCACAAGTCCAAATTTCAGAGGATAACCTAACTAACGGTCAAGTAGAGTGTCAAAACTATTTTCGAAAATCGGTTGGATAGTTCGATTAGGTCTGATTTTACTCCTTACCCTCTGCTCCCCTCTTACCCTTACGTGTTTTGAATCCGCCTCTCTCTTTCTTCGAGTCCAGGAATTCTCGTGGTTGGGTTTCCGTCGTACCTTTAGGGTTTCGCTTCCTTCTCTGATAACGGTGTTCTACCGTCCGGCGTTCAAGCTGCCTGATGAATCCGTCTACGGTGGTACCAATCTTTGTTCCTTGTTTCTGCCTTCCGTGTTACGACGACGACATCCTCTATGCCGATCCGATGCGTAGTCCAGATCACTCCTTTGATCCGAACTCGCTTGTCGATCTTCATCAATCTTGAGAGTTGATTGCATAACCTGTCTATTCGTGTACAGGGTAATGATTTGAGTGCGGGATGGAGTCGCGACCATACCACTACTCTTATCATTCGCTTTTGTACATTGAATGGTGGATCGATGCAATTTTACTCCTTCCATGGAAGTTAGAGGTGGCCTTACCTTTAACTTCGTCCGTTGTTTTCCGGAGTGTTCTCTTGACGATCAGGAGCAACGACCTCTTGTTAGTGGTGTCGCGAGGATCTACACGAAGTGAGAAGACGCAGGTCGCCGACCTTCCCTCCGGTACCATGAGGCGGATCTCGAGTAGATCCATTGTTAGTGGTGTCGAATTGTGGCATCCCGCAAAACCACTACTAGAAAATCGCGTTGAATTTGTGCATTGCATCGTCATCATCATGCATTGTTTGCATAAAACTATTTTGTAAACCCCGATTTGTTTTCCAGACGCCCCATCTCTATTCAAACGCCAAAACCGGGTCCCCGGAATATTTTGTTTTGCCCGAAGGCGTTTGCAAAACCTTGTTTGCAACAAATAAAAATTATAATTAATTTTTAGCGGGGGCCGAGCGTACGAATTGACCCAGCCGTAAATTAAATCGGTCCATTTCAAACAGCTCCCCCGGAAATCCTATACCTACCCAAATCTAAGCTACCCACCAATCTCTGGCTGCCACCTCACCCCCTCACCCAAATCCTACCCACTCTGACACCTCAGCAATCCCCCCCCCTTTCCCCTTTCCTTTTCTCACCCACAGCTTCCTACCCCTCTCATCTACATCCTGCCCCACCTCTCTCGGCTCACAACCAACCCCACGCCTGGTCCCACCTCTCCTCCACTGCCACCGCCTGTGCAAGCCTCACCGGCCTCCCCCACACCCCACACACTCCTCTCACGCGGGCCCCACACGGCAGCCACCTCCCCACCGCGTCCCCACGCGGGACCCACCCCGTCCTCTCCTCACGCGCGAGTCTCTCTCTCCCTCACCTAGCTCACCGCCTCAACCCTCAGTAACCGCCTGCAGCCTGCAGCTGGCCCTCCTCTCCCCACCGCCTGGCCCGAGCCACGCACGCCGTCTCACCTGCCACTTAGCCGCCTCGCCGCCTCCTCCAGCCGCTGCGCCGCTAACCTGCCCGCGCTCAGACGCGAAGCTCCACCCCTTTGTCACGCTGCGCCGCCTCGCCGCTGCCGCGCCTCGCGCTTAACCTCGACGGAGTTGCGCACACAAGGCCAGCTGAGCCACCCGCCCGTCGGGCTGTCGTGGGCCGAGCCGAGCCCACTGGCCATTCACTGTCGCTGCCTCACAGCGACGCCACGCTGGCCATTGACCTGGCCTGGCCTGCAACCTCCGCCTGACCCAGTGCCGCCACAAGCCTGCCGACCACGGTTTCCCTCACGCCTGCCCACCGTCGAGCTCCGTCGAGCCGCCTGCGCCCCTGCCCCTCCGCCAGGACTGGCCAGATCACCTCCTCCGCGCCTGAGCCTCCCCACCGCGTCACAGGCGCCTGCAGCCTGCCAAGCCCGCTGCTCCTCCCCGTGCCGCGTTCGAGGCCGCCGCCGCCGCCGCCGGACCCGCAGCTCCCATCGCCCTGGCCCGGCTCGCCTCGTCAGCGTCGCCGCCGCCCGGCCGCTGTGGCCCCAGGTGCTTTGGGCATACCAAGCTCGCAGTGGCTCGCGCCAGGTTCTTCTCGACAAGTTCATCGAAAGAGGAGCCGCAAGCCCAAGACCATCGAGAGGGAACCGGGCACCTCGGACCGAGAACGTCGTCATGGAACGCAAAGGTTTTCCGAGGAGCCTGTACCGTGTGCCGAGGCCGAATCAAGATCTTCCCGACGCCGATGATGCCTACCGGGACGAACCCGAAGACCACCGACAAGACCTCGCCGACTCCAAGATCTGCCTCCGGACATCGAGCCACAAGATCTTCCGATACATGAACCAAGTTCGACTCGAGAATGACCGACGCTTAAGATCGCCTCTCGACGCCGCACGGTTTTTTGAAGAACCCCTTGGACACCGAGTCCGCCGAGAACCTGCTATGCAAGTGCTTCACCCCGAACGCCATGACCGTCGACATGACCCGAAGACCGCGAATGCGACAAGAACGGCACCGACCCAAGTTCTGCTCCCCGGACATCGAGACCCCGATGCGACAAGATCTCGCGATACCGAACGACCGGGATACGAGAACGCTTCCGCCAAACCTCAACCTCAGCCGGACCGAGACCGTGAACCCTAGACCCGGAACCCCAAGACCGTGAGACCCCTAATGTGTGAACCCCTTCCCGCAAACCCTATTTTATAACATATCAACTTGTCGCATATTAAATTGTCATCTCGCATGCATCTCATTGGTTTGGGGGCCTTATGCCGATTCACCTAACAATTAAATATGGGGCCCATATGCGGGCAATTCTAGCCTTATATTGGCCTCATTTAAACTTGTGTAGCGAACCGGTATCTCATCTCGCCTTGATATAACAACATTTAAAATTGCGGGGTAGCTAAACAACATGCACCACCTAATTAATTGTCGGGACCCCGGTTCCGCTTAATATGACCTAATCGCATCGCACCTTTGCCATGTCATCCATCATACATGCATCATGCCGATCTTCTGCCGTGGTATTAAATATTGCATCCGGTGTTTATTCTAGTGTTTTGGTTCTTCGCGGATAAGGCCGTTGAGTTGATGTGAGCTTCGCCCCGATCTTCGGTGGAACCTTCGACAATGTTTTCAGGCGAGCATCTCCCTCTTTCTACCTATCTTAATTTTATAGTCTTTATTCCCTCCTGTTGATCTATTGCTATCTGTGTTGCGATGCTTTAGTTTCCGTACCTGTGATATACCCTGCAGCCTTATATTGCCTTGGACACATCCTATTACCTGTTGTTTGGTAGACAGTTGGACTTGCGCGTCGTAGTTGCTTGCTCAAGTGCTGATGTGTGTCGTCTTATGCCACAGTTGCCGATGTATTGCCGCATGTTGTTGTTGGAGATGATTCTAGCTTTACTTACCGTTTTACTTTACTGTTTAACAACTAAAATTGAATAAGCGAGGCATCGTGGGTGATAGATAATATTTGGTTTCCGAACGCCCACTTGTGTCCCGTAAGACCCCGAGTACTTGATACCTGTTCCTTGATTTTGCGCGCTATCCACATCCGGGAGGTATATGGGACCCCCCTGAGCCAGAGCTCGATTCATTCTTATTTCATGGGGCCACAAACTAGTTTGAGGTTTTATTTACGATCCTGTACTTATGCCATGTTTACCGCTTTATTTACGACAGCGAGGTAATCGCACACCGCATCGCTTAGGATCGACCACGATTTCGCGGTGTCGACAAGCTCCGCTTTGGGGTTCCCGATGTTCCGCTCACGTCTAGCCAAACCTTGAGGCCGTCTCGAGCTTGCTTACTCCGCTATGATTCTACTCTAAGGGTGGCCCCCAAATATTTCAATCTGTGATTGTTCATCGTGAAAGCCTCGTTGGGTTTTGATTTGGTTTTTCCGAGGTTGATCGGCGTGTTGCTATTGGTGCACCGCCGGGTAAAACTTTCAAAGCCGTGTCCGGATATGGACGACTTGGAGCAAGATCTCGATCATAGACAAGCATAACTAAAGTTTACTGCTATTAATTTGACTTATAATGACTAGTAATCAGCTTCACTATAATGGAATGGCTAATTAACTGCCCACAATTGCTTGTTTGTTTGTCGCTTCACAACCGTATCGACTAGTAAATCTTGCAACTTCTAACGGAATGGCTGAATAAAAGTACCAACAACTCTTTGGGTTTTGGGATTATCTCATGCTATCTCAGATTCGATTAGTAAATTGATGCAACTATAACGGAATGATTAACTAAAAGTGCCCACTGTTTACTTTACCAGGACGATTATCTAAACTTGACTAGTAAAGTGCCGCAACTATAACTGAACAAATAAAACTGCCAACTGTGTGAGCTCCTCGGTTGACTTCCTCGTTTGGTCTCGAGGGGGAAATACCAGGATGGGTTGTTTGGTGTTAGCTTCAGGTTGGATCCGGTTAGGCCATTCTTACCCCTCTCTGATTGCCGCCAGTTGTATCGAGTCTCTATAGGTTGTTTAGTGCATGCTGCCGCTGCCGCTCAGTCCACCATACCTATGTAGGCGAGGACCGCCGAATTCTAGCCTCGCTGCATCGCCTCGATCGACGCTCCTTCTTTGTTTTCTGCTTTGCCCTTTGTCGGCACCCCTTTTGTCAAGCAGGTTTTGAGAACGACGCCGTTAGCAGGGTTACCCTTCCGGCTTGGCCTGGGCAGGGTTATGGACGCCATTGGTTATTCTTCAGGGCTCTTAGCCCCATTTGCTTCTTGTCCGTAGCGGACGCCTATCATTTTCAAGGTGATTTGGATCTTGTATATTATATTCAGATTCGGACTCATGGAGTCATTTTATATATATCTGTTCTGTGGGTCCCATCGAGGACTGTTGTGTAATGTTATTACTTCGTTTTCCACCCGCACGAAAGTGCCTGGTGGGCACCTTTGAATCGTTTCTATGCGGGTTTGGTGAATTTTTGCCCGAACTTGCATAGGTCCGATTCTGAGGGTGTTACAGCAACTATAGTTTCATGTGTCATTGATGTACTATATATATAAATGGTCATCTCCCTATTATTTTTTGATATATACTACATATTAATGCAGATGAATCGGCAATGGATGTACGGTGACCGCCGCACTTCCGAGTACATTACGGGCCTCCAAAATTTCATCGTTGTGGCTAATGCAAACCGTGGTCACAATGGTTTTATGTGCTGTCCGTGTTCACCGTCGTAACAAGAAAGACTACTCAAATACCAGAACCATTCACGCCCACCGCTTCGATCCTGGTTTCATGCCCAGCTATAATTGTTGGACCAAGCACGGAGAAAAAGGGGTTGTGATGGAAGACAACGAAGAAGAAGAGGATGATGAAAACTATCATAATATGTATCCTGAATATGATGATAATGCAACGGAGGTAGATAATGAAGATCAAGAGGGAGATGGGCCCGGCGATGACGATCTTGGTCGGGCCATTCTTGATGCAAAGGAAGAATGTGAAACTGAAAAGGAGAAGGAGAAGTGGAGCATGTTAAAGGATCACAAAACATTGTTGTATCCAACTTGCGAAGATGGCCAAAAAGCTAGGTGCCACCTCGGATTTGCTGCAATGGAAGGCAGAGAATGGTGTGACCGACAACATTTTCAAAGTTGTTGGTAAAATGAAGAATCTTCTTCCAAGAAATAATGAGTTGCCTGACAAGACATACCAAGCAAAGAAGGTTGTCGCCTCTAGGATTAGACGTAAGATACATGCTGCATTAATGATCGTGCATCCTCTACCGCGGTGAGAAGTACGAGAATTTGGATGCATGACCGGTATGCATCGCCTTGCGGTATAAGATCGACGAGACGATCTCGGCGATGTTGAGGGCGAGGCCCCTAGGAAGAAGGTTCCGCCAAGGTTATGTGGTATGCTCCTATAATACCACGGTTAAAACGTCTCTTCAGAAATAAAGAGCATGCCAAGTTGTTGCGATGGCACATGGAAGATCAGAAGAAAGACGCGATGTTGAGACACCTCACGATGGGTCACAAGTGGAGAAAAGTCGAGCGAGAGTACCCGGACTTTGCACGTGACAAGGAACTTAAGGTTTGGTCTAAGCATGTACGGCATGAATCCTTTTGGTGAGAGAGCTGCAATCACAGACTGGCCTGTGACCCTATGTATCTATAACCTTCCTCCTTGGTTGTGTATGAAGAGGAAGTTCATTATGATGCCGTTGCTCATCCAAGGCCCGAGGCAACCCGAACGACATTGATGTGTACCTAAGGCCATTAGTTGAAGAACTTTTACAGCTGTGGGCCAAACCAGGTGTACGTATGTGGGATGAGCACAAAGGGAGCCATTTGACCTCGAGCATTGCTTTTCAGAACCATCAATGATTGGCCGCTCTTAGTAACATTTCGTAAAGACAAACAAGGGATACAATGCATGCACACACTGCTTAGATGATCTTGAAAGTGTATATTTGGATAAATGTAAGAAGGTTGTGTACCTAGGGTATCGCCGATTTCTTCCGAACCTGCATCCAAGAAGAAAGAAAGGCAAGCATTTCAAACGTCTGCGTAACCGGAGGAAGCCCGTCCTCCGTCGGTGAGGAGGTATTTGGTATGGTCAAGGACCTAGAAGTAATCTTTGGAAAAGGTCCTGGCAGTCTATCTGTTCAATGACGATGCCGACACGCCCCATGTGGAAGAAGCAATCTATATTTTGGGACCTACCCTATTGGAAAGTCTTAGAGGTCCGCTCTTCAATCGACGTGATGCACGTGATTTAAGAATGTTTGCGTGAACCTGCTAGGCTTTCTAGGAGTGTATGGGAAGACAAAAGATACACCGAAGAACGACAGACAGCAACGTCTGAAGGCCCTCAAGAGCCTATGCATCCCGAGAACGAGAAGGGTAAACGATGCCACTTAACTCCCGCCACTACGCTCTTACCAAAGCAGAAGGAAATCTTTTTGAATGTCCGAGCGATCAAGGTCCCGTCGCTTCTCGTCGAATATAAAGGAATAATAAATATGGCGAGAAAAATTCCAAAACACGAAGTCTCATGATCGCCACGTGATTATGACACAATTGCTTCCATTGCATTGAGGGGATTCTACGAAAATGTTCGAGTACCCATTGTGAAGCTATGTGCATTCCTCAATGCAATATCTCGTAAGTAATCGATCCGAAAGCCTACGGTTACAAAATGATGTGGCCCAATGTCTTGTCACTTTGAGTTGGTGTTCCCACCATCCTTCTTCAATATTATGACGCATCTCCTGGTTCACCTAGTAGAAGAGATTGCCATTCTCGGTCCTGTATTTCTACACAATATGTTCCCTTTGAGAGGTACATGGAGTCTTAAAGAAATATGTTCATAACCGTTAGCTAGGAAGCATCTCCAAGGGCTATGTAACAGAGGAGGTCATTGAGTTCTGTGTTGATTTTTTTCCGACCTTAAGGCGATTGGTGTTCCGTAATCACGACATGAGGGAGATGCGTGGAAAAGGCACCCTAGGATGTAAAGCAATGATATGTAGGGACGGACATTCTCTCAATCAAGCACACTACACGGTTTTACAAAGATCTATCTTGGTTTGCCCCGTATATCAATGAACACAAGAATTTAATACGCCTCAAACACCCGGGGCAGTCTGATGAATGGATTATAAGTGAACACATGGCGAGTTTTGGCTACCGTCACAAAGACTTCTCACGAATAACACCACTGTTGGGGATCACCGTACTTGTTGGCGTGACACCATCTTCGATTGTATGTACTTTCCAAGGGTACGAGATAAATGGGAATACATTTTACACGATAGGCCAAGATAAAAAGAGCACCAACCAAAATAGTGGTGTCCGCTTCGATGCAGCAGAAGACAATGGGCAAAAGACCACGTATTATGGGTTCATAGAGGAGATATGGGAACTTGACTATGGACCTAATTTTAAGGTCCCCTTGTTTCATGCAAATGGGTCAAGCTAACAGGAGGAGGGGTTGAGGTAGACAAGAAGTACGGAATGACAACGGTGGATCTCAACAATCTTATGAAGAACTTAGACGAACCATTCGTCCTAGCCAATGATGTGGCTCAGGTTTTCTATGTGAAGGACATGTCCTCCAGACCAAAAAAAGAAAAAATATGCAAAGGAATACATAATATGATGAGCCAAAGCGTCACATAGTTCTTCAGGAAAAGAAACATCGTGGGAATCGAGGACAAGATGTACATGTCAAGATTATAATAAGTTTGATGAAATTCCGCCTTCACAAAGGAAAACCCACCCAAGCATTCCGTTAAGTAAAGAAGATGCTCCATGGTTACGATCAAGCGATCATAAGGAAGGGCATATGCCAAGAAGTTCATGCTCATATTATGTAACTCTAGTTCATGTTTTTAATACATGTCTTGAGTGTTAGTCATGTTTTGTGGATTGACCGAGTATGAGAAGAAGTTGTCCCGATTCGCATTTACCATTAAGATCTCGATCTCCAAACGCTGTGGTCACATATTAGGGAGTGCCTCTATGACAGCTTGGAGATGCCGGAGGACTAGGCTCGCGGCATCTCCCCGAACTGGCCGTAGTGGTGTCCCTCGCTCGAAAACCATCTTGCAGCTTTGTAACTTGTCTAACTATAGATCAATACACCAGGAGCTAACTAATTTCACATATTAGGAGTGCCTATGACCAGCTTTCTCGGAGATGCCGAGGATGGGCTCGTCGGCATCTCCCCGAAATCGCCGTAGTGGTGTCCCCGCCAAACCGGCTGGAGGACTGGACTCACAAGGATGCCTATTTATAGTACAAGCAGCTCGACATAGTGTTGACACTTACAAAATAATGTCGACACTCACCCTATTATTAGTCCCGGTTGGTGTCTCCAACCGACTAAAGGTTCATCTTTAGTCCCGTTGGTGACACCATCCGACAAGGTACACGCCAGACGACATAATGTCGACATGCACTCACCTCTATTATTAGTGCTGATTGTTTTGTCCCGGTTGGTGTCTCCAACCGGGACTAAAGTTCATCTTTAGTCCCTTGGTGTCTCCAACCGGGACTAAATTCATCTTTAGTCCCTTGGTGTCTCCAACCGACTAAAGGTTCATCCCGCCATTTTTTCCCCGCCATTTTTCTTCCCGCCAGTTCTTCCCGCCATTTTTCTTCCCGCCATTTTTCTTCCCGCCGCTTCCCTCCGCTTCTTCCCGCTAGTTCACTATATATATATATGTAGGGTTGGCCTCCATTGTCATTGCACATCTCTAGACTCATATCTGCAACCTCATCACTCTTTCCCATGGCTTCCACCGTAGCACTAACTCCGAGGGAGGCGGAGGCGCTTTGCGCATCGAACTACCCCTGCCCGCCGGGCTACTGTGTCCCCGTCGGCTGGATGCTGAGCGCCGGAGGTGTGCCGGTTCCTCCTGTCCGTCTAGGTGTGGTGCGTCGGATGGCCATCACGAACCACTACTACTTCGAGCTCACGCCGGAGCAGCGGAGGAATCCCAGATGGCATCCCGACTATTTCCCGACTTGGGAAGCCTTCTTCGTGGATCGGCGTGAGAGGGCGCTCGCCAGGCACGAGGAGGACGGCCCACCTCCTCCGAACTTCAACGAGGCCGGCCGTCGGCTGTGGTGGCGCGGTCGGACTCTCCAGCGTCATGGCCTATGACATCGCCACGACTCTAACCCCGTCCTGCTACCCTCAAGTCCAGCCCACGCCTACCCTCAAGTCCAGCCCACGGCATTTCCTCCAGAGGTTCAATTACGGTGACCCGACGACGACAATGACGGCGGCGCGGTACGACGACTACATGGCGAGTATTACAGTGTAGGCAGGAGCATGACTAAATCACTCCAACATTCCGAAAAAAGTTCGCCGATTGTTACTTAACTGCCATGTATCTTAATTTTCAGTTCTTTATGTATCTTAATTTCGCCCAGTTCGATTGTTACTTAATCTGGCCATGTATCTTAATTTTCAGTTTTTATGTATCTTAATTTTCGTTTCAGTTCGGCGATTGTTACTTAATCGCCATGTATCTTAATTTTCAGTTTTTATATATCTTAAAAAGCCCCTTTAATGCATGAAATAAGTGTTTATTTATTTTAAAAAATTTCATGTAAAGTAAATATAAAAATCATTTACATGAATGGATAGATATTATTTTTCTGAAAATTATGATATATTATTCATATTTTTCTGAGTTGAAATGAAAAAGATATGAATTTTCTAAATTTATATCATATTTTTTGAATTAAAAAAGCCCCTTTAATGCATGAAATAAGTGTTTATTTATTTTAAAAAATTTCATGTAAAGTAAATATAAAAATCATTTACATGAATGGATAGATATTATTTTTCTGAAAATTATGATATATTATTCATATTTTTCTGAGTTGAAATGGAAAAGATATGAATTTTCTAAATTTCATATCATATTTTTTGAATTAAAAAAGCCCCTGAATAATGCCCCTTTAACACCGGTTCCGCATGGAACCAGTGTTAAAGGAGGCATTTATTTCGCTTCTCACAGCACTCTTTAACACCGGTCGTGGTTGGAACCGGTGTTAAATAAATGCGCTGGAATTTCTTTAACACCGGTTCCAGCCACGAACCGTGTTAAAGGGGTAATAATCTTGTTAAACCCTTTAACACGGTTCCAGCCACGAACCGGTGTTAAAGAGGGTTATAACTGACCTTCCTCTTCCTTCTCCCCGGCCAGATCGAAAAGCGCGCCAGCCCGCCTCGCTGCCGCCGTCGCCATCTGAGCGCTGCCGCTCGCCGCCGCCATCCTGGAGCGCCGCCTCACTGCGGCGCGAGCCGTCACTGCTGCCCGTCTCTCGCTGCCTCAAGGCCTCCGGCGACCTCCGACGCTGGCTCGCCCAAGGACCGCCGACCTCTAGCTAGCACCCGCTGCCGCTCGCTTCCTCCACCGCCGCCCGCTCGCACGCTGCCTCGCCTCTCCAGCTCGACCGGGCGCGCCTCGCTGGCCCCGCCACGCCACTGCCCAGCCTCGCCGTCGCCTCGTCGCTGGGAGCCCTCGCTCGCCTCGCCACACCACCTGCCGCCCGCTGCCGCCATCCCATGGATATAAGTAAGGGCATGTTTGATTCAAAGGATTTGTATAGGAAATCCTTTGCACTAGATTGCATAGGAATTTCCCGCGAGTTGTTTGATTTGTAGGATTGAGGGCCTGTTTGGTTGCACTTTGGCTTATCAGAAAGCAGCTTTGGGCTGTATGCTGTGGCAAAGTAGCTGTTGGCTGTGCGCTGTGAGAAAGTCATAAAAGCTATTTGGCAAGTTAAACTGTCCTCGTGCTCGAGCTCCCGTCTCAGCCGGTCGCTGTGCTCAAGATCCCACCGAAGAGAGGCATGGAAGGCGGGAGGGGCGGCCATGGTCAGTTCCTTCAAGCAGCTCGAGCTCATGGAAGGAATTGGTGACGGCGGCGCCAAGGAATAGACGAAGCAGGCCGGCGAGAAAGAGATGGGGACGAAGATGGCAGGGAGGCGGGGAAGGGGTGAGGATGGGGGTGGCTGTCGGGCTGCAATTCCTTCAGCAGATCGTTGTCCGCTTGAGCTGCTGTGGACGGGAATGGGGCAGGCACGGCGGCGGCCGGCGGGAACAGACGGAAGAGGCCGGCGGGAAAGAGACATGAAGGGGCGGTCGGCCGGGGAGCATGCCCACGGGCCTCCATCAGTGAGCCGATGGCGCACCCACCGGAGACGAACAAGATTTGGGGAAAACCAGGGGCAACCTTCGCAACGCGCCTTCGTCAAACGCAGCAAAAGCACCTCTGTACGTGCTTTGCCTGGAAGGTCGATTCACGGTTGCTTTCAGTCAAAAGCGTGTTCGGTTTCGTATGCATTTGGTTGGGCTTTTGCTTATAAGCCTAAAAAGCCACAGCCAAAAGTGCAACCAAACAGGCCCTGATTCCTATAGGAAACTTTCCTAGGAAATCCTTTGCACTAGATTGCATAGGAAATCTAACACCACCCAAAGCTCTTTCTTAGATTGCATAGGAAACTTTCCTATGGTGGTTGTTTGTTTTGTGTTGTTCATTGTTTAATGTTTCAAAGTGTTATCATCCATGATTGATCCATGTGAACACCACTAAAATAAAAAATATATCCGCCCCCTCCCCCCTCGATCTCGCTACAAGGTGTTGGTGGCATAGTTGTAGTACTTCTTCTCGGAGGCCACGTCCGAAGCCTGTGCTATGTATATTGTATTGTATGTGTATTGTATATGCAGTAGAACAAGTGGCATATGTGTATGTATATTTGTATGTGTATGTATATATGTATATTGTATTGTATGTGTATTGTATATGCATGTGTATATTTTGTGCCACGCCGACGACCACCGCCACCATTATGCCGTCGACCCTGACCTCCTCTGTCCTCGCTGAGCCTACACACGCGTCGAGGGTGTGTCGCCCATTTTAGGTAGACCATCACGTCGTGCTGGTTCGAACGCACACCCCCACGCACCCCGGCCCCGCTCTCGCCCTAGCGTCGCCACCTCTCATTGTCAATATAGCATTATAATAACCATGCTATGTTAATCAACTTTGATGACAAGTTAATTAGAAGAAGTAAATGTACCCTCTCATATGAATCTGGGGTTTCTCCGAATTAGGGTTTGAAATGACCAAGCATGTATTAGGGTTACATTTCAATACTTTTAACCTGTCATATCATCGTCCTTGCTTGAGCATTTCAATAGATGTATTACTGATATTTGTGTGATAATATTATTGTTTTAGAAACTATGGATCCACTTAGTAGAAACCTTGAAGAAGAAGAAATAATGGAGAACATTATTGATGAGGACACCTCATAATATCTGAACTTGGAGGGACATGACGACGACAGCTCAAGTACTAGTCATGGAGAAGATGAAGACTCCGGTGAACGCAATTTAATGGTTACAAAGTCCGGCGAGGTATATGCATTGATTAAGCCTCAGCTGACTTCAACCAACAATCTTCTTCTACATGTATTAATTAACGCTTCTTTCTTCTTTTAGCCCTCTGGATCGACCAGCCAGCAACCATCTTCTTCTACGAAAAAGAGCAAGCGAGGCGCGAGCTACGTTGAAAGATCGTGCAAAGTTCACGATCAAGCAGTCGTGTTGATGGCAGGCCGATGGAGCCCAAGAAGGCCGCAGACAAATTTATACGTCAGTGGAGTTCTTGTTAGGGACCAAATCCCAATCATAATTGAAAATTGGAATAAGCCAAAGAAGGGCGACGGTACCTTTGTCGATGAGATCCAAAGAAACGCTTTGGAATTCGTTGGTAAATTTCACCTTCCGCCAGAGGAGGATGAAAACAACCCGTTATAAAGAAAAAGGTCAAAGAGTGGACTCTAAAGAAGATGGCTGAGGCTTTCAAGAATCGAAGACAAAATTGAACAAATTTGTCTAAGCTTGCGAGACTCCATTCAAGACGATATTATGCGAAGATAAGACCTCACCGCCCGAATTTGAGACATATAAAAAAAGTGCTATAGCTAAAAAGAGGTCGAAACCAATACGCTTAATGCCCCAAGAAGGAATATCACCAGAGGACGGGTCGGTGGCTACATATCTCGGAGGCCTAAGTGGGAGGAAGCTGAGAGGCCTCACGAGAGAGGGATCACACCCTGCAGATGGGTGGGACCTACGTGCAAAGACTTGGTTCTACGGAATCGGGCAAGGTTGGACCCGTAAACAGGATTGTGTATCTTCCCAACCATCCTTGCCAAACCCACATCGAACTCATCACGGCATACGAGGAAACATCCGCTAGGATCTTCCATCCCGACAGAGAATGACCAGCTCACACGCGCCATCGGTAAAAAGAACACCTGGACATGCACGAGGCAGGGGTATGACGTGGAAGGATGGGTTTGCCATCGGAGCGACTCTTCATGATGGCGCGTAAAAGAAAAAGAGCGTCTGATCGGATGACACAGATAGAACATGCACTTGCGGCGCTGCAGACGCAAGTGAATGCACAACAGCCATCAAGCTACCGGCCCATCTCAGCGGCATGAAGAGCCTGCATTGGAAGCTGCCCGCAGCCTGCATCTGAAAAGCAGCAGTGGCTTCCACGGAGAACGCAGCCAACGCTTGAAATGACGGGTCTCGATACCCCGTTGATGAGATCACGGAGAGCGAACACTGAGCTGCATGTGATATTAATGGGCTTATCCATTAAGGTGGCTGCCGGCTATGCCTTACCTCCTAGCTGGTGGAACTTACCACCGACCGATTCCAGATGGCTATGCTATTGTCGGGTGGATGAGGTTGTGAAGGAATATGAGGAAGCACAGCTTGACCATGCTACGGTGAAGGGAAACTCAACTCAAATTTGCAGTGAAAACAACCATTCTTTGGAAGAAGGAACACATTGTGCTTCCAAATTGGAGGTCACTGCACCCCCGCCTCCGCGTCGGCCAGCCTGAGCCGCTTCAGCCATCTCTGCGTGGCAGCCATCTCCGCCCGTCACCATCTCTGCATGGCAGCCATCTCCGCCCGTCGGCCATCTCTGCTGGCAGCCATCTCCGCCCACACCATCTCCGGTGCTTCAGCCATCTCCTCAACAGAAGCGGAAGAGCACGCCACGAGGAGCATCAAGAGCACGCCACAAAGAAATCCACAGAAACCGTGACGCCAAAGAGTTCAAAAACTACGCCGCAGCCTTCCGCCAAGCCATTGCCGGTTTTACCGTGGAATCGCAGCGACGAGGAGACCAATAGGATCTCGGAGAACAGGTCAAGAAATTCTTTGCACCTAGACGGGCCGAGCCAAAGGAGAAAATAGATCCGGTGGTGGAGAAGTTTTACAAAAATCTTTTGAAACCTGAAACCCCACTTGTGCCGGACTACGAGCGCAGATTTTGAAGGCGGATGCAAGGCGTCGAGGGAGACTGAAAGTAGCAGTCGTGAGGCACCCAGAAAACAGTTCCCATGCTCGAGAGCAGGAAAACCAATCATGTGCCCGCTCCAAATGTTTGACAACGGACGCTCCTCCCGTAGATGATTACGAGGCAGAGCTACAAAGAAAGGCCAATGAGATGGGGATGACTTACATTGCATACTTGAACGTCATGGGAGACAACTTGCCCAAATGCGATGTCAACCCCATACAACCATGGAAGTATGGGAAGAATCTCGTCAAGAAAGAGGAGCTCAAGAATCTACCAACAAAGATGCGAAAATTGCACAAGTGGTACCTTCATTTCTGCAAGACGAGAAAAGAAGAATGGATCACGGCGCATATAAGAGATCAGATTTTCTTGTGCGGAGACGACGCGATCGACTTCAACATTCAAGACTTGCATTTTCTATTCAATCAGAAGGAACTCGACAAATCTGCCATCAGCCTTTATTGTGTGTAAGTACTATTTCGTAATTTTATCTCAACTCATTCACTTCATTAATTGCATGTATATATATATGCTCACCATATATGTATATACTATTATGCAGGAAAAAGGTTATGGAATGCATGAAAGGAGGCGCTTTTGACATTGGGTTCGTTGACCCAAATAGAGTTCATGAAGAAGTGGTAAGAGACAAACCCGGGCAAAGAGAAGATTACTTGCTAAAGTCTTTACTGAGACAACAAACCAAAAGGGAAATACTATTGCCTTACAACTTCTCGTGAGTACTGTTACTCTCTCTTGTACACATTCTGCTTCGCCACTCGATATTAAGTGTAATTGATGATGAGTTATGCGTGCGTAGGTTCCACTTTATTCTGCTAGTCATTCAACCCGACTCAGAAAAGTCCTTGTCATGGACTCGTTCTTAAAAGAAAAAGAGCTATGTGCACTTTAGAGAGATGCTCCAGAGGTAATTTCAATCATATTATCGCACTAGATCGGCAACTTCGTGACAATAAGTAATTAATTACTCCTTTATCCATTTTCTTTGTCGGACAGGGTTTGAAAATGTTCACGGGCAGGGCCGGGTGAATGGTCAGAAGAACTAAAATTTGTAGACCAAAATGTAAGTAATACTAGCTAGCTTCCAATTCCATTATATCATGCTTTATTGATTATTATTTTGATTGAACTCTCTATTCTCGTAAAGTGCGCGCATCAAGGACACGGCAATAACTTATGTGGATACTATGTTTGTGAATTCATTCGCAACACGATATGTGCGACAGGCCAAGCCGCACTAGAACAACTTAGAGTAAGTAAACAAAGTCCACAACATTATTTTATTACCATCAATTGTGTTGAGTTTTATTCTTATATATATATTGATAGCCCATTCTTCATATATATTCAGATCGAACGGATGCGGGACCAACTCCTACCATTTGAACGCATACGAGCCATTCAAGAGGAATTGGCGGGGTTCATACTTGATGAGGTCGTCACGCCTGGCGGAGAACTCTATAGATATCCACCAAAATGAACGATGATTTATGTATGTGCCGATGGCGTATGTGCCGATGACGATGTTTGTGTATAATAATAGTTGCTTAATTATTCATGTACTCGTATGTACCGATGACGATTTATAAGTATACCGCTCCCGATCGATTTCCCTCGCCCCCCGCAGAAATACGCCTTAACGGGCAGAGGCGTAAGTCTGCCATGGCAGATTTAAACCGTTTTCTGCCATGCGAGTTCTCGCCATGCAGAAAACGACCTAAATCGCCATGCAGAAGAACCTTTAACACCGGTTCCAGATAAGAACCGATAAGAACCGGTGTTAAAGGGGGGGCGCCTGAGGCCTGTGGCAGCCCCACGTGCGCCACCCTTTAATACCGGTTCGTATAGGAACCGGTGTTAAAGGCCCCCCCCCTCTAACACCGAACCCTCAACAGCGGTTGGGGAACCGCTGTTAGAGGGCCCTCCCAACCGGAGTTAAAGGGAGGGCATGCACTAGTGACGGCCCGCGGCGGCGCTGCGGCGATAGACGCCGTGGGGTTCCTCACATGGCAAATGATTCCGGCTGGTTGAGTGTGGAAAAATATTTGGAATCCTATCATGAGCATTCGTGGCTTAGTTGGCACATGCCTTTGCCAGCTCAGACCTTGCACTTCAATCTTCCGGCCTCTAATTTGCTCTCGTGAATATTCAGACCAGATGCAGTGTACTCACCTTAGCTACGGCATCATTGACACTTGTCTTCATGAGTGTACCTATCTCCAATAATACAAGTTGTTTATCTCTTTATGCAGGACATCTTTCCGAGTTGGTGGCAAGAGTCCGATGAATCCTTCAGTTTCGGTTTTTTGAATTCGTTGTGGCGACTCTCTACTAGGCAGAATCTTTGCTCACTAGATTCTGCTACTTCCTCCGGTCTGGTTTATTAGCATACACGTAATTTAAGAATAACATTGACCAATAATTTTGATCAACAAATTTTACATAATATGTCGCAAAAATTATACCATTGGATTCATCTTCAAAAGTAGTTTCCAATAGTATATTTTTTGGGACATATATTATATATTTTATTGGTCAAAATTGATAGTCAAAGATTTTTTTAAACTACGTGTATGCCTAATAAACTGGATCGGAGGTAGTATCAGATTTTTTATCACCTTATAAATAGAGTGATGAATGGCTGAATCGGTACAAGATGATGAGAATTGAGAAGACTCTGTTATACAACAGACCAGAATAAACAAAAAGTATTAGGATGATCAAAACTTGCTACGCAGACACTGGAATGAGACCAAGGGTTAAATATATTTCTTATATAAAATTTCATCATCCTTAAGGTAAACATATTTAGAAAGAAACTGTTCATGCATGTTAGATGTATGTACCGATAGTAACTTGGTCTTCTATATGTTGACAACTTCTCATAAAATAGATCAAAGTTTAAAAAGTTTGTTTTAGAACAAATAAGTCTTAAATTTTCGAAAGTATTATCCTCGAGCAAACATGTACTGCATGTTTGTGTAGTCTGTCTCTTTCTCACAAAAAGGGTGGTTGCTGCCATGTATTATTGCTTAACCAAGCATCTACCCTTCTCCTCTCTAGATTGCTCTAGGTTTGGTGATTAAGGAAACATGCTTTTGTTTATCCAGACAAGGGTAACAGAGAGCGTGAGGGTCCATTTTATACGGAAAATAGCTGAACTAAATGTATCGATGTTAGATTTGTATTGTATATATATGTTAATAAAATTTATGTAAAATTGGTCAAATTTTAAAAGGATTTATCGGGCGCCAAAATTAACTAATACTACACTCTTATACTTGTAAAACTATGCCGAAATGTAGTACATGTCGTGCATGGTAAATTTCTATAGCATTGGTTCCAAGGAGCAGCATAATTCCATTTTAAGCTAGATAAACGCAACATTATGACACTTTGAAAAAGATTCATAGTCCATATTGTTTGTGTGAAATTCATGATTACAGTGGTTTTCATTCTAGATATGCCAACTTTGCTTCCTTGCAGAGTTGATTATGTTAACCATTCTCGTGGCTAACCTCTATCGCACACTGTCACCATATGCATAAACCTACGGTAGAAGTCTCATTTCACAATTATCAGGAGTCGGACCAATTGCTGCCATATGTACACACTAGCTTTGTCCACGTCACTCAAGCAATCAGCCCTGAAAATAAGTCTGACCTGAGGGGCACAACTTTGATGTGCACGTCCCCTTGATGACTTGATCAGCAATATTTTTCGAAATGTTTTCTATTTTGAGCGACATAGAAATGACGAAAGTGTGGATCTGTGTATAGTGATTTCAAATCACAAAAAAAATCAGAATTTGTCATTTTTGTGTAACTCGGAATACAAAACATTTCGAGTTAAGTTCTTATATAGTCGTGGGAGTGGGATACATCTAATTTTAGGTTTTAACGATTTTTAATACTTACGATTATATTATTTGATATTTTTAGGAAGCTGAAGCTACAACTAATTATCGATCAATCTCTCTAGAAGTTGTTGATTGGCTTCGTATTAGTAGGCTCTCAGACACTGATGAGTCAGCACCTCGTGGTATTAATTGGATTCAAGAAAGAACGAATAGAGCCTGCATGCATTCGATACACGCTGCAGGACATCACCAACTTTCCATGCTTTGCCAATGTCTGCCAATGCGATGATCCCATCGCATACCCAAAAGTTACTGGTGTGGATATCCCGATAGAAATTACCGAGTCAATGATGGCATGGCCATGCTTATTGCAGGAAACTTCTGCAGCCTCATGGTACACTAGATAAGACCAAAGCTCATGCGGATCTTGCCCATCTCTTGAAGCTGAAAGAAGAACATGTGTTCTCATGCTCTTCTTCACATTGTCTATCACCTTGGGGTCAAGCCGAAACCTCCCTCTGAAAGTCCACAACATCTTGCTATTTACATATTAATATAGAGAAAGACCAAAATTGAATATATCGATCTCCTCATTGCCTCCATTGTGTACAATCACCAGGAATCTGCAATTCTGCAAAGTTTGGTAGATCTCTGTGGAAACTTGTGTTATCTTACCCCGGGAACCCACATCAAACCCATTGCAATCATCCTCATCGTCTTGTTTGTCAAACATGTCCATCAACGAATCTTTAAGCTTCAGCTTCTCTGCAATTTTCCTCTGCATTGCTCTTCTGCTCTCCCACTTTGAGCAATTAATGTGAATGATTTTCTATAACTGCAGCCCCGCAAGACTCGTCAAGAGCTCACTTGATACTGCACGTGCGATGACCCAGCATACCACTACATGTGTAGTACACTATAGTCATCGACATGACATCCATAGAACACCGTTCCATAAATATCACATCCCTAAGAGTGGTACAACAGAAACATTGCGAGTCCATATTACAAACATACACACTTCATTATTATTACATTACCAGAAGTTCGGAACTTTGAGTGATTCAAACTTAAAAACCACACATAAATAGTTTCAGCGGAAGATTTAAAGTTTTAAACTCATACTCCAAATTAAGCTTAATAACTTATTATATAAGGTTTATGCTTGTCGGCTCAATTGGACTACTAATAACTAAGGCAACTACTCAGACTCGTTGCCCTCCACTCCATAGCGTATCTCACAGTCCACCCCTTCCACTCCTCCGAACAAGTCTGGCTCCTTGTAATAAACATCCTCTTTCCCTTCAGCTGTATACATTGGAGTGTCTTCTGGCTCCTTAGAGTCTAAGCAGGGGATCAAAGTAAAGAGTGAGCAACAACGTTACCTAGCAAGTTCCTTATATGCAAGGTGGGAAGTTTGATGCACTATCTACCACCTCGGACTATTAGTCCTTGGCACTATGTAGTTTTCATAAACATTTCTTCAAAGATTGATTTTATTATCAAAAACTATGCCCATCAGCCTTCAAAGGTTGACCAGAACTTCATGGAGTTCCTTTCTGCCGCGTTCATAGTTCTTTCCCGGAACAGGGAGTAACAAGTTACAGTTCTTACACTCCATAGAGGTGCGTTGCTTTACCCATGAGATATCAACTCCTTGTTGCACAACCAAGCGTACTTTCACGTCCACAATACCATGATGTGGGGCCCAGTAGGTGATCCAAGCCAATCACTGCCCTCTCCGCGACCTCATATGTCTGCACGATCCTTCGGGGCTGACTACATCTCCGTTAAGCCCCCTTTCAGGTAAGCTACAACCCTGATGAGTTCCCGAAGACTCTATGAGCTGGTGATGCCCCTGGCAAGCTCCATATAGGTCTGACTATACCTCCGTCAACCACTCATAGTTAATCTAGACACCAAAATCGTGGGGCCTAAGGGTGCCCACACATATGCTAGATACTCGCAATGAAACACAACGTCACGTTAAGGTCGTATTGCCTACATATGAAAGGAAAATGATACAGCTGAATTCTCCATCCTATTCCAAATCTCATGGTTAACGTGTAATAGACAGCGCTAGAATCACTGATGTCATTGGTTATTAAGTCCTAAGTGATTAATCTCATTGCAAATGGAAACCTAAGTTCCATTACCCACATTATCCATATCACCACTTAGGGTGATGTCACAATTTATTTGTTTTGAGAAAATAATACTTTTCTTTCTCCAGAACATATATGATAACACACAATTTTGCATTTACTTTGATAAAGACTCATCAAAGGACATGGGCAAGTGATGAACTTGCCTTGTGATTGCGAGGTAGTGAAGTCGGATGCTTGCACTCAACCTTCAACTTCTATTTCTACAAAACACCATTATTGCTTGGTAAGGACAATATTTAAAGAAGAAAAATGAATATGCATAGTAATGCAATGCATCATTTATTATTTATCTTCTTTGTGTGTTTTACCCATTATATTGATTTCTTAAATTTCTTTATGCAATAAAGAAATTTGTTTTAAGAATAATTCTTAACATTTTGCAAATATTATATTTAATATTTTTGTAATACAATATATTAATAGAAGAGCTTAAAACTATTATTTATTTATTTTTAACTCCTGTTATTATTTCCTTAATATTCTTTTTAATAATAAGCGTTTTAATTTATAAGATATTATTTTGCTATCTTAAATAGCAATCTAGTATTTTTATAAAATACTACACTAATTAAGAATGATAAAAGTAAATTTTATTTATTTTTAGGTATTTTATTTATTTTTATAAAAATCTGTAAGTAATATATATTATAAAAATCTTTAACCTAAAGTTATTCTACTAAAAATAGAATTATTAATTTTATTGGGTAGTTTATATTTTTATGAACTTATAGATATATTATTTGTATTTTAGGATTTTTATTTTATTAGGACTTATTAAGTCCTAGGGGTATTTTGGTCTTTTATTAAATTATTTTAGATTTTCTTTTTAAAATATGGACCTAGCCCATTGGGCTGGCCCATCTAGGCTGGTCAACCCACTCACTAGAATGGTACTGGACCATCTTCGCTCACTCGCGTTCTTTCCTCTCTCGTTCTCGTCCCGCTACTGCGTGGTGTTGCCGTCGCTATCACCGCTCGATTTCGGCCGCTCCAGGCCTCCCCGGCCGCCGCCGTGGTGTGTGTCAAGGTAGTCGACGCTGCTCCACCGATTGATCCTACTCGATTCGTCTCTAGACCTCTCTCCTGGCCAAGCTGTCACCAACACGAACCCTAGGGTTTGATGCTCGTCGGTGATGTGTGCTCTGCCGCTCCTGGTGGTGCTATGATGTGCTCCTAGTGGCTCTGTGGTGCTGCTAGGCCTCTTGTGTGGCTGTGGCCGCTGTGTCATGGCTTGGCACGGGTTGCAGCGCCCTCAGGTGCTCCTCGTGCCGCCGTGTGCTCTCGTCGGCCGATCTGCTTCCTCTTCTGAACTCTAGCGAGGACCTCAAGTAAGTTTATCTGTTTCCCCCTTCTCATTCTCCCTCTTCCTCTCTTGCTAGCCTCTATGTGTTTACAGTGAGGAATCCCTAATTAGGGTTCATCTGTGCTATTAGGGTTCTACCCCTTTTGTGTTGATCATTGGAGATAATTAACTATTTAGTATCATTTGTGGTGGTTATACTGTACTGAATAATTTTCTACTGATGGGCCTGGAATTGCTAGAGGATTTGTTGGTCAAATTTTTATCTCATATGGAATGCTGTCATTGTACAAATGATGATGTTGTGGCTTTGATCTAGTCTAATGTCTTGTTATTGGTAATGGTTAGCTAGTTTCAATACTGGAACATGTATTTGGCTTCCTGGCAATTACTATTGATGCTTCTGATGATAGTTCCTTTATGCAAAGCAATATGATTCCTAATTAGGAATATGATTTAATATCTTTCTACAAGAGTTTGATGGTGAAATATCTGTGTAGGATTTTCTTGGTTAGAATAACTCTTTGTGACACCTTCCTTGGAATGGTACAGAAAAGTTTATTCTAGTACTGGGATTTTTCTATGTGTGTTCTAAAGTGGCCTGGTGTTATTAAAAGTTGAAACTTCTACTGGATATATTAGCTTATGATGCCTATGAATTTCCTTTGGCATGTGATGCTGGTCTGAGGCATAGCTAGATAGAAACAATTGTTTTTATCTGCTATCTCTAGTGTTAAGTAATCTATGATGGATTATCACCAAGTATAATTACCTTAGTGCTAGGGAATTAATTTGATAATCCCTTGGAATGACCATATGATAGATCCTTACTGTTTTAGATGCATTCTTATGATGAAATAATTTTTGAGGTTCTACTATTCCAAAAGATGTGCCCATAATTATTTCTTTAAGGCTTCTTGTATATCTCATTGGGAAAATAGGGATTATTATCCAAGATCTGTGATGCACAAGCTGAGATCTTGGTATAGTTTGCAAAAATGGATTGTTGGCTCTATTTATTTCCTTCTGTGATGGATACACCCCACTTGGGTGTTTTTCTGAGAAGATTCTGGATGAAACAACACATGATTTGATAATCTAGGAAAGGTTTATCATGTGATGGTTTTGTATAGACTCACCACACAAATTGATTGTTGGTGATGTAGTTGTGCTGATTGATCTAGTTGGTTTGATCTTAATGGCTTGATCACTTTCCGAATCTTGCTTTGCACCCCTGGTACATATCCTACTCCCCCGAGCTCCTGTGATCTGCTACATTTTTGCTTCTCCTTGCTCCTGTGATCTTGTACTTGGCCTTGCTATCCACCTGCACCACCCCCTCGAAAGTATTATCCTCGAGCAAACATGTACTCCATGTTTGTGTAGTCTGTCTCTCTCTTTCTCACAAAAAGGGTGGTTGCTTCCATGCATTATTGCTTAACCAAGCATCTACACGTATCCTCTTTGGATTGCTCTAGGTTTGGTGATTAAGGAAGCATGCTTTTGTTTATCCAAATGCCATGCTAACCACCGACAAGGGTAAGAGAGAGTGTGAGGGTCCATTTTATACGAAAAGTAGCTGAACTAAATGTATCGATGTTAGGTTTGTATTGTATATATATATGTTGATAAAATTTATGTAAAATTGGTCAAATTTTAAAAGGATTTATCGGGCGCCAAAATTAACTAACACTACACTCTTATACTTGTAAAACTATCAACTTCATGCTCAAATGTAGTACATGTCGTGCATGGTAAATTTCTATAGCATTGGCATCAAGGAGCAACATAATTCCATTTTAAGCTAGAAAAACGTGACATTATGACACTGAAAAAAATTTCATAGTATATTGTTTGTGTGAAATTCATGATTACAATGGTTTTCATTCTAGAGAGGGAGGGTGGTAGGGTCCATCTGGCCTGACCGTACCGAAACAAATCATCAGTATAGCGACACCTGGATGAAACCACGACCAGGAGTTGTAACAAGTTTTGGATTGGAAATCCTCTGCACTATTGTACCGTTGCTGATCTGCGATGCTTCTGAAACTACAACCGATTCTCGTTTGCATTTGGTTGATTTCTTACGATTATTTTGAGCTCAAGCTACTAGCTGATCTCACTAGAAGCTCTAGCTTTGCTTGGTTATTGATTTTCTCCGGTGCACAAGGATGGGTACATCAATCTCAATTGCAAAAATATCTCTCCGACAACAATGCATGAGCCAGCACCCATGGGGGACACGAGCACTCCTCCCTTAAGTCCAATAAGTGGAAACCACGGGTGATATAGTACAATAATGCGGATGTGTGAACCTATTATCGTGACCGATTATGGCCACATCGAACCAACTCTTGGTCATGGCTATAAATGCCTTAAGGGCGAAAATGAATATCTCCAGCGGCTTAGGAGCCCAGCACCAATCCAAAGCCAACCGTTCTTGCACGGAGATTCGCACTAGCATGTTTTGTAAATTTAAGGGAGGATGATTAGGATTAAACCATGCATACACTTAATTGCGTGCGTTTGCTCGATGCTCTGGTCCAATCTATCTCGGTCCAACAAAGCATCCTCTTACCAACCTACAAACGAGCAAAGTAAACCTAAGCTGCAATAATGCACGCAGCAGCCAGCCGACGTGGCAATGATTCAGATTTTGTACACGCTCTATTGCCATGCATGGGCACCACATATAAGGTCTTTCACAATAGGTGGTTCTTAGCGGTGTATCCTATACACTTTGCCTATGCGGCACTATAGTTAATGAGAAAAGAGATTAAGGTTGTATCTTAGCTAAGAAACACCTTTTGCACGAATGCATGTCATCTACTAAATGTAGATACACCACTTAAAAAACAATGCATTAACTTGGTCTTCTATATGTTGACAACTTCTCATAAAATAGATCAAAGTTCAAAAAGGTTGTTTTAGAACAAATAAGTCTTAAATTCTCGAAAGTATTATCCTCAAGCAAACATGTACTGCATGTTTGTGTAGTTTGTCTCTCTCTTTCTCACAAAAAGGGTGGTTGCTTCCATGCATTATTGCTTAACCAAGCATCTACACTTCTCCTCTGTGGATTGCTCTAGGTTTGGTGATTAAGGAAGCATGCTTTTGTTTATCTAGACGCCATGCTAACCACCGACAAGGGTAAGAGAGAGAGAGCACGAGGGTCCATTTTATACGAAAAATAGCTGAAATAAATGTACCGATGTTAGATTTGTATTGTATATATATGTTGATAAAATTTATGTAAAATTGGTCAAATTTTAAAAGGATTTATCGGGCGCCAAAATTAACTAATACTACTACACTCTTATACTTGTAAAACAATCAACTTCATGCTGAAATGTAGTACATGTCGTGCATGGTAAATTTCCATAACATTGGCACCGAGGAGCAACATAATTCCATTTGAAGCTAGATAAATGCGACATTATGACACTTTGAAAAAGATTTATAGTCCATATTGTTTGTGTGAAATTCATGATTACAATGGTTTTCCTTCTAGATATGCCAACTTTGCTTCCTTGCAGAGTTGATTAAGTCAACCATTCTCGTGGCTAACCTCTATCGCACACTGTCACCACATGCATAAACCTACGATAGAAGTCTCATTTCACAATTATCAGGAGTCGGACCAATTGTTGCCATATGTACACACTAGCTTGTCCACGTCACTCAAACAATCAGCCATGAAAATAAGTCGACCTAAGGGGCACAACTTTGATGTGCACGTCCCCTTGATGACTTGATCAGCAATGTTCTTTGAAATGTATTATATTTTGAGCGACATGGAAATGACGAAAGTGTAGATCTGTGTATAGTGATTTCAAATCACAAAAAAAATCAGAATTTGTCATTTTTGTGTAGCTCAAAATACAAAACATTTCGAGTTAAGTTCTTATATAGTCGTGGGATTCATCTAATTTTAGGATTTTTAACGATTTTTAATACTTACAATTATATTTTTTGATATTTTTTAATAGGAAGCTGAAGCTGCAACTAATTATCGATCAATCTCTCTAGAAGTTGTTGCTTGGCGTCGTATTAATAGGCTCTCAAACACCGATGAGTCAGCACCTCGTGGCATTGGATTCAAGAAAGAACGAATAGAGCCTGCATGCATTCGATAGACGCTATCGGAAATGAGAGGCCAGCTTCATTGACAGGACAGAATAATTCATCATCCGCCATTGCTTAACCACACATCCATCTATCCCCTACGTGGCCAGCTCCATGTGGTCTGGTGGTGCTTCCCTCAAGAAATGAAAGGCTACAAAACGAGCTCGCGGTCTCGAGGTTACAACGCCATAATGCTTGCCCCCTCGCCAACGTGCACATTGTAACCGATGATTTGGCACGCGATCGAGATCGAGTTGGCGTGTACCGTGACCAAGAGGCGGATTCCTGGATTAATCCAAGAATTTTGGGTGGCCTGAATGAGGGAGCAGGTTATCCCATTTCTACCTACATATTATTGTGCCCCATCCTTGTCCTTGCTGGTGTTGATGCTGGTGGTTCTGCAAGAAAGTGTATATCAGCTCCGTGTGGTCTGCATTATTGTACTGCTGATGCTGATATGTCATGATGCTGAAAGGCAACGGCTTCTCGATCGGTAGGATTTGGTTTGGGTTCTTACCATTATGTGAAGCTGAAGCTACTAGCTGATCTCGCTAGAAGCTCCATCTTTGCTTGGATGTTGA
This sequence comes from Avena longiglumis, assembly GCA_030063025.1. Classification (NCBI taxonomy): domain Eukaryota; kingdom Viridiplantae; phylum Streptophyta; class Magnoliopsida; order Poales; family Poaceae; genus Avena; species Avena longiglumis. The sequence goes on from CP125978.1 coordinate 7,267,344, forward strand.
TTTGCTCCTGTGCACAAGACGATGTGGCCCCGGTGCACAAGTATGGTTACATCGATCTTTGTTTGTGAGAGAGATGGATTAAGATTAGACGGTGCATACACTTGGCAGACACCTGCGTGCGTTCGCTCCATGCTCTGGTCCAGTCTATCTCTGTCCAAGATGTTAGGTAATCACGTGTACGTATTTGAGTTAGTATCTGACTAGAGTTACCTCTTCATATTTTAGTCGGATAGCACCAGGTGATAGCCTAGCAATATATATAAACGGGTACACCCCTTGTAAGACACCGTGGAGTTGAGCATACAAGAGAGAAAGCAAGGCTTGACAAGAGCATTTGGCAATCAAAGTTGTTTTGCGTGTGCGTGCGTGAGTGTACTAGTTAGATCAAAAGAATCGATCGGCTAGCAGCACGTGCATCTCGGCGGAAGTTATCGGATACGTGCGTGTCATCTCGTCGGAATTTCCTCGTCGGTGTCGTCGAAAAGTATGCTAACAATTGGTATCAGAGCCTCGCGGAGGATGTCCTAATAACGGGAGGTCATGACGGGCAAGGAGCTAGACGAGTATTCTGGTGCGGCTATGGGTGCACCGGTGTCGATGCAGTATCCGCGGTACAGCCGCGACAACTACACGGTCTGGGCGGTCCAGATGGAGTGGGCGTTAGAAGGCGCCAGACTCTGGGAGGCTGTCGATCCAGGCGGCGACGAGTTCAAGAAAGGCGCGTCGAAGTACCACCTAGACCGATTAGCACTCACGACCATATGCTCGGTGGTGCCAACGGATCTGATGCAACACCTGATCTCGAAGAAATCTGCAAAGGAGGTGTGGGATACGCTCAAGACGCTAAATCTTGGGCACGAGCGTGTCCGTGAGGCGACCCTGCAAACCTTGCAGAAGAAGTACGAGAATCTGGAGATGGGAGAAGATGAGACGCTAGACGCCTTTGCTTCAAGGGTCGCTACACTGGTCAATGGGATTCGCGGACTTGGCGAGAAGCTGGAGGAGATCTCTATCGTGAGGCGTTTCCTCCGCGTGGCGCCGCCACGTTACTCACCCGTTGTCTCGGCGATCGAGCAATGCGTTGATCTCAAGACTCTCACGATGGATGATCTAGTTGGACGGTTCAAGGCGCACGACAAGCGGATGAAGATCACCTATGGCGACGCGAAAGTGGATGAGCATCTCATGCGTATGGCTCGAGCGTTGTTCGCCAAGGAGAAGAAGGGCGATAAAGCATCCGACAACAGGAGTGATAGAGAAGATTCTCGCCTAGCGAAAAAGTATATCGCAGGAGAGGATGAGCCTCCGCCGCGGAGGAAGTTTGACATCAAGAAAGTAAGATGTCATAAGTGCGGCGAGCTCGGTCACTTCAAGAAGGATTGCAAGAAATCGTCGAAGGAGAGGGCTCTCATCGCCCAGGAAGGAGATGATGGACCGATGATGCTGATGCTCGAAGTAACTGAGCTGAAGGATGAGGAGGATCCTCCATCAGTGGGTACGGAGATTGTGACGCAAGTGGATCACGATTCATCAGGTGGATCACGAGCAACGGAGTGCCCCGTTTCTGCGTGAAGCCACGTTTGAGGCGAGTGAAGCTTCAGAATCCGATCATGGTGATCTATGCGTTGGAATTTCACCTGCAACTCCGTCCGGCAATAAGTTCTTCATGCTTGTGGTGGATGATCATAGTAAATACATGTGGATTGTGTTGCTAAAAAGTAAGGGTCAAGCTCAACAAGCATTTGAGAATATCAAGGAAGCCGAAGAGTGTAAGGTGGAGGCGAAGATAAGAGCCGTACGCGTTGATCAGGAAGGCGAGATGCATCAAACCGTGTTGACCATGGCACGGAGGATGATGAAGAGTAAAGGTCTGCCAGGAAACTTCTGGGGTGAGGCAGTCAATACGGCTGTGTATTTGCTGAACATGGAGCCAACTGAGAGTGGAGTTGGTATGACTCTGTATGAAGGATGGTACGGACGAAAGCCCTCGATTGATCATCTTCGTACTTTTGGATGTGTGGCGCATAAGGTGAATCAGAGTACTCCAATGATCATGACAGGCTATGAAGGCTCGAAGGGATACCGTTTGTGCAACCCATATACCAATAAGGTGGTTTTCACGGACGACGTAGTCTTTGAGGAAGAGAAATCATGGAATTGGGGCTCCAAGGAACCGAAATATTCATCTTTTCACATCACGTGGGATCTTGAGTATGAAGAAAATATGGATCAACCAAGCTTATATTTGTCAGCAAATTCAGACCCAGAAGAGATTGAAGGCCTAGGGGGTGCTCCAGGCGTGGACACGAGGCCAGAAGCACTAGGGATACTCCCAGAAGGAAAAGTGTCCGGAGAAAAGGTTAGTCCGTGGTCAGAAAAAACAGAGCTAGAAGGTGTTGTGTTTAGCTCATTATCCGCTAATACAGGAGGTGATGATCCACGTGAAGAGCTTGGGGCAAAGGAGTGTCCAGAAGTGCAAGGGTCATGTGATGTGGTGGTGAGTCAAGAAATTGGCTCAGAAATAGGCATGCAGGATACGCTGCATGTAGAGCCGTTGGCTCCAGGAGCTCTACTTGGAGACACACAAGGTTTAGAAACTGAAAAAACAAGCGCATTGTCGGACGTAGAAGAGTATGTCGCAGAGCCTCCGACTGCATTGGAGCTGAGACGACTACGACCGACACGAGCACACGTACGAAGCGTGTTGGACTACTACCCAAAGGGGACACTTTGGATGATAAATAATTCGGTGACGATGAACTACACAAAGGAATGTTTGTTCATCAAGGAACCGGTGAAGACTGAAGGCACAGTCATGGACAATATCGACAAGGAGGACGCGGAAAAGAAGGACACGGACAAGAAGGGTCGACGTGAAGCCATGGAGAAGCCGGCGAAAGAAATGTCGGTGACATGGGTGCCAAGGAAGGGGACGGCAAAAGCAATGCCGAGGAAGACGTCGGCGAGGAGCAACCGGCGCATTTGGGATCCAGGTCGAAGCAAGAATAATACAACGTGATTAGGGGGTGATTGTTAGGTAATCACGTGCATATCCGATACGTATTTGAGTTAGTATCTGAGTAGAGTTAGCTCTTCATATTCTAGTCGGATAGCACCAGGTGATAGCCTAGCAATATATATAAACAGGTACACCCCTTGTAAGACACCGTGGAGTTGAGCAATACAAGAGAGAAAGCAAGGCTTGACAAGAGCCTTTGGCAATCAAAGTTATTTTGCGTGTGCGTGCGTGAGTGTACTAGTTAGATCAAAAGAATCGATCGGCTAGCAGCACGTGCATCTCGGCGGAAGTTATCGGATACGTGCGTATCGTCTCGTCGAAATTTCCTCGTTGGTGTCGTCGCAAAGTACTCGGCGGCAGGGACTGTGCTAACACAAGACAACACATCCTATGACCAACCTGCAAACTAGAGCAAAATTAACTGTCTATTGCCATAGATGGGCACCGCTGGTTCTATCCACTCAATTACACTATGGCCCAGCTGGTTCTATCTAAGTGGGTGCCAATTACTTAATGTTCTTCTACTAGTAGTAGACTAATTAACCACGGTGTAAACGTCCACCAGCCTGAGCTTCAGACTTCAGATGCACATCTTCTCCCTACTCCCTGGCAATGCCGCGGTGCCGCCGACGCCGCGGCGATAGACGCCGTGGGGGTTCCACATGGCAAATAATTTGAGTGAGAAGAAGATTGGGAATCCTATCATCATCATCCATCGTGGCCTAGTTGGCACATGTCGTTGCCACCTCAAACCTTTCACCTCAATCTCCGGCCACTAATTTCCTCCTCTCTTGAATATTCAGAATAGACGCAGTGTACACACATTGGTCGGCATCATTGACACTTGTCTTCACTGAGTGTACGTATTTCTAATAATGCCATTTGTTTATCTATTTGTGTAGGAGATCCGTGTAAGCTGGGCCAGCATGCTGAGTTTGTGACAGATAGCGCAAGAGTCCGAGGAAACCATCGGTTTAAATTCTCTGAATTATTTGTGGGGTCCCTCTACTAGTGCTAGATGGAATGTTTGCTTGCTAGATTCTGCTATCAGTTTCTTGTTTGCTTGTTTATCACCGGTCTTTTAATTTCTCGTAACTGGGTTTTGTCCCACTTTACATATAAAGTCATAACCGGCTGAACCGATACAAGATGACGAGAAAACGATAAAAATTTAACAAAAAATTACAAGGAAAGCAAAAACTTGCCATGAAGGTCCTCTATGGATTGGTTCATGTTTGGTGATTAAGGAAACAATGTAGCTTTCGCCATGCTAACCACAAAAAAGGGTAAGAGAGCTCAGATGGATCGTATCATGTGCACATCTTCTCCATGTCGGCGGCAACGGCGCCCGGCGGCGCTGCGGTGATAGACGCCGTGGAGTTCCTCACATGGCAAATGATTCCTGCTTGTTTGAGTGTGGAAAAATATTTGGAATCCTATCATGAGCATTCGTGGCTTAGTTGGCATATGCCTTTGCCAGATCAGACCTTCCACTTCAATCTCCAGCCTCTAATTTGCCTTCTTGAATATTCAGACCAGATGCAGTGTGCTCACCTTAGCTACGGCATCATTGACACTTGTCTTCATGAGTGTACCTATCTTCAATGATACAATTTGTTTATCTCTTTAGGCAGAACATCATGCTGAGTTGGTGACATATAGGGCAAGAGTCCGAGGAATCCTTCGGTTTCGATTTTTTGAATTCGTTGTGGGGACTCTCTACTAGGCGGAATCTTTGCTCACTAGATTCTGCTATCAGATTTTTTAACATCTTACAAATAAAGTGATGAACGGCTGAACCGCACAAGATGATAAGAAGACTATCTTATACAACAGATCAAAATAAATCAAAAAAGTATTAGGAGAACCAAAACTTGCCGCGAAGACACTGGAATGAGACCGAGGGGAACCGGAACAAAAAATAATATGGGCGTTTAATTAGTTTCCCTTACTTAAAATTTCATTAAACATATTTGGAAAAAAACAGTTCATGTTAGATGTATGTACCGATAGTAATTTGGTCTTCTATATGTTGACAATTTCTCATAAAATAGATCAAAGTTCAAAAAGTTTGTGCTAGAACAAATAAGTCTTAAATTCTCGAAAGTATTATCCTCCAGCAAACAAGTACTGCAGGTTTGTGTAGCCACGCACGCACGCCAAAAGGGTGGTTTGCTGCCGTGCATTATTGTTAACCAAGCATCTACCCTTCTCCTCTGGATTGCTCTAGGTTTGGTGATTAAGGAAACATGCTTTTGTTTATCCAGATGCCGTGCTAACCACCGAAAAGGGTAAGAGAGCGATGTTAGGTTGGTATTGTATATATATGTTGATAAAATTTATGTAAAATTGGTCAAATTTTAAAAGGCTTTACCAGGCGCCAAAATTAACTAATTCTACACTCTTATAGTTGTAAAACTATCAACTTCATGCTGAAATGTAGTACATGTCGTGCATGGTAAATTTCTATACATTGGCATCCAGGAGCAACTTAATAGTCTATATTGTTTGTGTGAGATTCATGATTACGATGGTTTTTACTCTAGATATGGCAACTATGCTTCCTCGCAGAGTTGATTAAGTCAACCATTCTCGTGGCTAATCTCCATCGCACACTGTCACCACATGCATATACATATGGTAGAAGTCTCATTTCACAATTATCAGGAGTCAGACCAATTGTTGCCATATGTACACACTAGCTTGTCCATGTCAGACCAATTATATTTTTTGATATTTTTTAATAGGAAGCTGAAGCTGCAACTAATTATCGATCAATCTCTCTAGAAGTTGTTGCTTGGCGTCGTATTAATAGGCTCTCAAACACTGATGAGTCAGCACCTCGTGGCATTGGATTCAGGAAAGAACGAATAGAGCCTGCATGCATTCGATACACGCTATCTGAAATGTCTTCATTGACAGGACAGAATATTTCATGATCCGCCATTGCTTAACCACACATCCATCTATCCCCTACGTGGCCAGCTCCATGTGGTCTGGTGGTGCATCCCTCAAGAAATGAAAGGCGACAACGAGCTTGTTGGTCTCGATCGATGTTACAACGCCATCATGCTTGCTCCCCCTGCCAACGTGTCGTTAGATAAAGAGAAAGCCAGATGAAATAAAGTGCACATTGTAACAGATGATTTGGCACGCGATCGAGATCGAGTGACCAAGAGGTGGATTCCTGGATTAATCGAAGAATTTTGGATGGCTTGAATGAGGGGAGCAGGTTATCCCATCCCATCCCTATCTGCATGCATATTAATTATTGCGCCCCATCCATGTCCCTTCTGATGTTGATCTTGGTGGTTCTGCAAGAAAGTGTATATCACTCGATGGTCAATGCACACTAGTAGAAAAAGAGCCATACGTCCACCCTAGTTTAGAGCATTAATCCCGGTTGTGGTTGGACCCGGGACTAATGTGAACATTAGTCCCGGTTCCTACGGCTAGAACGTCATACGTCTTTAGTCCCGGGTCAAACAGGACCTTTAGTCCCGGTTCGTATCACCAACCGGGACTAAAAGTCTCATACATTTAGTTTGTTGAAAAGAAACTAAATGTATGTGTGCATGTGCTGGCCTATCTAGGTAGTTAGCTGCATGCTAGGTAGAGTCCGGGTCATGTGAATCGATTAATTAGTCTAGGTAGTTAGCTGCATGCTAGGTGTGGCAGCCGTGTGTATGTGTGCATGTGCTGGCCTGGTCAATTAGTTAGTTGCCTAGATTAGTGTTTAGTGGAGTGGAAATAGGATCAGGGAGGTGTGCATAGTCTGCGTCATGGGCAGAGTGAGGTGGGCAACGTCCATGCCTCTGCTCAGCTTGGGTATACCCCTCTTAGTCCCGGGGCAAAAGTGTTAATAATTTAGTTTTAGTCTCTCGTTGTCCCGGTTTTTTCTTTGGCGGACAGAGAAAAGAAAAAAAAATATTTCAGAAAAAAATTATTTTAGTATTTTTTATGTCATATTTGAATTCCTCGCATTTTTCTGGTAATAATGGATATATTATTTATTAAATTTCGATTTACAGATTTGAAGATATTGTTTATGTCATATTAAATGAATAAATGGCAAACATGAATAAAATATTAATTTAGTTAGTTTTTACTTTCATTAGAATAAAATGTTATTATTAATTATTTATTGTTGTTTACTAAAAATAGTTGTTCTTAATTTCAAAAAATAAAAATATGTCACATGTCGATATGAGTTAATAAGATTGATATACTAGTCTTGACAACAAGATATAATGGTCCTTCGCGCAGGTGAGAGAGATGGAATGAAAGGTTAAGCGTCTTTGAGGATGGAGTAGTGCTAGGATGGGTGAATGGATGGGAAGTTTGACTGTAAATGCGATTTGAACTAAGATTAAGTATAATTAGTGTTAAAATGAGAGATGTGGAGATTAACAAGTCAAATAATTCAAAGGTTTAAAAATTGAAAAAAAATTAATTTTTTAAAAAATTAATTTAAAAAAAATTTGAAAAAACTTTTAGTCAGATTCGTAACCACTAAAGCTCTCCCCACTCGCACGCAGCAGCGCCACGATATGACCTGTCTTTGGTGGTGCAAGAATCGACCAGCGTCGCCATCGATTACGTCATTCGGCAAGAACCCACTAATACCCCTTACCAACCGGGACGCATGGCATCTTCTCCACTTGTGGCACATTTACAGAACAACGACCGTAGCTTTGAGAGTGACACACACACACGTGCATCTCTAACGTCTCGTCGGATTCTAGAAAGAACGAAGTAGAGAGGTTAGTTAACTACTCGCCAGCTGGTGGAGCGACACCTGGATGCATCCACGGCCATGAGTTCCAAAAATTCTGGATTGGATGGATCAGTTGAGCCGTCGATCTCAAACTTCTCTGCATTATTGTACTGCTGATGCTGAAAGGCAACGGCTTCTCGATCGGTAGGATTTGGTTTGGGTTCTTACCATTATGTGAAGCTGAAGCTACTAGCTGATCTCGCTAGAAGCTCCATCTTTGCTTGGATGTTGATTGGCTCCGGTGCACAAAAATGGGTAATACATGCGGATCTCGATAGAACGAATATAATGCACCCGTGTAAGCTAGACGATGTGGATCAAATTATCATTTTGTTTGTGAGAGAGATGAATCAAGATTAGACCGTGCATATATACACTTGGCAGACACTTGCGTGCGTTCGCTCCCTGCACTGGTCCAGTCTATCTCTGACCAACCTGCAAACGAGCAAAATTAACTGTCTATTACCATGCATGGGAACCACACATAATCTCCCTGGTTCCATCCACTCAATGTCAGGGCCGGCTCTATGTTTTTCAGGCCCTTAGGCAAAGTCGACGGCATGGACCCTTAAGGCTAACGTATATAGAGACATATTAAAAAAAAGCATATATGTATCTACTGGCACTTTTAAAATAAAAGTTAACATCCAACCAAACATTTTATTCTCAAAATATAATAAATAGTATTTGTTGCTTGTTTGATTACCTCAAATAAAAAATAATTCCAATGAAAATAAGTCAGGAGTGAGGATCAGAGCCTGCCGCTGGTGAATTGGTGATCCTCGATAGACGATAGATGACCTGCGAATTTGCGATCGTCGATCGAGTCAGGGAGGTAGGACCCTAGAGATCGAGGCACGGAGTCCGGCCGATTTCCGAATAGTCGAGGAGAAGAGAAGAGAAGGGAGATCATAAGTTCGCGACGCATTCTAACCCATGCGGCCAGCGTCGTAACGCGTTGTAACTCGTAAGCCTGGTGCCTCGTGTCGTAGTGAGCCTTTTTGATTTCCCGCTCGACGCGTTATGTCTGGTTTCCAGGGTCCTACTCATTTCTCCCGTCGTGGGCACAGATGTATACCCGTATATATATACATCCTCCGTTCGCAAATAAGTGTACGTCTAGCGTTTAGCCAAGTTAAAGTTTATTAAATTTGACTAACTTTATAGATAATATAGCAACATAACTTTGTCTAAATTTGGATGAATCTCGACACTATTTAGTATATAGGTTCATCCAAATTTTAATAAATCCAAGTCAACTAATATGGATCGGAGGGAGTACATCAGATTAACATATCATGAAACTAAATTTTAAAACACATCTATTGGTAATGATTTAGAGTCATAAGTGTCACTACATTTTTCTATAAAAAATTGTCAAACATTGTTAACTTTGACTTAGAACAAGATTATAAGTACATTTATTTGCATACAAAGGAAGTACATGATACAAATTTTTGGGCCCTCTCCGGCCATGGGCCCCTGGCCAATGCCAGGGTGGCGACCCCTCAGCGCCGGCCCTGCTCAATGTGCACTACGGGCCATCTGGTTGTAGCTAATTGGTTACAAACTACTCCCTCACTCCGTTTCAAAATATAAGATGTTTTAGATTTGTAAAGAAAATGAATCAAGATTTGTTTTAGTACGCGTAGGTTCACTTAACTTTGGGGTGAATCTAAACACTAAAAAAAGTCAAGATTCATTTTTTTACAAACCTAAGACGTCTTATATTTTGAAACGGAGGGAGTACTCAATGTTCTTCTACTACTAGCAGCAGACTATTTAACCATCGTCAGCCGTCGTGGCGATAGACGCGTACACCGGGGTTCCACATGGCAAATAATTCCAGCAGGTTGAGTGAGGAGAAGATTGGGAATCCCATCATCAGCCATCGTGGCCTAGTTGGCACATGCCGTTGCCACCTCAAACCTTTCACCTCAATCTCCGGCCACTAATTTCCTCCTCTCTTGAATATTCAGATCAGATGCAGTGTACACACATTGGTCGGCATAATTGACACTTGTCTTCACTCAGTGTAGGTATCTGTAATAATGCCATTTTTTATCTGTTTATGCAGGAGATCCGTGTAAGCTGGGCCAGCATGCTGAGTTTCTGACAGATAGCGCAAGAGTCCGACGAAACCATCGGTTTCAGTTCTCTGAATTATTTGTGGGGTCCTTCTACTAGTACTAGCTGGAATGTTTGCTTGCTAGATTCTGCTACCAGTTTTTTGTTTGCTTGTTTATCACCGGTCTTTTAATTTCTCATAACTGGTTTTTGTCTCACTTTATAAATAAAGCCATAAACGGCTGAATCGATGCAAGAAGATGAAAAAGCGATGAAAAATAAACAAAAAATTACAAGGAGAGCAAAAACTTGCTATGAAGACACTGGAACGAGACTGAGGAAAACCAAAAAAAACATTGTTGAATTATTTTTCCTTGTTTAAAATTTCACCATCCATAAAGAAAACTTATTTAGAAAAAAACATAGTACAAGTTAGATGTGTATACCGATATTAACCTGGTCTTTTATATGTTGACAATTTCTCATCAAAATTGATCAAAGTTCAAAAGCTTGTGCTACAACAAATATGTCTTAAATGCTGGGAAGTACTATGGTCGAGTAAATTATGTACGCATTATTGCTTAAAAAAGCATCTACCCTCTATGCAGTGGCGAATCTAGGATGAAATTGAAGGGTAGGCTAAAAACTTGAACATAATTTCAAACCATTTATGTCCACGCACCATGTAACATGAGAAAATTGAAGCAAGCCAATAATCTAGTTCTATATTGAATGTTCTTGCGTCTTTGAAAGGCATGTCTCTGGCTGCTTAAGTTGGGATAGTTAGCAAACATGACCTCACTCATTCAACTCTAATTTCAACAACATGATTTCTTATCAACCAAACAATATTTGATATCACACAATCATAACTAAAAGACCGATAAAATATACATTGATGTAGTGCGCTTCGAGTGAATGTTCAGCTCGTTGTCCGGGTACTTTACTTCGAGCTACTCTGTCGGCTATCATTGCTCTGCCGGCTACCATATTCAAACATTGAGATGATTGCTTAAATGTTTAACCAGGCAACCATTTACACTGGACTTCTCGCACGTATCTACATAGTTGGGCCAAGGAGCTACACCCGTAAGGCCAAAGTTGGCGAGTCAATCAGTATAGACTCATTTTAGCAGTTATTTCCCTATGTAACTACAAAACTTTGAGCTTTCATCATCAATCATGGCTGAGACACAATTTTTTGAAGGTATCATGGTAAAAATAGAGGGTAGGCTCGAGCCTATCGAAGCCTCCCTGGTAAATCTTCCCCTGCCTACTAGACCACCGCGACTCCGCGTGTCGGTCTATCGAGAACGGGGCCATCTTAATTTGTCCCCGACAATGGTGAGTCGGCACACACACGACATCGTACGCGAGCACTCCTCACTGGTTCATCCATATGCATATGTGGCGTGCAAGGTGTGGATGCGTCCACGCTGGCGAAACGAGGCGGTTGCTGGCCGATTAGCTCCGGTACAGTCCAGATCGTCGTTGATGGACATTCGTCCAACCCTCCCTCTCTCTCTCTATGCCCCGACGAGACAATGGTGAGTCAGCACTTCGTGGATCGTCGTTGGAGTGTCGCAGCACAGCACTCCTCCATGCTTCATGCTTGATGCATGTGGCGTGCAGTCCGTGTGCACGCATTGCAATTTGCAAACAAGAGGCCGTACGTTGATAGTTCCCGAAAGGGCCAGCTAGCTGGACAGGCCATGCACCAGAGGTGGTTGGATTGTCATAGCTAGCTGCTTGGTACGTGACGCTTTGGAATGCTAGACTTGTGGTGGTACTTTTTCGGAAGACGCAACAGTGACGAGTTACCTTCGTTCTTGTCGCACCGTTGATGTTGGCTTTATTTTTTTCTGTCTTCTTGTTTTGTTTTTGGGGCTCGGCTTGTGCTGCTTTGCCCATGTATCGAGTGATTGCTATATTAATATAGCGGGCGGAAAGCCTGAAACTACAATAGCTTCTCGGTTGCATGCATTTGGTTGGTTTTTTACTATTATATGTGATTAAGCTCAAGCTACAAGCTGATGTCGCTAGAAGCTCCAGCTTTGCTTGGCTCCGATGCACAAGTATGGGTACATTGATATCTATAGAACGAACATCTCCCTGACAACTATGCTCGAGGATATGGCTAGAATTATCACATAGTGGGTGTGCTTTGTTCGTGAGAGGGAAGGATTAAGATTAAACCAGCATACCATTGGCACACATAGTGTGTGTCGAGTCTGTCTCCTATGACCAACCTGCCAACAAGCGAAAAATAAACTAAGCTTCAATAATGCACGCAGCAGCCAGCCGACGTGGCAATGATTCAGATTTCGTCGACACTGCTATTGCCACACATAATCGCCCTGGTCCTATCCACTCAATTACACTAATTGGGTGCCAACTATTCAATGTTCTTCTACTACTATTAGACTAACTAACCACGGAGTAAACAATCGACCAGCTCGAGATTCAGAGTTCAGATGGATGGTATCATGTGCACTTCTCCCTACTCCCTGGTAGCATCGTCGCATGCCGCCGGCAACGGTGCACCGCGGCGCCGCGGCGATAGACACCGTGGGGGTGGGGGTTTCACAAATGGCAATAATTCCGGCAGGTTGAGTGTTGAGAATATTATGAATTCTATTACCAGCCACCGTACGTGGCCTAGTTGGCACATGTCGTTGCCAGCTCAAACCATTCACTTCAATCCACACGTACGGCCTATAATTTGCTCTCCTGAATATTCAGATCAGTTGCAGTGTACGCACCTTAATTAGCTTGGGCATCATTGACACTTGTATTCACGAGGAGTGTACATATATATCTCCAATAATACCATTTGTTTATCTTTTTATTATCTAGGAGAAGTGTAAGGTGGGCCTGAGTTTGTGACAGATAGCACAGAGAGTCCGAGGAATCCTTGGGTTTCGGTTCTTTGAATTAGTTCTGGGGTCTCTCCACTAGGCAGAATCTTTGCTTGCTAGATTCTGCTAGTATCAGATTTTGTATATGCTTATTTATCACCTTATAAATAAAGCTATAAACGGCTGAATCAATAAAAGATGATGAGAAGACTGTTGTACAACATATCAAAAATAAACAAAAAAGTATAAGGAGGACAAAAACTTGCCACAGATCACTGGAAGGAAACCAGAACAAAAAAAAAAAGAATGTCGAGCTTTTCTTAACAGGAAGTTCAAGAAGCTTGTGTGTTAGAATAAATATGTCTTAAATTCTGGGAAGTACTATCCTCGAGCAAACATGTCCAAAACGGTGGTTGCCACCACACATTATTGCTTAACCACCCTTTCTCCTCTGTGGATTGGTTCGGGTTTGGTGATTATGAAAACATGCTAGCTTCCGTTTATCCAGATGCCATGCTAACCACCGACAAGGGTAAGAGAGCGTCTGGGTCCATGAAAACAGCTCAACTCGAAGTATCGACATTACATTGGTGTTGTGTATATATATATGTTTATAAACATTTTATGTAAAATTGGTAAAATTTTGAAAGGCTTCTCCTGCGACCAAAATTTACTAATATTGCACTCTTATTCTTGTAAAACCATCAACTTCATGTTGAAATATAGTACATGTCGCACATTTCTATAACATTGACATCTAGGAGCCCATTTTGAACTAGATAATCGTGACACTATGACATAGGTGGTGTTGGCCATGCCTCCTTCCTGGTGAGTTCTACGTGCATACTCTCTCCTATGGATTTTTGCAGCACATACTACGCGTAGTTTCAATTAGAATTATATTTATGGTGAACTGAAGGTCAAATTAGTGCGCTGTTTGGCCTGGAGCTTCTATGTGGACTCAATGTCCTATTCTGAGCTAGACATATATTGTGGTCGTGGAACTTGGAGCATTTGTCACTTTGACTAGCTAGACTAATACCTAGACATTGAACTAGCATCATCTGATGTTGCTTGCACCTACTTGTGTACTTTTACTATCTAGTTTTTTCTTCATGCATACATCCATGAACCTGGGTGCATTTTCAAAATTTCGTCTTAATGCTCTTGTTGTTTCCTGTTGTGCACCAATTAATAAAGTCAGGACCCGTGTGGTGCAGAATGTATAAACTGGAGTTCCGCATCAAACTTGCTAGGGTTTCTCAGACTGATTCGGAGAGCTATTAGGTTGTTGAAGTGGAGTATTTACTCAACTGTGCCTCTACATTCTGAGCCCAACAAGTTATCGAATAGGCCTATAGAATTCAGATTCTCGGTGTGCTGTTGTCTCGAGAGCTATTAGTCAATTGTGTACATAATTGAAATTGATCGTACATATTTGCAATGCAGGACCATGGATAGAACCGTGGTGATGATAAAACCCACTGAGAAGATTTTGAGCATGGCTGTTAAGATATATCGATGATGGTGGAACCTACACATGTCGATGCATGTTTGCCTTGCAAGATCATGGTGTCTGCTGATTGATATATCTCTACATTGATGTCGGCATTTTCTTTGCCAGCAAATAAAATGCACCCTCTGGGAAGTAGAGGGGAGGTGAAATTGATTGAGTCCATCATCTAGGAAGTATAGACGTGCTCTGCATGCGAGAAAACAGAGAAACTTATTACTACTATTGTATTCTGTCTTGATGTATTTGTGAGAAACACATCTTGCCGTCTTGTAAATTTCTTAGTATATAAAAAGAGATACATCGATGTGCTCTGATGGATACATCTCCTAGCGATCCTTGGTTTGTATATATTTCTTTTAACACATGTACACACTATCATTCTCTAGTTTTTTCTACTGTAGTACTAATAAGAAGTAAATGACAACACTGTGTAGAAGCTCATCCGTTAAGCTAGCGCTTAATGTGGTGGTGCTACATACCTGTGACATAATTAATGCCTGTTAGCAACTTTGGTTTGGTTTTTCTTCTTCTAGTTACAACTTGGACAGAACGATGCGTCGGTCTGAGGTTTTTTAAGCTAAAGAAAACCATAACAATGGTGCACCAATAAATATTCCCTTTCGATAGATATCATCACTAGGTTCATGAGTAAGTCGAGGAAAGGAAGATTGATCAAGATGCTGCTTTCTTTTCCTTTCTATAATTTGGTACTGAAGATCGTGAGAGCTGGTATCGAGATGGGAGGGGAATTGCAAAACAAAATCCATGAGCAGACAGCTAGCCGCCTTTGAGATTGCTTATGATACGCCTTGTGAATTGCGGCCATACAAGATTAGCGGGATTGGATTGATTACCAACAATTTAAAACTAGTAGCAGATTTCGGTTGGTAGTACAATTGGTAACGGAAGAAATCTCCATCAGAGCGTCTGCTTTATTATTCCCCGCGCGCTACCGGCCCGTCCATGATTACCGGGATCGTGGACTGGTTAATTACCGGCAAATTAATAGCACGGCTCCTGGCATTGCGTCAAGCAGAAGAAGGTATCCCCATGCATGGCAGTTTCGGGTGCCTGATTTTACGCGCGCGGGAGTAGAAACAGCGAACCCGAAATTTTACTTTGTTCCCGCCGCCCCCTGTTAGTTTCGCGGCAAAAGTATTTCAAACCATCTCAAAACTAGGCCATTGAGTCCAAATAAAATCGAGTTTGGTGTTGTTTATTTTAAAACTAGGCCATTTTGCAAACAGTTTTTAGACAAATAAAATCTCCGATGCGATCGGGGTTTTGTGTTTGAAAATAAGAGGGGTATTTGTATAAATCAAAACTAGGCTTTTCAAAATAATGCAGACAAACAAAATATTCCGGCGACCCGGTTTTGGTGTTTGAATAAAGATGGGGCGTTTTAGAAAACAAAACTAGGTTTTTCTGCAAATAGTTTTATGCAAGCAAATGCATGATGATGACGATGATCAAATGCAATGTGGCATGATGACATGAGCATGCGGTCATGATGATGCAATGCACAAAATCAACGCGATTTTCTAGTAGTGGTTTTGCGGGATGCCACAGGGATCCATGCCCGGGGTGACCCCAAGTGGCACGTTTCCCGACGACTGCGACAGCGTGCTTGTAGATCGACCAGTGGCGATGGAGAAGACCATGGATGGGATTGCCTTTTTTCCCTAGGGTCTTTCCTGCAAAATTTGTGGTCTTATCTACTACTCCCCTTTTCCCCAATGGCCTGACTATAAAATGTTATCCCATCGCTTATTAATGATATGCTTCCAGGGCTTTCGAGCCCTATCCCCTACAGAAAAAGGTTATGCAGGATCTATGTGCTTAACTCCTTGGTCGCCTCCATAAATGCCATTTCCGCAACTACTCTACAGGATTTATGTGCTCAACTCTCGGCGTATGATTATCGCCAACAGATGTTGGACAAGTCTGGAGAAGACTCTGGTTCTTTTACATCATCTACAAATATTGTCTCTCGTGGACGCCGCCCCTTCTATAACAATCGCCAAGATAATGGTGGATATGACCGTAATCATGGTTGTCAAATTGGTCGCCAAAATGGGAATCAACAACGCCAATATCATCAAAATTGTGGTGCCAACAAAGGAGGTCGTGGTCATGGTCGCATTCCTTCACCACGCCAAGATATTACTTGCCAAATTTAAAGCGACCATGACCACTTGGAGCACCTCACTTCCCCGGGGAAGAGTGGAGACTATGTTTAACTTGGAACACCTCTCGACCCAACACCATATTAGATATGGCCATCCTGGTGCGCTGGAAGGTCCAGGGATACTGGTGTTGGACGAGTTATCGTACACATGCAGCGAGTTAGTCGTTTGACATATGAAATAAGACAATTCTAAAGAACTAGTACTATCACCTGCATCCTCCAAGAAGTTGTTGGCCTGCCCAGTGATAACCTTAATGATGCATGTTCTGTCTAGATCCTCCCAACGTATCCTAGAGCACTCCCACATCATCATCACTCCAACTGGGTCATCCTTCAAAAGGTGTCTATACTCGGTATCCATTATGGTGCTTGTACATGGCTGGACTTGCACTACTTTGTCACTACTTGTTCCTTGGAAGTTATAATCACCAACAAAAGTTGGATAGTACATATCAATATGTAAGAAGGCTTCATTCCACAAATAACCTTCTACATAAAAAAGTTGTTGAAGTGTATAAGTGTATTGCACTAGTCCTTTTCATCAGTTCGGACTTTTGGTTGCGTTGGCTAGTGCATGAAACTTGACATGGTATCAGAGCCTAAGGTCTCGAGTTCGAGTCCTGGCTTTCGCAATTTATCCTAAAATTGCTGTTGACCCCACGTATAGGCCTCTTTACGTGAGTTTCCCGCGCCGTCGCTCTCTTCCGGTTGCACGTGCTGAGTTTCCCGCGCCGTCGCTCTCTTCCGGTTGCACGTGCTGACTTCTCTCCGTCACACGTGAGAGGGGGTGTTAAAGTGTATAAGTGGATTGCACTATCCCTTTCCATCAGTTCGGACTTTTGGTTGCGTTGGCTAGTGCATGAAGCTTGACAAAAGCGACCTTAGGAGCCTCACATCCATAACAGAAATCTGCCATCCATCCTTATACAATTCTTCTTTGTTCTGCTGGAGGGATCAATCGGCATGTGGATGTACACATAGTGCTTCACCTCCTTCAGCGGATATTTATTTTGATGTGGTGTCAATCCGTAGCACATCCAGCCGTACCAAACCCTCTGGCCACAATATTGCACGGAGCTTCTTGCAACCTAGCAGGGTGATCCGCTTGGCGAGTGTGGATTGTACTCTTCCAAGGTCAAGGGTTTTTTACTTTTGTGCCTGAGAGATCCAGCTCCTCGAGACTGGACCACCATCCTTTCAAGAATAGGTTCTTCAATTCTTTGCAGTCCCTAAGAGAGATCATTTTAAGCCATCATATCCATCAAGAATGACAGTCTTAAGAATACTATTACTTGCTGGCCAGATAAGCTTGCCATGCCTTGTCCAATGGTATTTCATGAAAAATCAAGAAGCTCCATGCTTTCCATCTCTGATAACACATCGTTGTTGAAGAATCACGTGGACTTTGTTACACAGAGCTTGCGAATTTTTCGTAGACATCCTTGTAAATGGCTCATGTCCTAGTTCTTGGATCCCATCACGTTCAGCTCCCTGAGCTGGGTCATGAGATCCATCACCTGTGTAGACAAGATCTAAACCCAATTTATGTAGCGCACGTCAAGCACCCACAAGCTTTGGAAGCATTCCCATGACATCGTGGTGCTGTTGTCCAACTCCTTCTCCTTATCTCCATCTGTGGTGTAATGAATTCTGGTGCTTCTTCTTGCTAGGAGGTCTTCGCAGTGGTCAAGCCACTGGAATCGCAGGTTGTGGCAACAGAGGAAGGGTGGCGATGAGAAACTGTAGGTACACCTCGAAAGCTTGAGCATGCTGAGCCTGTGCGAATGTTGAAACATATTCTTAGGAACAACACCTGAGGGGCTCACTATAAATCCAGAAGTTGAAGGTGTTGTTGAAATCCAGTACGGCATGCGCTCAGCAGACCTTGCCAAGTGATAGCATGCACTTACTGCAGATTCACCATTACTAAGTTGGTTGGCAATGTTCAACAACCACACCTCGTGTTGCAGGACATCACCAACTTTCCATGCTTTGTCAATGTCTATCAATGCGATGATCCCATCGCATACCCAAAAGTTACTGTTGTGGATATCCCAGTTGTAATCAACGACGTGAGAGCCGATGCAACATTGCTTCAGCATATACAAGACACAATCATTAGCAATCACCGAGTCAATGATGACATGGCCATGCTTATTGCATGAAACTTCTACAGCCTCATGCTACACTATATAAGACCAAAGCTCCTGTGGATCTCGCCCATCTCTTGAAGCTGAAAGAACAACATGTGTTCTCGTGCTCTTCTTCACATTGTATATCACCTTAGGGTCAAGCCGAAACCTCCCTCTGAAAGTCCACAACATCTTTCTATTTACATATTCATATAGAGAAATACCAAAATTGAATATATTGATCTCCTCATTGCCTCCATTGTGTACAATCACCAGGAATCTGCAATTCTGCAAAGTTTGGTAAATCTCTATGGAAACTTGTGTTATCTCGCCCCGGGAACCCATGTATAACCCATTGAATTCATCCCCGTCGTCTTGTTTGTCGAACATGTCCATTACCGAATCTTTAAGCTTCGGCTGCTCTGCAATTTTCCTCTGCATTGCTCTTCTGCTCTCCCACTTTGAGCAATTAATGTGAATGATTTTCTGAAAATGTAGCCCCGCAGGCCTCGTCAAGAGCTCACTTGATACCGTTTGGCTACGGCTTGTAGGACCGCAGATGCCCCAAGCCCGTTCCAGCCATCAATATAGATGGCATCCTCTCTGTTGCTGCTGCTTCTAGTGTCTGCTCCAAGATCATTGAGAATCCTTTCGACAACGGCATCAATGGTGTCCGCCTTGATAACATGCTTGTGTGTGCAGCAGTGAGGAGAGACTAAGTTCAAAGTTCAAACTATGTAATTAACATTACTATGTTTTGAAATGTTCTGATAATAGCCGTAGTACTAATAATTAATAAAGCACGAAATAAGTGAGACAAATAGTATTGGACTACTGGCAATACTCTGATGCATGCTAAATTATCTTTTTAGACCCTACTAACTGAGCATGCCAAATATTGCATAGATGATCCAAACTAATAAGTACATACATAAAACTCTACCCCAAAATCTACCAAAAATAAATACTTTGCAAAGTAGGCTCAAATGAATGTACAGAATGGAATAAAAGGTGAATTTTATGTGTAAAAATATCTCTGTAACGCATAATGAATTGGTTGGATGCCTCGATCTCTAGCCTATAGATTAATTCCATTTTGGGCTCAAGATCCAGTCACCTCTTCAACAATTTCCTTAATTCCTGTATAAATTGATGTACATGCAGGAGCGACAAGAAAAGTAGCTTACATAAATGTGAAGAAGCAGACAGGCAAATTGAGCATATGTGAGGACTCTCGGTCGACGGCGGCTCTGACCGGCCGGCCATATCTTCAACCGAGGGAGACGACCCACTATGCGCGAGGGTGACCTCCAAACCTTCCACACGTTTGGACCAGGAACCAGGGCCCAAGAAGATCACATTTTCACCTTTAAACCCCGTTGAGTCCATTTTGCATCTTGCGAGAGAGAAAAAAATCCTGCAAGAGACATAAGATAATCAGGAGATTTTCAATAAAATACAGTTAGTGCATAAATATACTCCATCTGTCTCAAAATAAATATCGTAAAATTATCTAAATTTGGATGTATCTAAACACTATTTAATATTAGATATATTTAAATTTTGATAAATTTGCGACATCTATTTTCAGATGTAGGAGTACAAACTATTTTCCTTTCCTCAGTTAATTTCCCTTTTTTGCCATACCTTAGAGTCTAGCACACTAAGATGAGAGGCAACACAACAATCTCATTGTTTGGATGCTGTGGTCCATTAACGCTTACCTCATCTATGTTTTCCGGGGGTTTGTTTGGTCGGCGCCTTCCTGCCAAAATTTTGGCAGCCTATAATATTTTTGCTCACGCATGGTAGACAACCAAAAAATATATCTTTCTACAAGATCTTTTTGGTTCCTTGTAAGGATTAAAATTTCAACGAATATTCAGTAATTACGGTGCATCTGAAATATATTTTTTGCTAAGACTTTGGGCTAGGCTGGGACCAATAAAAAATAAAAAATAAATTAGTTGAAATTTGTTTAAAACTTATGAAATTTTGACGAAAGAATTCAGAAATGATTTTGAAAATTATATACAGAAATTTTAGTCAAACATAATTTTCATAAACCTCTACCAATATTTCAACAAATTTGGAAGCAGATTCCCAGATTGTATGGATGCTCTAAATCATCTTCACTCGTTACTAATTGTAAATTAGCAATGATCCTTCTAGATAGTTTATATGGCCTATGGAAGCCAGATGTTCTACTTCATCCAATATCCGACCAGATTTAGCAATGCTGACACAAATCACATTTTATTTCACCATATTAAGAGACGTTACATTACTACTTCATCTCTAACAAAGAAGTCCAAAATTACACAAGCATCCGTGTGGCAGCAGCAATAGAGCATCATATATTGGATGCTTTGGGATTACAATAGAGCACTAGAGTTCTTGTAAATGCTTTGGGATTACAATAGATCAGTAGGAGGTCCTCGGTCAGAGGCCAAGGAGCTGACAGTTCTCCCAGAGCGTCTTGGCCGAGCGCCGGAGCTGCGTGACCTCGACCTCGGTCAGGTCCATCTCGGCAACGCCAAGGATGCCGCTACGGCCAAGGCGTGCGGGCAGACTGAGGAACACCTCATGGCCATCAGAGATGCCATGGAAGCCGGAAGCGAGCACCGAGACTGGGTGCACACGGCGCTGGTCGCGGAGGAGGGAGGTGGCAAGGCTGGCGACAGAGTAGCCAATGGCCCAGGAGGTGTAGCCCTTGAGGCCGATCACCTCGTAGGCACCGCCCACCACGGCGCGCCGAATGCCCTCCAGCGCCGCCTCGTCGAAGGAGTGGTGGCTGTCACGCAGGGACTTGAAAGCCGGCATCCCGCCCACGCTGATGCTCGACCAGATCGCCACCGAGCTGTCGCCGTGCTCCCCCACCATGTATGCCTGGAACATATTTGCTTAGTTATTAGTCAGCAGCAATACAACTCCATCCAACTCCAACTAGTATTAGAAATACTTCTCTTTTCAATCTATATTCAGTCCAATGTAGGTTGTAGTTTCAGATAGTTAATCATATGAAGAAAACAATACTGAAAATGACATCCTGAAGAACTGCTCCACTGCAAAGTTTAAAATAGCCGGCTATTCCATTTAGCCGTGGATTTTTCTAAGACTATGAAAGGCTATAGCGGCTATAGCCGACTATTCTATTTTAGCGTATTTTTAAAAATTGAACAAATTTCTGTTAAATCTTTTTAAAAGATGGAAAAACAATGACTCAAACAAGATTCGAGCTACAAGTCATGCAACTATTAAACACAAATAAGTATTCAACCAATTAACTCACAAGTTGTATTGAATTATATTTAACATAAGTTTGAAAAAGGAAAAAAAAATAAAACTTCAGAGAGCATAAATTTAGTGGCTAAATTGAATGCTAATTTCGGGCTATTAGCGGCTATTTTTCATTTAGCCTACGAAGGACACATAGCCCTAGTCGGAGACTTCTCGAAAGGCTATAACGCGGCGCAGCTATAGCCAAGCTATAGCCGGCTCCACTGTCCGCTCCGGCGACGAGCTCGACCCAGAAAGAGACAACAATGGATTCAGTTAGTAGTTACCTGCACGTCCTGCGCGTTGACGTCGAGGTGCTCGGCGACGAGGAACCTGAACCGGGACGAATCGAGGTTCGTGCCGGACCCAATCACCCTGCTCGCCGGGAACCCCGACAGCTTCCATGCGACGTACGTGAGCACGTCCACGGGGTTGGACACCACGAGCAGCAGCGCGTCCGGCGAGTGCTCCGCCACCTGCGGCACGATCTTGCGGTACAGGGACACGTTCCGCTGCAGCAGGTTCAGCCTGGTCTCCCCGGGAATCTGCCGCGCGCCCGCCGTGACGATGACGAGGTCGGAGTTCTTGGTCACTGCCGGGTCGGTGCCGGAGACGATGCGGACGCGCGGGAGGAAGGCCGCGGCGTGCTGCAGGTCGAGCGCCTCGCCGCGGAGCTTGTCCGGGAGCGCGTCGACGAGCGCGATCTCGTCGGCGAGGTTCTGGGTGAGGATGGTCTGCGCGATGGCCATGCCCACGTTGCCGGCGCCGACGACGGAGATTTTCGTGAGGCGCCGGTGCGCGGTGGAGGGGGTGTCGTCGGCGACGGGGCGGAAGAAGCCCGACGAGGCGCCGGAGGGGTCGAAGCCCAGCTCCGACAGCGACAAGGTCTTGTGCATCTTCGATCGATGGAATGCGGGATTGGGATTGGATTGCTGTGCACTAGTACGTACTACCGATGAACTGTTCGTGGCGGGAGGGACTCAATTTATAAACGAATACCGAGGTTTGCGACTTTTCTTACTTTTTGGATCTCCCACTGGCCAGCCATCGTCTTTCATGTAATTAATTTAAATTATTAGATGCACTATATAGGTGCTCGGCCAACAAAACCATGGATTCATGGACGGCAGCCTCCTTTGGCATGTGCTATAGCTTGGGATCCACTATATAGGTGCTTTCGGTGCTTCTGCCTGCTGCCTTCTTGGACGCCGGCCGACAAGTTTTAACATGACTTTTTTTGTTTAGTATTGATGGATTCTAGAGGGATGTGCGATAGATGAAGTCCACCTTAGAGCCTGCTAGAGCTGCCACTTCTGAGGCTTCGAGCCAATACTATGTCTCCACAATGTTTTTTAAAACAAAGACAAAACATTTGCCTCATTTATTAATTTAGAAGAAAATGCATGTGTATTAGTGAAAAACCGGACGAAATCCATAAAGGAACACCTACACCATGGGGCCATGCCTACACCCGCCACCAGGACAAGCCCAAGACCCACGAGAACCGAAGCTAAAAACCCGGGAACAACACTCCGCTAAGATCAGACGGCCAATCACCACCACCGGAGAGAAGACACCGTGGCTGCTATAGGAGGAGCAGACACGAAACGCTCGAATGAAGATGAAGAAGCCGACCCTCAATAATCGAGGCCACTGCCCTCGACATCTGACTATTCCGCCACTCCCGAGCGGACCACCAACACCACCTTTCGGGACGGCCATTCCGACGTACCACAGCCTCCTTCGGTATGGAATAATTTGAGCACATGGTTTTCATACATGCTATAGTTTGGGATCGACAACGTACGACTATACCGACTAGCTCGACAAGTCCACCGTCTCGTTGGCATGGCGTGGAGGCAGCCGACAAGCTCCTCACCTTCTCCTCCTCCACGACACGGGTCACGCCGAGGCTGCGCAGCGGTAGAAGATATGATTGGTGCACACAACGCAGAGGTGCATCCACATAGGGCTCGTGAACGGAAGCCACATGATGGAGCGCTCATGGTTGCGGAGAGCACGCTCGGTGTCCATGATGGACCTGCCGGTAGGAGGCGTGTGAGTCTATGTTGATTTTGCAGTTCATTTTATTATTTTACGGTAGTCCATGTGTATGGTAGCCGCTGACACGTGGGGTTCATGTAGTGCACATCAGCGAATACATCACTCTACGGTGAGCCAGTGACCCAGAAGAACTTTACCATATTTAGGTATTGTACGTATACGGAAGGCATGTGACTGTATCGATTTTTGGTACTCCTCCGAGCTATATTACTTGTCGCTGAAGATGGATGAAGTCCACCTTAGAGCTAGCTAGAGCTGCCACCTTAGGGCATCTCCACTGGGCCGACCCATTCGGTCACTTCAAACGGTCCATTTCTGTCCGTTTGGTTGGGTCGCGGTCGATTTAGGACCGTGGTCTAGCCTGTCCGCCACGAGGCCACGGTCGATTTGGGGCATATCCAAGGAGGTGGTGGAGGCGGTGGTCTTGCATGCCGCATCAGCGGCTCTTCACGAGATCCGCTACGAGGCGGTCATGACCACGCTGGAGGAGGTGGCCAAGGAGGCTGCCAAGTCCGCCACGCCCCCAAAGCGCGCAGCGACGCGGAAGAGCACGCTCGATTCAATGCGGAGGACGAGCGTGGCTTTGCTACCGAGTGGCGCCTGGGGTCTCGTCGACGCCGACGACACGGAGGAGGCGGTGGACGATGACGAGGAGGGGGAGGAGGTGGACGATCTGGAGGCGTCCATCACCGTCCCCATGCAGATAGCACAGGCGCTGGGCTTTGGTCCCAATGGTGCTCTAGCTCTGGCTCCTTCTCCGGCGGAGTTGCTCGCCCAACAGGAGGCAAGAGACCACTGGGCAACTAACTAAACAGTTTCCTTGCATGAAAAGAAAAGGAGTTGCCAGACAGAAACATATACGTACTCTCTTTGTTTAAAAGCTAAGACATTTTATCTTTATGAATCAAATGTATTTAGACCTTTTTTAGTTATTTCTCTGGCCTATATTAGTTGACTTGAATTGTATAAATGTATCTTGGCATGTTTTAGTGCTAGATACATTCGAATCTAGACAAATCCAGGTCAACTAATATGGATCGAAGAAAGTATATGTATAGATACTCTCTCTCTCTCTCTCCATTGCTTTGCTCTGAATCGATCGATCGGAGCGGAAAGCTTCCTTCCTCCATAAACGGGCCCGTACGTACGTACGTACAGTGCACACGTACGTATGCCGAATCAAACCAAAAAATATAAGTATATGCTCAAAAACACCCCTAGCTACTTATATACCCTAGCTACTTCAATGATGAAACTCCACTCGATATTATTAACAACGATCCCAATCCCATTATTCACAAGCACGACAGAAATTTTGGGCATCAAGTTCAAATTGCAAGACCAATGGATAATAATCAGAAAGGAATAAAGTACAGTGCAGTGTACATACGTATCGATGCACACCAAAAAAATGTCAACTCAGGAATAAAGTACAGTGCAGTGTACATACGTGCACACCAAAAAAAAAAATGTCAACAGTTATTGCTGTGTATCAAGATGAACCATTTCTGGTGCAAGCAGCATCACCTTCAAGGATGAACTCCAACTCCAACTCCAACTCGATCGACGGTCAATCTGGATTCCCCTGACACTCCCCCAAGCTATATGGACGACCATAGCGTCACTTCCTTCTTCAAGCACGCTATCGACAGCAAACCCCGCTAGTCTCGCTCGCCAAAGCGCCAAAACTAGCTCCCTTAGCGCATTATTCTACCCGGTCAAGATCGAACAAAAACTAACGTACAACTACCAATTATCCATGTGCATGCAGAGAGACAAGACGACTCCTTAACTAGTAGCAATGGTGCTGGAAATTTTGACCTTCAACTCACTACGACCAAAACAAATGGAGACGCACTACTACCACCTCACCGCAAACATTATCACCTTCAACTCACTACGACCTCCTCCTAACTGACACGCTACTACAGCAGCAGCAGCAGCAGCAGCAAGATACACAAAGAAAGAGCATGTCCAGATCATCAGGAGGAGGCCATGCCTCTCTCCCTCCCTCCCTCATAGCCATGCTTCCAGCCATGTTCACGAGCAGGCCGCCAGCCACGGCAGTCTGGCTAGCGGCCAGGGCCAAGAGCCACCGCCACGCTCTCCGTCCTCGTCCTTCCAGGCACCCATCGCTGGAATCGACGCCGTCTCTCATCCCACTCTGGCCGCCGCTTCCCTACTCCGGTGTCACACACGCCACGCACTTTTCTTCTTCTCCCCTGGCGCCACAGGTACAGCTTGCTGCTGCTGCTGCTCCTCCTCCCCAAGTCTCTAAATAGATCAAGACCAGAACAACACAAGCTCAGCTAAAACTGACGTAACAGCACAAGTTCGGATTCAAACTAATTAATAGAACAACACAAGTTCATACTTAATACTTTTGTCAGCACGGGTTTAGATTAATAACAGTAACACAAGTTTTACCATTGACAACAGACCCTGCTAGCCTCACTCGCCAAAGCGCCTACCTAGCTCCCCATGCAGACAACAAAACTCACCTACACCTAGAGTACCCTCTTCCTATCCCCCATGCAGAGACAAGACCAAGACGACTATTTTACTATAGCAATTTTTCTGGAAATTTTGACCATTGTCAAGTTCAAATTGCAAGACAATGGATGATCAGAGAGGAATAAAGTGCAGACCAAAATGTTTTCAAGATAAAATAAAAACACCAAGATGCCCAGGTGACCTAAATATTAAAACAATACTCCTCCGATCCATATTACTTCCCGCTGAAATGGATGCATCTAGGCCTAAAATATGTCTAGATAATTTACAGTAAATGATCAACTAACTAGATGACATTGTTTGCTGCAGCTCAAAAGGTTAATGTTAGAGTGCCGTAACTATCACAAATTCACCAAAAAACAAACAGCGCTGCAAAGAAATAGAACTGCACTCCACAAATGTCTCACGCATATCATTGCCAAAACTAAGAACTGCACGCATGAACTGATGACACGACTTATCCATAATATAGATAAAAATTCACACTGAAACTGCACTAATGCTAAGCTCCATTCCAAACCCACCACCCCAAACGGTGGTTCTTCCAGTTAAGTGCAGTAGCTTGGACAATGCTTTACCAATTAGTGTGCTGTATGGAAAAGATATAATTTTAGAAAGAAGAACAGGGATCTCACCGGGCAGCAGCAGCAATTTAGATTTGTGGCCAGTGGTAGCAGTACGTGCCTGGAATACGCGGGTGGCAGCAGCTCCGGCCGGACTGCAGCAGCAGCAATAGCAGGGACATGCACACCACCAAAGTCGTCCTCCATGCCAGAGATGGGGAAGCAGGCCGGAGCTCCGATCACATGCTCCTACGCGCTCGACCATCAATCCATCAATCTCATTGGTTCCTTCCCTCAATCCTTGTCCGGTCATGTCCACTGGTTTAGATTAATAACAAACCCTGTTAGTCTCGCTCGCCAAAGCGCCTACCTACCTCGCTCGCACATTCAGGCTGATTACTAGTCTCGCCAAAACTCTCGTACAACTAGAGTACCCTCGTCCTATTCCCCGTGCACCCATCGCTCGAATCGACGCCGTCTCCTCCCACTCTGGCCGCCACCTCCCTACTCCGGCGTCACACACGCGCTTTTCTTCTCCCCTGCCGCCGCAGGTACAGCTTGCTGCTGCTGCTCCCCAAGTCTGTGAATACATCAAGATCAGAACAACACAAGTTCAGCTAGAACTAACACAACAACACAAGTTCGGATTCAAACTGATAGAACAACACAAGTTCATACTTAATATTGTCAACACAGGTTTAGATTAATAACAGTAACACAAGTTTAGATTGACAACAAACCCTGCTAGTCTTGCTCGCCAGAGCGCCTACCTAGCTCCCTCGCGCATTCAGGCCGATGCTATCCCCATGCAGACAACAAAACTAACGTACAACTAGAGTACCCCCCATGCAGAGACAAGACCACGACGACTACTTTACTAGCTATTGTTCTGGAAATTTTGACCATCGTCAAGTTCAAGTTGCAAGGCAATGGATAATCAGAGAGGAATAAAGTGCAGACCAAAATGCCAGATAATAAAATAAAAAATGGAACGCACCAAGATGCCCAGGTGACCTCAAAAACAATACTCCTCCGATCCATATTACTTGTCGCTGAAATGGATGTATCTAGGCCTAAAATATGTCTAGATAATTACAGTAAATGATCAACCAGATGACACCATTTGACCATCAAGTTCAAGCATGGCGTTGAGGCGAGTAAGGAGAGACACATCGAATGGCCCACTAGTGTCATCCCCTCATGTGTCATCTTAGAAGGCAGTAACCACAAGGACACCTTTTTCTGTCTCCATGCTGCTTTTCCCTTATTTCATCCACAACCATGTACTGATATATGACAATCAAGCCATTACTACAACTAATAATATGTAAGAAAGATGAATGCACGAATGGAAGCCCCACCACAATTTAGGTATAAAGTTTGATTAATTGGTCTTCTTTCTCTTCTTGAACAAAGGATGATGCATGCCAATATGTACTACTTTAACCAAACATAGATCCATCAGACAATCCCCAATACTAAACATCACAAGATGAGATGCACCAACATACTTGGTCACATGCACATGCTTATTGCAAAAGAGCTAAACACAATCTGCACATACACTATGACAACCATGGTATCAAAGACCACATGGGAGCTGGAGGTCCAAGGGGTGAACCAGAATCTCACCGGAGAGTTTGTAGCCGAGATTGACTTGTCACAACCACCTTGATTGCGCAGCGGTGAACTTGCCAGGGGCGGGGACACCACAGCCAGCTCTGCAGCAGCAGCGACGGCAAAGCAGAAACAGTCAGGCCCCCACCAGACCGAACTGCCACAAGCAGGAGCAGCCGGAGGCGATCCACACCATGTACTACAAAAACATTAGAAATCACAAGTCCATCATCAATAATACACGTACAGTCATGCAATTCCTAAAATATGATGAAAAAATTAAGTTATCCATTAGGCTAAATATAAGTAATTCGTCCACTGCAACTATTCAAAAATAAACAAGACTTGATTTTTTTATTAGGCTAACTTCCTGGACAGTAGGAAACAATAGAGCTAGAATTCCAGCATACATAGTAGCCAAGGAAGGGCAAAAATTAAAGATAATTATATTTAATAGGAAGATGTCGTGTACCATGAACACCTTTTGGTATCATTTCCTATACTAACACCCTTGCAAAGGAAAATACAACTTCAAGAACAAAACGGCCTTGCACTGTTTCATAACAACAAAAAACAGGACATATTCCTGGCTTTCCAACAATGTATGCTAGCTAACACTACTGCTCGAAATAATAATATGGATAGCTCTGTGCACGCAAACAAGAGAAAGGTTACAAGAAAACTTTTGGATGTGTTTTACAACACATACATGGACGCCACTCGACAACTATGCTGCACATGGATCAGCTACAAATATACAAACTATGATAATATTACACATCTAAACTTCCCAGATCGCTACAAGTTCAGGTTACAAACCCAAAATATGATAAAAGCTATTTCTACAGCACCCACACCATGCCCAATAGGTCATGCACATTAAAACAGGTTTTGGTCAGCCAGATCCGGTACCAAGGGTTGCACAAGCTAGTAGGCATGCCCAATTGGTCTCGTTAGATTAGTAAAAATCATGGTGAATCAATGCTTCCGGCTGCTGCACTACTCTATCAACACTTAAGCGAATCAAAAATCAGGTATTTTGCAAAAAGAAACGAAGATGCATCTCACCAACTTAAGAATTAGCTAGCATATAACACACAAAATAGCATACATCCGTCTGGCTGAAGCACATCGACAAACAAAGGGAGCAACAGCACCAGCCTTGCGCCATCATAGGCTGGGCAGAAGTGCCTCTAGGCTATTGGCCCAGACGGTAGGAGTGCATGGCGTCATGTAAGCGCTGGTTGATGAAGCCGGCAATGCTGGTCTATGACCACCATAGTCGACCCGCAGTCACCCGAGCGCCTTCCCGCTGCACTTGTGGATGTCGCCGATGACGTTCGCCACTGCGCCGCCTCCTCATGTTTCCCCTCTGAGGCCGCCTCCATGTACCCTGTCCCCGTGACCTTCATCTCCTCCTCAGATACACTTTGGGCCTAGAAATGTTAAGTTTTTAGCGCTATCTATGAATATAATCATCAATAAATCAAACGAAATTAGAACTTCAATTTCGTATACACCCACTGCGTATGCGCACACTGACTTTCATCCATACATGCATGATCTCTCTACTGTCTACACGCTCAACAGGAATAAAAGAAACATTTTTTTTAGCAAAAATACCTAGGAGGGGGAGGGGGAGGGGGAGAGGGACCTCACCGCCATCGGCTCGTTGGGGATGTGAAGTGCAGCAGCAGCATCATCTCGGAGCCGTGGACGTAAGCAGCGGTTCAGGGACGTCGGCGGCGGCAGCTCGGAAGGGAGGTCGGGAAAGTCGTCGTCTTTTGCTCCGGGGGGGACGCCGGAAGTAGCACCTCGGAGGCGACCACCATCAGCAGCTAGGGGAAGGCCGGCGCCTGCGAGCTCCATGGCGACCTCCACCGGTGCGGCTGCAAGTTTGGGGGCGAACTGGTGGACGGATGACGGCGGTAGGGGAAGACGGCGAAGGGGAGGAAGGGCTGGCGAGGAGACCTGGCAAAGGGAGGCGCCGTCGATCTGGTAGAGGGCAGGCCGCGCCGGCGGCATAGGTTGGGGAGGGGAATCGCGGGAGAGGGGATGGGGGTGCTCACGCTGCTGTGTTAGGTCTCGCGTTGGGCCGCTGGGCCGCCTTGAAAATTTCGTCCCGCCTTGAAAATCACCGCTGGGCCGGAATATTTGGGTCTAAAATTATATTATTCGCGCGGTGCTCGTTTGCCGCTTGTGGAAATATTCGTTTGGCGCTCGTTTTGGCGCGTGTTAAGCTATAGAGATGTGCGAAGCAAATGATGGTGCATGCATTTCGTGTTTTTCTCCCAAAATTGGCTCTTCAAGCTACTCACTCCATTTCGTATATCCCCGGTATGCTATGCTGATGAGATCGTTGTAGAACCGGCGATGATCGTCCTAGTATTACCACGACATGAGATGAGCAGCCACGTCATGGTCGTGTGCCCTATATATATCCTGCATTTGAACTGCTCAGCACTAAATTGTGGTTCTTGTCGATGACCGAGGGCGGCGTGCCGACAGTTGGAGGTAGGGTGGTGAGGCGTAATAGAAATGTCAGTGGCGAAAAGATTGTCAGATAGGCCAAAACCAAAAGGCACCGGTGGAGACGACGAGTGTAGAATAGTAATCGGAATTGACCGCAAGGAACTTCTTACATGAAAGATCACCGCCTAGCTATCCCAAATTTTTTTATTACAACAACTACTGCCTATCAATTATTACATTAACTACCGACCAAAAATAGATGGCTTAGATTTGTTAAAAATTTAGATGAATCTAGAAACTATTTAGTATATAGGTTCATCCAAATTTTGAAAAATTCGAGACATCTATTTTGGGACGGAGGGAGTACATTCTTACAAAAGCGAATAATTTTATGTTCATAAATATATACTCTGTATTATTTCATGTGAGATACATTATTACAAAATTTAATTGATATTATACCCACCAATTTTAAAAAAAAACATGTAAAAAGATTAATGGCTCCAAACGGCCAATATTAGGAATCCACCCAGAATAGTTTTATGGTCCAAACGGATGTCTAAGAGAGGTGTATGCATAGAGGATGTCTAAGAAAGGTTTATTGGTCCAAACGAATGTCTAAGAAAAATTTACAGGTCCAAACTAGCAATATAAGGACTCCATGCAAAAAAAAAAGAATGGGTTTCGAGTGGTTGGTTGCATGATTTCATGTTACCCCAACTTCTACAGCTCGGATGAGTAGAAATACGCTATATTTCTATCGAATTTGGTGATTTCATGGTACTTTACTCTTTGTTGATGTTATAATTGGCCAACACAGAAAAGGTTAGGTTCTTACAAAAGTTGGGTCATAGCCTCTAAGTGGGACTTTTGCATTATAAATTCAGAATCTTCCTATTAGATAGTCCCTTTTTTTGAAGCAAGTGTCACACCATAGTTGTGTATTGGATTTTCTCTTTTACACCAAACTGATATAACCATGTTTGGACCACATGCAAGATGGGCGGCCTTTGTCTCACGCAATTTGATGCAAAACCCTATTGTGTGGGCCCTACAACGTTTATCCCTAGCTTACATCAAAATTGCTGATTCCATGTGATTTTACTACTTTTATATTATAATAGGCCATAGGAATATCAAAAACATAAAAAATGAGAGCAAGTTCTTACATGAGCTTGATCATGGCCTCGAAGTCCAAGTTTTGCACTAAAAGTTAGAATATTAATACGGGATAGTCCTATTCGTGAAGCGCAAGTGTCACTTCAGAGTTATATATTGAGATTTTCTATTTAAACCACCCTCATATACCCATATTGGGACCATGTGTAAGAAGGGAAGGGTTTCCGACTCTTCCTCGTGCGTTTTTAGTGGAAAACTTGTTCTATGGGTCTATAGCGTCTAACCCTAGATTTCCACCGAAGTTGGATATTTCATGTGATTTTGCTCTTTTTATGCTAGAAATATTTCGAGGAACATGAACAACCAAAAAGAGACTAGGTTTTTCTGTTGGAACATGGTTTTAGTTGAAACCCTAATCTGTGGGTCTTTCGGCATCTACCCCTAGCTTTCAGTCAAAGTCCCATGTGACTTTACTCTTTTATGTTAAAATAGGTTAGAGGAACATGAGCAACCAAAAGGAGACTAGGTTCTTACAAGATTTGGGTGGGTTTCCACAAAGCTGGAGTTCTATAGTACTATAGCATCAAAATCTTCATATGAGATATTCATGTTTATGAAGCTAGTGCCATTTTGGAGTTATGCGTTGACATTTTATGTTTACACCACCCTTTTTATATCTGTGTTAGGACCCAATACAAGAGGGGAGGGTTTCTGTCCCTTCCTCGCGATTTAGATGACACACTATATTGTGGGCTTAGTGACACCTATCGGCACAGGGGCGGAGCCAAAAACAGCTCAAAGGTCGGTGCTAATATTGATTTAGTGGTGATAATTACCTAGGACTTTCATTTTTCTACCCATGAATCTAATACATGCTCCTTATAGTGTAGCCGCTAGTACGGTGCTACAACACTAGTAGCACCAGGACTAGATCTGCCCCTATACCCCCACATGCCACATTGCCACTCTTAAGCATGTGCGGCAACAAGATTGATGTGTTAGAGCCTTGCCACCTCATGGTCTCTCACCGGCGCCAACATGCACCTCTCATGGTACCTTCGTGGCAGGCAACTCATGTAAGTCGTCACTTGGCTATGCCTGTGTCACTACCGGATTTTGTGGCATTGTCGTGTACTAGAAAAACATGGCAAAGAACAATAAACTCACGACAAAGGCTTTGCATTGCGACTCCACATGGCAAAGAGCGCACGACAACAAACGAGACGACAAAGAGGCGTTGTCGTGGGCTTTGTCCTATTTACACGGCAAAGACCATTGTCGTGTGTTTTAAGTGTGCGCGACAAAGTAAAGTATATAACAGGCATCAAAATACCTCAAAAACTTGCATGTGGCCCTAGAACATGCATGAAAGTGTGGTGTTATGTTGAAACATATAAAACCTAGTATCGGGGTGCATGTGTCCCCCTCGCAGGCATGCACCATAACCTAAAAGGGAAGGTTCTAGACTTGTATAAGGGGAAACTCCATGATCAGGAGAAACCGGGTATAGGATACTATCACACCTTGTGACCCAACATGGTTTTTACATCATCCTATTACCTAAACAAACAAAAAACAAGAGAGATATACACCAGTCTACCCCTATCAGAAGAACGTCTAGGGGGTTAGAAGATTTGAGGACCACATATCAGGGTTTCGCGGCAAACCGCACTCCGGGGCATCGGAATACCTCAAGAACTTGCGTGTGGCCCTACCACATGCATGAAAGTGTGGTGTTATGTTGAAAGATACAAAACCTAGTCCCTAGGTACATGTGTCCCCCTTCGCAGGCATGCGCTATAACCTAAAAGCGAAGGTTCTAGACTTGTATTAGGGGAAAACTCCCCGTTCCAGTGAAACCGGGTATAGGATACTGTCACACCTTGTGATCCAACATGGTTTTACATCATCCTATGACCTAAACAAACACAAAACAAGAGAGAGAGAGAGAGAGAGAGAGAGAGAGAGAGCTACATCGGGCTACCCCTATCAGAAGAACGTCTATGGGGGTAGACGATGCGAGGCCCACAGATTAGGGTTTCGCAACAAACTGCGCTCTAGGGCATCAGAATACCTTAAAAACTTTCATGTGGCCCTAGCACATGAATGAAAGTATGGTGTTATGTTGAAATATACAAAACCTAGTCCCCTGGTGCATGTGTTCCCCTTCGCAGGCATGCGCTGTAACCTAAAAGCAAAGGTTCTAGACTTGTATTAGCGGAAAACTCCCCATTCCGATGAAACCGGGTAGGATACTGTCACACCATGTGACCCAACATGATTTTACATCATCCTATGACCTAAACAAACACAAAACAAGAGAGAGATACACCGAGATACCCTATCATAAGAATGTCTAGGGGTAGACGATCTCAGGACCACAGATGAGGGTTCCGCAGCAACCGCGCTCCGGGGCATCGAAATACCTCAAGAACTTGCGTGTGGCCCTACCACATGCATGAAAGTGTGGTGTTATGTTGAAAGATACAAAACCTAGTCCCCGGGTGCACGTGTCCCCCTTCGCAGGCATGCGCTGTAACCTAAAAGCGAAGGTTCTTGACTTGTATTAGGGGAAAACTCCCCGTTCCAGTGAAACCGAGTATAGGATACTGTCACACCTTGTGACCCAACATGGTTTTACATCATCATATAACCTAAACAAACACAAAATAAGAGAGAGCTACACTAGGCTATCCCTATCAGAAGAACGTCTAGGGGGTAGACGATCCGAGGCCCATAGATTAGGGATCCGCAACAAACCGCGCTCTAGGGCATCGGAATACCTCGAGAACTTGCATGTGGCCCTTGCACATGAATGAAAGTGTGGTGTTATGTTGAAATATACAAAACCTAGTCCCCGGGTGCATGTGTCCCCCTTCGCAGGCATGCGCTGTAACCTAAAAGCGAAGGTTCTTGACTTGTATTAAGGGAAAACTCCACGTTCTGGTGAAATCGGGTAGGTTAGTGTCACACCTTCTGACCCAACATGATTTTACATCATCCTATGACCTAAACAAACACAAAACAAGAGAGAGATACATCGGGATACCCCTATCATAAGAATGTCTAGGGGTAGACGATTCGAGGCCCATAAATCAGGGTTCCGCAGCAAACCGCCCTCTAGAGCATCGGAATACCTCAAGAACTTACATGTGGCCCTAGCACATACATGAAAGTATGGTGTTATGTTGAAAGATACAAAACCTAGTAGACGGGTGCATGTGTCTCCCTTCGCAAGCATGCGTGGTAACCTAAAAGCGAAGGTTCTGGACTTGTATAATGGGAAATCTCCATTTTCTGGTATAAACGGATAGGACACTGTCACACCTTGTGACCCAACATGGTTTTACATTATCCTATGACCTAAACAAACACAAAATAAGAGAGATACACCGGGCTACCCCTATCAGAAGAACGTCTAGGGGGTAGATGATCCGAGGCCCACACATATCAGGGTTTCGTAGCAAACCGCTCTCCGGGGCATCGGGATGATGGGTATATATATAGATTAGATGATGATGATCGACAATCAAGAGAGACATTTATCTAATCGAAGCCATCCTAATTAAATCAAAATAATTTAAAGATTAAATATAAGTAATTTAAGCAAATTAAGAAATACGAATTGAAAGGATAAAATGGAGAAAAAAATAGAAAAGCAGACGACAAAGCTTGAACATACTGCAAAGGGAGGATATTTTCCGTGTGTTCTCTTCCAAGTGCGCACGGCAATGCGCATCCGTTAGCCCCGCCGTCGCCCGCCCCGCTAACTGTGGCTGGTGGGCCCCGTGTGACAGTTCGTTGTCGTGAGTATATTCTTTGTCATGTGTCGTTGGTATTCTTTGCTGTGCGTTTTTGGTGTTTTTCGTGGTGCGCTGCCTGTGCGCTGTGCCGTGGTACCTTTCTTTGTCGTGCGTCTCCTCGCCAGTGCATGGCAAATGATTCATTGTCGTGTCTTGATGCACGAAAAATCTAGGCTTGTGCACATGCATGTACGTCGCCGACGAGTGCTTGTCTCGGGAGGGGAGGTGTCCTTTGAGGTGAACCTGATCTAGAACAACACACCCGAGTCCTAGGTCGGGCCACACTGCGTGTTTTATACATTTTTTTATCCAAGTGACATCACTATTATGCAATAGCAAAAATGTTTGCACAGGTAAAAATACAAGTCGGAATCCCATAGTAGTCAAGTGTGCCGAAACCTGTTTAGATGAGATGACATCTAGAGGCGATCAGGAAGGTAGCTAAGCTATAAACTGAGTTATATATAGTCTTAAAAACTGTCAAATGAGAGGGCAGCTCAAGATCCAGCGATGAGGTTTTCATACACCATAGATCACGACATAGTGTGAGCTCTGCAGCTACGGTACAAAGTAGCGGGAAAAAGAGCTAGCCAATTGCCCAACCCACACCCAGCAATGGACGCCGCCACGAACCCGTACCCCGGCAGCTCGTCTTCGTCTTCCTCATGGTCGTCGGCAGTGGAGAGGGCCACGAAGAAGGCTGCGACCCAATGGAGGGGACGGCAGAGTTAGAGCTTCCAGCTTGGCCTCCGGCACCAATGGAGGGGACGGCAGAGTTAGAGCTTCCAGCTTGGCCTCCGACACCAATGGAGGGGACGGCAGAGTTAGAGCTTCCAGCTTGGCCTCCGACACCAATGGAGGGGACGGCAGAGTTAGAGCTTCCAGCTTGGCCTCCGACACCAATGGAGGGGACGGCAGAGTTAGAGCTTCCAGCTTGGCCTCCGACACCAATGGAGGGGACGACAGAGTTAGAGCTTCCAGCTTGGCCTCCGACACCATCACGGGCCCTCCACCTACCTGAGCGGAGCGGCCTAGTGGCTACTGCGACGGGGGACGGTGGCTCCCAGGACGACGTACTATACGGCGTGGGACAAATGATGGGTCCGCAAGTGACAAGGACGAGAAGAGTGGTGCAGGGCCTCGTCGCCGGCTTCCCCCGGCCGTGGGGGAAGGAGGGAGCAGCACGGGGGTGGCCGGATTATTTGGTTGAAGCAAGCGCGGGGATGGCCGGAGCAAGGAGATCCGGCCGCGCGGACGCGAGAGCCATGCCTCCTTTTCTTGCTCCTACCGTACCCAGTTTAAAGTCTTGGCACTCCACATACAATCGATGTCACCAACACGGTTAATTAACTTGTATGCATGCATGCATGCATGGATGCCAACATATTGTCTAGGCACTAGCTCGTGGATGCTGCATGAAAAAGTCAAAGCCCTTTGGCATGGACTATTATATGCCAGCACGTATAGTATATATTCATCCGTTTTAAGATATAAGATGTTTTAGCTTTGTGAAGCAAATGTATCTAGACTACTTTTAGTATGTAGGTTCACTTATGTTTAGAGTAAATCTAGACACTAAAACAAGTCTAGATACATCTTTTTCATAAACCTAAAACATCTTACATTTTAAAATGACTAGGCACCCAAATGGTAGTGCGCGCCGTGAGCATGCATACCGTAGAAAAAAAAAACAAGTCCAAATACGAGAGCTACTTGATGTCGGTCACATTAAGTTCACCGTGTTCGTGTATGTGCCGCCGTGTGTGTTGGAGTCCATCACTCACATGATCGTCGTTGCTACTTTTCTTTTCATTTCCCCCCATTCTTTTTCCTATTGCGCCGATCAGCTGAGATCAACAATGGCACTCCGGCACATGACTTGGCCTCGAGGAAGAGTGTTGCCGTTGAGGTGTCAATATCGGCGATCGTCCGGGGAAGGATGGGTGGACACTATGGTGTCCTAGCGTAGGAACAAGACCAACTGCCACATTCTACAAGAGTTTGTGGGCATGAGTGATAACCATATCCCGTCCCGTCACTAACTAGTATGTCGACGTCCTCCTCGATGATATCTAATTCTCCGTCTTCCCACGGCCCTGTTTATGCTAGGTTAAGGCTGAGCACAGATCGATAGGATCTTCGTCGTTCGTGTCAGAGCACCGCTAACTCGGCTCTTAGAAAGTAGGCCTCGAGGCCACCGTCGCCGTTGGATACAAAGAAGCAGGATGACGGCCAGTTCGTCGGTGTCGCTAGCGGCAAAGTAGCGCAAGTCCGCAGCTGGCATGGACCCTTTTGCCGAGGATGCGGTTCACAGCACCGCTGTCAGTGCTCAGTGAGTTTTCTACTGTCATGCCTGGTGGTGGTCTCCCCCTAGATCGGGTTTTAGTGATATTTTGGCGCGTCTCACATAAGTGGTATAAGCATACCCGTCACGCTCTTGGATTATTATATACATAGGTCACAAAATACATCCCTCGAGTCATGGCACCGTTGGAGTTAGGTCGTGGTCATGGTACCACACGAAGTTTCCTAGGCGTTTCGGGGCGGTGTCAACTTTTGACCATGGTGATGATACATTGGTTCCGCATGGTCTTGGTCGTGTGTTGTCTTTCGACTTCACCGAAGGCACTCTAGGGTCGTCGTAGTCTCGACTATTGAATGCATTTTGGTTGTGCTAGAGATACTCCTCGGTGTTCATGTGCCTAATGTACTCCATATTCTCCTCGGTTCTCTTCGTGGTCTTCTGGCCTTGGGAATCACAAGGGTCTTGACAGAGCTCCGAGCTATAGTCTAGCATTTCGGCCGGAGGTTTCACTATGTCTCATCTCGGCGTGTTGCTTTCTGGTATGCGTCCGACTTCACATTGCCCTTGTGGCAACGTGGAC
The DNA here is from genome assembly GCA_030063025.1 of Avena longiglumis. Lineage (NCBI taxonomy): Eukaryota > Viridiplantae > Streptophyta > Magnoliopsida > Poales > Poaceae > Avena > Avena longiglumis. Next base: position 7,306,217 of record CP125978.1, read on the forward strand.
ATCACACATGTCCATGTGGCATGGCCTCAAATCCTAAGGTCGTCCTTCGCCATCATTGGGCCACACAGTTTCTTCCTTTGAGGAGTCACGTACCTCGTAATCCTTGTTTATACCTATACTTATTTTTCTGATGGATATTTTCCTATTTGATAGCTAAGTAGACAAGTTCAATTGCATGCATATATGTGAGGCAAGCGTACATGCATGACCACATGCAAGAAGGGTGGGTTTCTGAACCGTCCTCGCACAGTTTGACGCAAAACCCTGATATTTGGGCCCCATCGTCTATCCTAGCTTATTTACTATTTTATATTATTCCTCCGATCCAAATTAATATTCTCAAATTTGTCTAGATTCGGATGTATCTAGAACTAAAACATGACTAGATACATTTGAATCTAGACAAATCTATGAACATTAATATAGATCGGAGGGAGTACAATAGGTCATAGTGACGGGAAAAAAGAGAGAGATCCCGCGATTCTCTCGCGGGCGTCGGGGGAGAAAACACTAGCCCGCCACCTCCCTCCCTCCTCCCTCCCTCCTCGCCGCGCCGCCCGTGTGCGGCCAGTGGCTCAGGCAATGGCGCCATTGGGTCCTCCCTCCTTCCTCGTGGAGCATGTGGCAGGGCAACCTTGGCGGGGTCCGGACGCGGGGTCTCCGGCGGGGACGAGCATGGCCGATCACAGCGGTGCCTGGGAGGCGGTGAGCGGCGACGGTGATACAGGCCGTGGTCCTCTCGTGGCTTCTCCGAGCTTTTCTTGGCACATGGGGTGGTGGGGCAGCGGGAGGCGGCCATGGAGGGTGTCAGCTGGCAGCTGGGACGGAGGTAGTCCGCCAGGTTGACCGGCTGAAGGTGGTGACCCAGGACGGCGTGACGGCAGAGGGGCACTGGCCCAATCTAAGCCTGACACGGGCCCGGTCTGGGTCAGGAGGGCTTTCAGGCTGGGTTTTGGTCTGGACCCTTCCCTGGTGCGGAGCGGCAGGAGATACCTAACCCAGGCCAGGCGGGCCTAGGTTGGGAGCTTGCCCTGCAGGACAGGTGGTCCTCTAGGTTGCGGTTGCTGCCTTGCTTGACCCTCTACCATGCTCGTGTGGACTGGATCTTAGCCAGGTAGGCTTGGGTTTGGTGCTGAAGTCCTCTGTCCACTCAGGCGGGCCTGAGGTGGACAAATCTCGGCCTAGTCCGGGGGGCTCTGGCCTCTCCCCACTCACGGGTCATGTCTTGGTGGCCTGCGATGGTGCTCGCATCGGCCGGTCCGAGGGCCCAAGTGACCACGGTGGCGATGGCGCCGCATCTTGGCAGTGGGATCTGTGATGGCGGATTCACTGGTGGACATAAGAGTAGGGACTGGCGCTAGGGTTGGCGGCGATGACACCCTTGTTGCGGTGCAGGTGGCGGGGCTTCACGAGTATCACTTCAAAGATAGTTCTGTTTGTGAAGCGCAAGTATCACTTCAAAGATGTGTATTGAGATCATCTATTTAAACCACCCTTGTATACCCATATCAGGACCACGTCTACCCCTAAATTTCTATTAAAGTTGGGGATTCCATGTGATTTTACTATTTTTATACTAGAATTTGTTCGAGGAACATAAACAACCAAAAAGAGACCATGTTTTTATGTTGGAATAGGGCTTTAGTTGAAACCTTGTTCTATATATGGGCCTTGCGATGTCTACCCCTAACTTACCATCAAAGTCAGTGGTTCCATGTGACTTTACTTTTTTTATATGTTAAAATAGGTTTGAGGAACATGAGTAATCCAAAAGAGACTAGGTTCTTACAATAATTGGGTGGGTGTCTATCAAGTGGGAGTTCTGTTGTACTATAGTCTCAAAATCTCCATACGAGATATTCCTGTTTGTGAAGCTAGTGCCACTTAGAACTCATGCGTTAATATTTTATGTTTACGTCACCCTTGTATATCAATATTAGGACCTAGTACAAGAGGGAAGGGTTTCTGATCCTTCCTCACACGATTTTAGAGGAAACCCTATTTTGTGGGCTTAGTGATGTCTACCACACGAAGTTTCCTAGGCGTTTTAAGGTGGTGTCGACTTATGACCACGGTGACGACACGTTGGTTCCGCATGGTCTTGTTTGTGTGTTGCCTTTCGATTTCACCGAAGGCACTTCCGCATCGTCGTACTCTTGGTCATGTTAGAGACACTCCTCAGTGTTCTTGTGCTTAATGTAATCCATATTCCTTTCTGTTCTCTCGGTGGCCTTCCTTCGCCAGGTATCACAAGGTTCTCGGCAGATCTCCAAGCCAAAGATAGTCTAGCATTTCAGCTGGAGGTTTCTCGATGTGTCATCTCGGCATGTTACTTTTTGGTGTGCGCTCGACTTCACATTGCCCTTGTGGCGACGTGGACAATCACACATGTACATGTTGCGTGGCCTCAAATCCGAATGTCCTCTGCCATCATTGGGCCACACAGTTTCTTCCATTGAGGAATCGCGTACCTTGTAGTCCTTGTTTATAACTGGACTGAATTTTTCTGATGGACATTTTCCGATTTGGTAGCTAAGTAGACAGGCGCAATTACGTGAATATATGTGAGGCAAGCGTGTATAAATGACCAGCATCGAGTGATGTGGTAGACGCACGTACAAGTATTTACATCTGTTTTTTTTCTCAACTCGTATACACATGCGTCAGTTGTATACACACTCGTATATACACACACGTACACGTATACACGTGCGTCAGTTGAGTGGTGTAGTACGTGTGTATCATATGAGGCGCCGAAACTAAATTTCGGAACACATACCCGCGAGTATTTCATCTTGGCGCCCAAATTTTGGTTTTGGGCCGATTGTGAGTTTTGAGCCCAAACCCACAAGACCAAAATCTGGCTACGTATCTCTCCCTCACGAGCAGCGCCCCAACCAGCGCCTCCTCCTCCTGATCCCCTTTTTCCGCCGCCTCCATCGCAAATTCCGCCCGCCTCCTCGATCGCTCGCCCCAGCCTCCACCTTGCCCCTCTCTCGATCTCCATGCCGCAGATCTTTGCCCTACCACAAACCCTAGACCAGGTTTGCGGTTGTACAGAGGAGCACGGCTCGACCTTTGGCATCCATGGCGGCAGGGCCCCTCCTCGTGGATGTTCCTAGAGCTTTTCTTGGGCCTGACCATGGGGGTGGTGGGGCGGCGGGAGGCGGCCATGGAGGGCGTCAGCTGGCGGCGAGGACGGAGGTAGTCCGTCGGGTTGGGCAGCTGCAGGTGGCGACCAAGGACGGCGCGACGACAGAGGGGCATTGGTTCAATATGGGCCTGACACGGGCCCGGTCTGGGCCAGGAGGGTTTTCGGGCCGAGTTTTGTTCTGGCCCCTTACCTAGTGCGGATTGACAGGAGCTATCTGACCCGGACCAGGCGAGCCTAGGTCGGGCTTGCCCTGTAGGCCAGGTGGGCATGTAGATTGCGGTTGTTGCCTTGCTTGACCCTCTGCCCTGCTCGTGTGGACTAGATCGGAGCCAGGTGGGATTGGATTGAGTGCTGAAGTCCTCTGTCCACCTCAGGCCCTGAGGTGGACAAATCCCGGCCTAATCTGGGGGGCTTTGGCCTCTCCCCACTCGCGGTTCATGTCTTGGTGGCCTGCGGTGATGCTCCTCAGACCGGTGGCGGTCCGGTAGGCCCGAGTGACCACAGAGGCGATGGCGCTGCTGCTTAGTGACGATGTGTGTGTTCTGATGAATCCTTCCTTGCACGATTTTAGAGGAAACCCTGTTTTATGGGCTTAGTGAAATCTACCACATGAAGTTTCTTAGGCATTTTAAGGCGGTCTCGACTTTTGACCACGGTGACGACACGTTGGTTCCGCATGGTCTTGCTTGTGTGTTGCCTTTTGATTTCACCGAAGGCACTTCCGCATCGTCGTACTCTCGACTATTTGAGTGCATTTTGGTCATGTTAGAGACACTCCTCGGTGTTCTTGTGCTTAATGTACTCCATATTCCTCTCGGTTCTCTCGGTGGCCTTCCTTCGTCAGGTATCACAAGGTTCTCGACAAAGCTCCAAGCCATAGATAGTCTAGCATTTCAGCTGGAGGTTTCTCGATGTGTCATCCGGGCGTGTTGCTTTTTTGGTATGCGCTCGACTTCATATTGCCCTTGTGGCGACGTGGACAATTGCACATGTACATGTTGCGTGGCCTCAAATCCGAAGATCCTCGAGGAATCGCGTACCTTGTATTTGTAACTGGACTGAATTTTTTAGATGGACATTTTACGATTTGGTAGCTAAGTAGACAAGCGCAATTGCGTACATATATGTAAGGCGAGCGTGCATGCATGGCCAGCATCGAATGATGTGGTAGACGCACGGTACAAATATTTACATCTGTTTTTTTTTCTCAACTTGTATACACATGCGTCAGTTGAGTGGTATAGTACGATTTATTTAGGAGAAGAGTGGTATAGCACGTGTGTATCATACGAGGCGCCAAAACTAAATTTCGGGACACATACCCGCGAGTATTTCATCTTGGCGCCCAAATTTTGGTTTTGGGCCGACGGAGAGTTTTGAGCCCAAACCCACAAGACCAAAATTTGGCTACTTATCTCTCCCTCACGAGCAGCGCCTCCTCCTCCTGATCCCCTTTCGGCCGCCCCCATCGCAAATTCCGCCCGCCTCCTCGCTCGCCCCAGCCTCCACCTTGCCCCTCTCTCGATCTCCATGCCGTAGAACCTCAGATCTTTGCCCTACCACAAACCCTAGACCAGGTATGCGGCTGTACAGAGGAGCACGGCTCGACCTTTGGCGTCCATGGCGGCGGGCGCGCGTCAACGGATGGTGGTGATGCGGGATGGCGATTCCGGTGACCGGCGAACACGCCTCCGTACGTACACCTAGAGACGGTAGGTCCTCCTCCTCCTCCTCCTCTGCCATATTGAACCGGCGTGGGCGTGTAGCTCGAGATCCACCCGGTCACGGAATGTTTCTTGTTGTTGGTAACGAACCCTAACATTCTCCCTCTGTTTGGTAAATCACTGTTTGGTAAATCAGACACAGTTTCTCCATGGGATGGATACTCCAATTCGTACACTATGTTGAAAGCCCTTGTATATACAGATCTACTTATATATCAATGGACAGGCCACTAATCGTTCACTAATTTGTAGCATCTCTGAATTATATGCCATTGAGGAGGAAGCTAGCCAGGGTACAGAAAAGAAGTATGCTAACTGATGCCCACTAACAAATAAATTCTTTGACAATTTTGCTCCTGTCAAACTGGACCAACTATATTAAAAAAAATCAGGAGATACCCATTCGCCTCATCCTCCGCCACACTGAAAGGCTCCATCTGCTGTCCGGAGAATTTATTTGTGTGATGCTAATCACTAGATATGTAGCATCTAGTCTAATGCATTAACGGATCTAGTGCTTCCGGCCGATTATTACTATTTAAGATAAGAAGTACATGATACATGTCATACCTACAAGACGTGATGCTCTGACATGACGTACAGTTGCTAATATTTCAATTTCAGCGACTTGGAGTCTAGAATAGCAACGGGTGGTAGTGATGCGGGATGGCGATTTCGGTACCTACGAACACGCCTCCGTACCTACACCCGGAGACTGTACTCTTCTCTGCGATATTGAACTGGCGTGGGCATGCAGTCCAGATCCACCTGGACCCGTGATGATTCATGTTGTTCGTAACGAACCCTAACATCTATCTCTGTTTGGTAAACCAGACACAATTTTTTACCGGGATGGATACTCCAATTCGTCCACCATGTTGCAAATTTGTTCGTAGCAGTTGATTTTCCAAATGGATTTGGGCCTGGTCCCTGTTTTGCTTTGAATGGTATTTAGTGGAGTGCTAGTAGCTTATTGTGATCTATTAGCTGTCAGATTTCCTGCTTCCTAAAATACAGTGTTTAGTATCTCAGATCTATCTTCAATAATCTTACGTCTTATTAAGATGGTGCCCATGTGTAGTGCTAGAATTGAAGCCTTGCGTCTTATTAACCATCACTTGTTTAGCTACTTGCCGCTTGATATTTCCATGTCTGCTTTTAACTGTTAGAATCCTTTATCACCAAATTCCAGCTCTGTTTAATTGATGTCCTTTCTTGTATCCATTGACCGCAGGCACCCAAAAATGATGGCAGCTGCTTGGGAAATTTGTTGCTGGGGTAAGACAGACTGAGTGGGACGAGCTTGACGGTGGGTGGTGGCCATAGCGGTGCTCTTTCCAGCCCATGGGCCCTACTGCACGGGTCTCCCCATCGCCCGGACCAAGAGCCAAGAGGCATCCCTGCCTGTACCTAGCTAACAAACAAGGTAGCTGATTTAGTGCATGATTGCTCTATGAGTTACACGCAGGCCAAAATTTTTGGTGCTTTCTTTTACCCAAAAAACATCTATATTCCCAAAATTTCGGAACACATACTAAGCGAGTATTTCATACCCGCGCCCAAATTTTGGTTTTGGGCCGACGGAGAGTTTTGAGCCCAAACCCACAAGACCAAAATTTGGCTATGTTTTATCTCTCCCTCACCAGCACCCCAACCAGCGCCTCCTCCCCCTGATTCGGCCGCCTCCATCGCAAATTCCGCCCGCCTCCTCGCTCGCCCCAGCCTCCACCTTGCCCCTCTCTCGATCTCCATGCCTTAGAACCGCAGATCTTTGCCCTACCACAAACCCTAGACCAGGTTTGCGGCTGTACAGAGGAGCACGGCTCGACCTTTGGCGTCCATGGCGGCGGGCGCGCGTCAACGGGTGGTGGTGATGCGGGATGGCGATTCCGGCAACCGACGAACACGCCTCCGTACCTACATCTGGAGACTGTACTCGGGTAGGTCGTCCTCCTTCTCTGCGATATTGAACCGGCGTGGGCGTGTAGTCCAGATCCACCCGGACCCGTGATGATTCCTGCTGTTGGTAACGAACACTAACATTCTCTCTCTGTTTTGTAAACCAGTCACAATTTCTTAATGGGATAGATACTCCAATTCGTACACCATGTTGCAAATTTGCTATTAGCGGTTGATTTTCCAAATGGATTTGGGCCTGCTCCCTGTTTTGCTTCGAATGGTATTTAGTGGAGTGCTAGTAGCATATTGTGATGTCTCTATTAGCTGTCAGATTTCCTGATTCCTAAAATACAGTGTTTAGTATCTCAGATCTATCTTCAATAATCTTACGATGGTGCCCATATAGAGTAGGAGTGGGAGATCTCTATTAGCGCTTATTTTGATGTCGGCGATCTCTTGCCGTTACAGCTCAGCTGGTCATAACTGCAAGTCGATTACTTTTCGTAATACTTTTTTTATGCAAGGTGGGCTATAAGTTGGAGGTACCTTGTAAATTAGGATTTAACCACGCTTGAAAAATGGAAATATTTGATCACATATATGGTGAACTACTGTAATTTTGTTCTTCTACAAAAGTTTGGTCACATTTGTAGCCTTGTAACTTATGTGATAAAGCATGCTTGAAATTTTTCACGTTAGGATTTGATCGATTCTTCCTGATTGGCATGAGTAGCTAGACATGTATTGAGGTCCTGGACCTGGGTCTAGCATTAAGTTTTGCTCCATTCAGTTTTGCACTTAGCCAATACTACCCAAATTGAACTAGCTGCCTGGGCCTGGGATTAACTATCTGACTCCTGCTCCATGTTTACCTTGCACTCACTCTCACTTGGGAGTAACTACCTATCTGCGGTTCATCAGCTCACTTTCTCTCGGTAGCTCAACTTTGTTAGAATATACTACCAAGACTGGTTTTTCTTGCAAATGAAGGAGCTATCTTAGCTTCAGCGTGAGGCCCGGTTGAAGGGTGGGTTCTATGTCAGCCCTGAGGCTAAGCAAGAATGTATCAGCGCTGAGCTATCAGTTTGTATGTAACCGTCCCAGGATGTGATTGGGATGGCTCTGCCTTGTCGTTACGAGATTGTTGGATAGTTTTCTCGTTGATTGTATCTCACATTGGTTGTGTTAGATTGTTTGCTCTAGGGTTCCTGCACTTAGTACTTTGATCGCCGGATTTGAAGTTAGTTTGCACACAGATTTCAAAATTTCAGACATGTTTATGTCTTATGGTCTATCTTGTGATGACAAATCGATTGGAATGCTAACTTGAGGCACACATGTGGCCTTACTACTTGTAAGTCAGCATATATAAGTAGTAGTTATTCTCCTTGAAGAGAAGCACATATTGCTTAGTTGATGTTTGCAATCTGTTGGTGTTACAGCTTAGCTGGTCTACTTGCAACCATTGTTTCAGCTTGTACTATCAAATAAGAGAGCATTTTTTCTGTACATGTGTGGATGTAAATTTGTTTCAATCATTAAAAAGTTGTAGTGTGAAATGCAGGGAGCCAAGGACAGAGATGGTACGAGGAGTTGCGCATCACATCGGCGGGTTGAGACCACGGCGGTGCTCTTGCCGGCGTTGACACCGGAGGGAGATCAGCACCACTGCCTGCTGGCACTATGAGCACTGCTGCCCCAACCTAGCTCTAGGATGACCCAACGCTGCTGCTCTCCGTCTTCGTTGAGTTGGTATAAAATTGTTCATTCTTTGGTCTTTTCCTAATGATGTTCTCTGTGATTTGTAGTGTAGTTCTTCGCTGAATCATCTAGTGGGTCACTGCAACATCCAGCGCTCTTCATGTTAGTGGGATGCCTATAACCAATTTTTTCGGAAAGCGCCTGGTGAATCATAGCTTGGTTTGGAATACATGATCATGTTTTTATCCTATCTGGGCGTCGTCTCATTGTGTTACCATGTGCAAACACTAGTACAGAAGCAACAAGTAGTAGTTTGGTTTCCTGATTTGGTATTGCACCTTATGGATCTAGCTGTAAGGTTTAGAAAGTGAGTGATTTTGCTACGACGCACATAACCCAGACCCGATCCTGACCCAGCCCCGCTTGTACAATATAAAATTTTGGCGCAGGCCCTGCCCGAGAAAGACAAAACCAACCGGGCCATCGGGTTGTTGGGCAATGCCTTCCTAAAAATCACTATTTAATTGTCCCCAGCCTGGCCCGAGCTGCCACAGGGCCATAGATTTCCAGTCCACATATTTTCAGAAAATGTTTGATCACATAGATAGTGGCATTCTATAATCTGATCATGTTTAGGCCCAGTTATTTTGGCGGCTTCTCGGAGAAGCCACCAGAAGAACTGTGCCTTAATAAGTTATATCACCCTTGAAAAGTTTAATCAAGGTTGTAGCCTCATAAATTATGTGATAAAATCTTTACTTGATGGTTTGATGGTGAGATTTCAGAATTGGTGTATGTAACTGCAATGATAAAATTTATCTTTGTATGTTGAAAGCTGAGAACCTCAACTGTCAAATAATATTGAAAGGTTTCAAGGTTTTGCGTACTTGTATATTTTAAATATGATCCTGAGGATAAGATTGATCTCCCACTTCTACTCTAAATGTATTGCGTGCATTTCATTTAGTACAGGGCACTTGTAAAATGGTCCTGCGGTCGTCAAATTAATTGCGATTTGGCTTTGCACATTCTCTCATTTTTTGTTTTCCTGGGTTGTTAGTTGGGGTAAATGATAAACTAGATGTTGGCATTTTTCTCTCGGCTGTAGTTAAGCTTAAAATCTTTGTTAGTTCCTTTCTACCACTTGTTTCTGTTAAAAAAACCTGTGTACTACAATGTAGTAATTCAACAGTTAGTAATTTATGAAGAAAATTGCTGGTATCCTGCCACTTGAGTAGTAATTGTACAGTGTCAAAGAGGACAATCTTGTAAGGCAGCATAAGTAGTCGTTCTATTAGAAGAGAAGTGCTTGTTTATTTTGATGTCGTTGATCTCTTGCTGTTACAGCTTGGCTGGTCATAACTGCAAGTCGATTACTTGCCGAGGTATTTTTTATGCAAGTTAGGATTTAACCATACTTGAAAAATGTTTTTGATCACATATATGGTGACTTCCTGTAATTTTGTTCTGCTATAAAAGTTTGATCACATTTGTAGCTTAAAATCCCATCTCTTGCCGTCATGCGATTGGATCCCAATACAAGCCGGTCCTAGGTTGGTTCACAAGTTGTTTTAGATTATTTTGCTCTAGGGTTCCTGCACGTAGTACTTTGTTTGTTGGATTGGAAGTTAGCTTGCACACGGATCTAGTTTTTTAGATCTGCCTATACATCTTATGGTCTAGCTTGTAATGTTGGATTGATTGGAATCCAAGTTGGAGGCACACTTGTGGCCTTACTACTTGTAAGGCAGCATATATAAGTAGTAGTTGTTCTCCTAGAAGAAAATCGCTTCTTTCTTATTTTGATGTCCGCAATATCTTGGTGTTACAATTCAACCTTCTTATGCTAGAGAAATGTAAAATACTTGACTTCCATCTTTAAATGATCAAATGGAAAAGTGTAGTATATGTATTTCCATAATAAGAACAAGATTTTTTTTTCGTGTGGCCAATTGCATTCTCTAGGTCTGAGAGGGAAAATGGTGACAAAGCATAAATTCCTCTCAAATAATATTTGATCACGAAATTTTAGAATTGTACCCTTATTTTGTCTATCTACATCTGGCTTGTAATGATATCACTGTAATGAGCCAATTATGCTTTGCATGCGAATATTTGAGATCTTTAATTGTCAAATAATACTGGAAGCTTTTCAAGTTCTGAATGCTGATGAAATGCTGCATTTCCTTGTCTGCTAGCATTCCAGAAACCCTACCTAGCTTCAAATGGTTGTGGCGCAGCACAAGGCGGTGGTGATGGCGAGGATGGGGTGTCGGAATGATGACTTGCTCCACTCGGACTACTCCAGGGACAAGCGGATCGTAGTAAGTTGCTTCCTATCACTTTCTCTTAATTCTTTTTCTTGTATGTTCGTAGCTTGATGGTGGCTAGTAGTTTGCAGCCATTTAATGGTTTCCTCCTGCTCATGACCTGAAACTTTTCTTTGTTCTTGTCATGCGCTTTATTATTGTCTCCCCAATGGACTTCTAAGTTATTTTGATTTTCAGTATATAGCTACTTGCTTGTGAATTGACCGATGGTTGTAAAATGTAGATACATATACACCGCTGTTAGTTTCTTCTCATCGTTCAAATGTGTAGCCATCTTCTAGGTAGACAATTGATAGTTTATATTCAACTACATGATGATGACATGCTACCTTGTGCAATTTCGGTGGTATCCCATTATTTACTTGAGTACAAGTTGGCTAAATTTTAGTTTTTCTCTGTTGAATGTGTAGCAAGTCTATTATCTTCAATTTTATTTGATACATGGATGCTATTCTACTGCAGATCATTTTCAGGACACTTGCATGAGGCCAGGTATATGCTATCGAAGAGAAAGCATGACTTGTCGATCAGCTAGAGGCATCCAAGGCCACCAACGGTTCTTTGCTGGACAGTCAGAGCTAAACCCTTGTCTATTGGCTCCATTCGTGGCGTTGCGTTGGCTGGACGCCATAGCGCGCCGTGGGCCAGTACCATTTTTGGATGGCTTCGGTTCGGAATCTGCAGTCTAGTGCATGTTTCATGGTATGGCTACACTTGATTTCTCCCCTTTTTTTATCTGCTCTGTTGCAGACTATGATGTGTCGCTTGGTCCTCCGTACTTGTGCTCTATGACGATGAGCTAATCAAAATTTTCCACACCTTGTCACTGGAAATGATTCTTCCTTTGTTGTTGCTAAGAAAATGGACGTTTATTAGTACAAAGTACTAATCTGTTCTGTACATCTGAGATCATCTGTTACGAATGTACATGTGTTTTACATCATATTGCCTTAACATTATTAGTCTTTAGTAAATCTTGTTATGTTTGATACTCCTTCCGTCCTAAAATAAGTGACTTGGGTTCGTCTAGATTCTATTTATCTATACACTAAAAAATGTCTAGATACATGCCAATCTAGATAAAACCAAGTCACGTATTTCAAGACTGCGGGAGTATTATACTAGTAACCACTCCTGTTTATTTGTGAATGACAAACCTGTTCGTATTGCGAATAATATGCAATGTTATTAAAGCTAAGAGTTAAACTCTTAGCTGTCCTTTTGGATTTCCATTTGGGAGTTAAACTCTTAGTTGTGATTTTTACTAGAAACATTGATAACGCATGATATGGATGTCCACATTCTTATGAGAAACAGTGTCATGGCAGTTGTTTGTTTGTTGTTGTGATTGATTACTGGACGTTTGGAATATTCATGCTCTTTTCTACTTTCCTTGTGCGCAAGTTGTTCAGCTGAGACGGAGAGGCACTGGCTGCTAGGCTGGTAAACATCGAGGTACAACAACGATGGGCTTGTAGCAAGGAAGACTTCCTGGCATGGACAGCCCAATGACCATTAAGTTCCTGCCTCGGCCCCTGCCGCTGTGTGATGACGGTTAGTTCACTGTTCTGCAACCGCGTTGCCGGTGACGCTCTGCCTTGTCTATAACCTCTTCACTTGAGTTCCTGGTTACCTGGTCAGGTGATTTTTGTTCCATGCCATGTTATAATTTTCATGGAGTATTCATGGCCACTTTTGTTGTTACATGCTTATTACCATCTAGAGCCTTGTCGAGCCAATCTGGAAACAAGGCCAACAATAGTGTAGTTGATGAAGCATGTGTCTTCTTAACATCGAGTTAGTGTATTTGTTAGATGGCCTAGTTAGGAGGCTCCGAGTTACATATGATCATTGGTGTTGCCTATGATTTGCTAGATGGCTGACTTTTGCCTAAGTTTGTTTCCCTTGATAAAAAAATGAGCTAGTTATTGTATTTGGATGAATATTTGTTTGTTCTTGATTATTGCCACTTTGGGTTAATCTGTACCTTCTAGAACCATTAGAGGATGAATTGTGATCTTTTCTTGCTTGTGTCATGAACTATGACCTTTCTTTAACAATTACTGCTATTCTTCAAGTTCCTGTTTAAGTTGTATGGTGGACTGCTGCACGTCGTGTTTGGCTTTCTTTTTCCAGACCATTGGTCTGTAGCTGGCTGGTTTATTTTTCTGGTTTGGGTGCCATTTCCATATTATCTTGTCTCATATATATTTTTATATTTGGGATAGCTAGGTTGAGTGCCTATTTAGTTATGAACCATGAACTGGATGCTATCCTGATTAATTGGCAGGATTGATATTTTTCTATTTGTGCATGAATGTGATTGATCTCTATTTGGTATAGAGCATTGTACTAATCAGGAAATGGAACCTTACTGCTGGCACCGACAGGCTCTGCATCATAGAGCAGGCCGTTTTCTCCAAGATCTATGCCATGCTGGACCTGTGAAATCTGGCTTTGTCCCAAGAATGGGAAGGCCAGCGTCATCATGTTCGTCGGGGTGCAAGGTTAGTCGGTCTGACTCACTAGAATAATAATGTATGTGCCCGTTGTGTATGTGTTTTGGTCATGGTGATGACAAATGTTGTTGTAGCTCATCTTGTGTGATCTATAGGATTAGCGATCGATCGACGAGGATGACTACATATTAGTTATGCCCTGTTTGGTTAAATAACATATTGTCATGCATGTCTGGTTCTAAGTGTCATTTCTTGCTGGGGTACGGATGAAGAGTGGCAAGCAAACGAAACTTATCTTGGAAATGATTAATAGATGTGTTCAGTCACTTGTAGCACTCTCAGACTTATATTTGCTGCATGCAAACATCATTGCTGTTGTATATCATTTCGAATTCATCCAGATCAGATAAAATGATTCATCATCACGTGATACTCTACTACAGACAATTACTTAGCTCACAAATGTGTATTTTCCACACCTTCTTGGTCATTTGGTATTATAGGATGACCATGTTCTTTGTGAATGATATTGTAGGATGACCATGTTCCACATTACCGAATCTTAATATTATTATTAATCTTGTTATGCTTGATATTATTACAATATCCATAGTATCAGTATCTAACCACTTCTGTGTATTTGTAAATGACAAATCTGTTCGTATAGTGATTCTCTATGAATTGCTTTTATTACTCTCTAATGTTACCAAATCTGGTAGTTAAACTCTTAGTTGTGTGCTTGTGGAAATAGTATGCTCATTACCATCTACGAGTTAAATTTTTAGTTTTAATTTTCACAAACATTGATAGAACATGATATGGATATACACATTCTTATGAGAAATAGTGTCTTGGCAGTTATATTGAAGTTTGCCAAATTCATGCTTCTTTATGCTTTCCTCGCTGTCCACAGGTTGTTGAGCTGAGTAGGAGAGGCACTTGTTGCTGGGATGGTAAACATCAAGCTAGAACAACGATATGCATATATCAAGGTCAACTGGATGGCATGGTCAGCACAGCTGAAATTAAGCGGGCTCATGGTGCCCTTGGCTTTGACCTCCTCGCCTCCTGGCTGCTGTGTGACGGCTTTTAGTTCACTACTCCTCAACCGTGATTTCGGTGATGCTCAGCCTCGGCTATAACTTCTCTAGGTGAGTTCCTGGTTCATCCCCATGTCCAATCTCCTCCCTCCCGTCCTTTACAGCGGAGATGAAGTGGGGTAGATTTCTACTCATTGATTTTGTTGCTGGTTATTCTGAGCCATCTATTTCTGCTCCTCGTTTCTTCTTTATGCCCAATCTAGAATAAATTTGAAACATAGATGTGCATTCTTTTTCTGGTTGTACGTTTTGCTCATTTTGTATTTATCCATGAAGCTATATCCATACCATCCCCGTTTTTCCTATGTTTGTTTGATAAATTTGTGTTTCTTTCTCAGGTACAAAAGATGTGACCGCACGTAACCTTGCTAAGTGCAAGACTGGGAGGAGCTACAGTAGGTAGCAACCAGAGGATGGCATGGTGCTAGGGACGTGACCAGAAAATGGGTCGGGGAAAGGAGGGGAAGCAACGCTGTCGTGGTGGATTTGCTCCATGGACGCAGCAACAAAGGAAGAGCAGAGCAGAGGTACAAGGAAAAAATATCTCTCAGGCTATTTACTTGTCTCCTTGTGTCTATGTATGCAGCCATACAGGTTCAAGATCTGTTGCTCCACCATCTTAGTTAATAAAGCTGGGAAATAATGGATTTGCTCTCTACACACATACTGCATTTTTCCATTTAACAAACTTGTAATTCAGGCCTCAAGCATCAGGTGTAATGTTGTACATGGTAGTACTGATTTTCTCCCCACGTCTACAATGTCCCACCTCAATTTGGTGTATATTGTTGATGGTGTTTGGATAGGTTGCTTAGTAATGCTTTGTCCTAGTATATTTGTTTGTGAATATCATTGGTTGGTATTTGTGCTTGCTGCAACATTCTTTTGTTTCTGAAATGGTTAAATAGGCTAAGATCAACTTGCTTACCTATAGCATGTAACCACTTCTGTTTATTTGTAAATGACACACATGTACCTCTAGCGAATAATCTCTAATGTTATTAAACCTGGGAATTAAACTCTTAATTGCCCTTTTGGAAATAATATGCATATTACCACTTGGGAGTTAAACTCTTAGTTCTGATTTTGCTAGAAATATTGATAGCACATGATATGGATATCCACATGCTTATGAGAAACAGTGTATTCACAATTTTCATTTGTTCTTGTGATTGAATACTGGATGTTTGGAAATTCATCCTCCTTTTCTGCTTTCCTTGTTATTCACAGGTTGTTGAGCTGAGACGCAGAGGCACTGGCTGCTGGGTTGGTGAACATCGAGCTAGAACAACTAATGGATTGTAGCAAGGCAGGACTCCTCTCATGGTCAACACAAGGACCATTAAGTGGGCTCAAGTGACCCTTCGCTTTGACTACCTCGAATTCTGCCTTGGTTCCTGCCGTCTTCTGATGACGGCTAGTTCACTATGCCATAACCGCGGTGGTGGTGATGCTTTCCCTTGGCTATAACCTCTTCAGGTGATGCTTATTCCATGCCATGATATAATTGTCAAGAAGTATTCATGGTCACTTTTGCTGTTACATGCTTATTAGCATCTAGAGCCTTTACTAGTCACTCTGGAAACATGGCTAATTATCATTAGAAATGTGTGTAGTTCAATAGCATAGTTGATGAAGCATTTTTTCTTAACATGAATTGGTGTATGTGTTACCTGGCCTAATTGGGAGGCTTCGAGTTACATATTATCATCGTTGTTGCCTATGGTTTGCTAGCTGGCTGGCTTTTGCCTAGGTCTGCTGCCCTTGAAAAAAATGCTAATTACTTCATTTGGATGAATATTGCCCGGTTCTTGCTTATTGTCGCCTTGGGTAAATTAGTACCATCCTGAAACAACATTAGAGGGAGAGTAGAGGTTGTTTTTGTGCTTGAGTTATGAACTAGGACCTTTTCTTTATCAATTGCTGCTTATTCTTCAAGTCCATGTTTAAGTTGTATGGTTTGACTGCTGCCTGTTGTGTTTGGCCTAGAGCGCTGAGGCACTGTCCAGCTGCTTTCTGTTGCCAAAGCATAGGTCTAGAGCTGGCTGGTTTATTTTCCTGGTTATGTTGGTAGTTCTAGGTTATCTTGTGTGATATGTATCTTTATCTTTGGGAGTGGTCTAGCTAAGTTGAGTCCATGTTTAGTTGCGAATCATGAACTGAATGCTATCTTGATTAATTGGATATGTTTCTATCCGTGCATGAATATGAATACGATCTATCTCTTCTTGGTTACAGACTATGTTCTAATCAGGAAATAAACTCACTTCTAGCTCCAACAAGCGCCACATCATAGAGCTGTACGTTTGCTCTGAGGTCTGCGCTACGCTGGAACCCGGTAGGCCTGGCTTTGTCCCCAAGAAGGGGAAGCCCAGTGCAGTAATGTTTGCCCAGGTTGCAAGGTGAGTCAGTCTGACTTGCTAGAACAACAATATATGCTCATGCTGTGTGTGTAATTTGGTCATGGCGCTAACAATTGCTGTTGTAGCTCATTTTGTGTGATGTATAGGATTAGTGATCGATAGATCAATGAGGCTGATCTCTGTTGGGCTAAAGAAGTACATCTTGGCATGCATGTTTCGTTCTGTAAGTAATCTTGCTTTTTGGGTTATGAATGAAGAGTGGCAAGCAAAGAAAACTTGTCTTGGAAATGATTAATAGTTGTGCTTACAAAACTTTTTGGGTTATGACAGCGACCATTGGGTCGACCATGGCCTCCCGCAGCATGATCGTAGGTCATGGTTGGCCCTTTCAGCTACCTCTTATTCTTTTGGTCCGTGCGCCGACGCCTTGCGGCAACTTTGGTGGTGTCGGCCTTGCCTCCTTCCTGGTGAGTGAGTTCTACGTGCCTCCTCTCTCAATAGCAGTGTCGATTAGAATCATATTTGTGTTGAACTGAAGGTCAAATTAGTGCGTCGTTTGGCCTGGAGCATCTATGTGGACTAAAGGTACTGTTTTAAGCTAAACAGATATTATGGTCGTGGAATTTGGACCATTTGTCATTCTGACTAGCTAGACTGAAGCTTTTCTCCATTTTATTTCACCATCAGCTAGACATGTAGGCATTATCATTCATGCTGCTTGCACCTACTTGTGTACTTTGACTAGATAGTGTTTTTTCATGCATACATCCATGAACCTGGATGCATTTTCACAATTTTGTCTTAATGTTGTTGTCGTTGCTTGTTCTGCACTAATTAATAAAGTAGGGACATGTGTAGTGCAGAATATATATACAGGAGTTCTCCATCAAATTTACTTGTGATTCTCAGATTGATTCGGAGAGCTATCAGGTATTGTTAAAGTGGAGTATTTACTCAGCCGTGCCTCTACATTCTAAACCCAACAAGTATTTACTCAGGTATTGGTTACAGACTATGTTCTAATCAGGAAATAAACTCTCACTTCTGGCACCAACAAGCACCGCATCATAGAGCTGTACGTTTGCTCTGAGGTCTGCGCTACGCTGGAACCCGGGAGGCCTGGCTTTGTCGCCAAGAAGGGGAAGCCCAGTGCAGTCATGTTTGCCCAGGTTGCAAGGTGAGTCAGTCTGACATGCTAGAACAACAATATATGCTCATGTTGTTTGTGTAATTTGGTCATGGCGCTAACAATTGCTGTTGTAGCTCATTTTGTGTGATGTACAGGATTAGTGATCGATAGATCAATGAGGCTGATCTCTGTTGGGCTAAAGAAGTACATCTTGGCATGCATGTTTCGTTCTATAAGTAATCTTGCTTTTGGGGTTATGAATGAAGAGTGGCAAGCAAAGAAAACTTGTCTTGGAAATGATTAATAGTTGTGCTTAGAAAACTTTTTGGGTTATGACAGCGACCATTGGGTTGACCATGGCCTCCCGCAGCATGATCGTAGGTCATGGTTGGCCCTTTTTCAGCTACCTCTTATTCTTTTGGTCCGTGTGCCGACGCCTTGCGGCAACTTTGGTGGTGTCGTCCTTTCCTCCTTCCTGGTGAGTGAGTTCTACATGCCTCCTCTCTCAATAGCAGTGTCGATTAGAATCATATTTGTGTTGAACCGAAGGTCAAATTAGTGTGTCGTTTGGCCTAGAGCATCTATGTGGACTAAAGGTACTGTTTTAAGCTAAACAGAGATTATGGTCGTGGAGTTTGGACCATTTGTCATTTTGACTAGCTAGACTGAAGCTTTTCTCCATTTTATTTCACCTTCAGCTAGACATGTAGGCATTATCATTCATGCTGCTTGCGCCTACTTGTGTACTTTGACTAGCTAGTGTTTTTTCATGTATACATCCATGAACCTGGATGCATTTTCAAAATTTTGTCTTAATGTTGTTGTCGTTGCTTGTTCTGCACCAATTAATAAAGTAGGGACCTGTGTGGTGCAGAATATATATACTGGAGTTTTGCGTAAAATGTACTTGGGATTCTTAGATTGATTCGGAGAGCTATCAGGTATTGTTGAAGTGGAGTATTTACTCAGCTGTGCCTCTGCATTCTTAACCCAACAAGTTATCGAATAGGCTTATAGAATTCATATTCTCTCTGCGTGCTATTGTCCTGAGGGCTATTAGTCAATTGTGTACATAATGGAAGTTGATGTACATTTTTGCAATGCAGGACCATGGCTAGAACCGTGCTGGTAATAAAACCCGATGAGTAGATTTTGACCATGGTTGTGAAGATATTGATGATGGTGGAACCACCCAGCGGCGGACCCATCACTGTTTGCCGTGCTGGTGGAAACCTACCCATGTCGATGCATGTTTGCTGTGCAAGATTATGGTGTCTGCTGATTTGATATATGTTTACATTGATGTCGGCATTTTCTTGTGCTCATCACTTCCTCTTTTTTCTGCATTTAAATTACTCTTCTTACTGGTTCTTGTGTTCTTGAAATTACTCTTTATGTGAAATCGACCAGTACAGTGCTCCTCTGCGCCTCCAGGTGGTGGTTACAACTGCGACCATAGGGTCGACCATGGCCTCCCACAGCATGATTGTAGGTTGTGGTTGGCCCTCTCAGCTACATCTTGTTCTTTCGGTCCGTGCTATGACGCCTTGCGGCAACATAGGTGTTGTTGACCATGCCTCCTTCCTGGTGAGTTCTACGTGCCTCCTCTCTCCTATGGATTTTTGCAGCACATAATGTGCCTACACTTGATAGCAATTTCAATTAGAATCATATTTGTGGTGAACTGAAGGTCAAATTAGTGTGTTGTTTGGCCTAGAGCATCTATGTGGACTCAATGTCCTGTTCTGAGCTAGACATAGATTGTGGTCGTGGAAATTGGAGCATTTGTCACTTCGTCTAGCTAGATCAAAGCTTTTCTCCGTTTTATTTTACCTTCACCTAGACATGGAACTAGCATCATCTCATGCTGCTTGCACCTACTTGTGTACTTTGACTAGCTAGTTTTTTTCATGCATACCTCCATGAACCTGGGTGCATTTTCACAATTTAGTCTTCTTAATGCTCTTCTTGTTGACCCGTGTGGTGCAGAATATATAAATTGGAGTTCCGCGTCAAACTTGCTAGGGTTTTGAGTTATTAGGTTGTTGAAGTGAAGTATTTACTCAACTCTGCCTCTACGTTCTGAACCCAACAAGTTATCGAATAGGCCTATAGAATTCAGATTCTCTGTGTGCTATTGTCTCGAGGGAAATTAGTCAATTGTGTACATAATGGAAATTGATGTACTTATTTGCAATGCAGGACCATGGCTAGAACCGTGCTGATGATAAAACCTGATGAGAAGATTTTGAGCATGGTTGTTAAGATATATCGATGATGGTGGAAGCTACCCATGTCGATGCATGTTTGCCGTGCAAGATCTTGGTGTCTGCTGATTGATATATGTTTACATTGATGTCGGCATTTTCTTTGCCAGCAAGTGTTAAGAATGTGCTTATAGTAAGTTGCTGGAGGGGAGGTGGAATTGATTGAATCCATCATCTAGGAAGTATAGACGTGCTCTGCATGCGAGAAAACAGAGAAACTTATTACTACTATTGTATTCTGTCTTGATGTATTTGTGAGAAACACATCTTGCCGTCTTGTAAATTTCTTAGTATATAAAAAGAGATACATCGATGTGCTCTGATGGATACATCTCCTAGCGATCCTTGGTTTGTATATATTTCTTTTAACACATGTACACACTATCATTCTCCAGTTTTTTCTAGTACTAATAAGAAGTAAATGACAACACTGTGTAGAAGCTCATCCGTTAAGCTAGCGCTTAATGTGGTGTGGTGCTACATACCTGTGACTTAATTAATGCCTGTTAGCAACTTTGGTTTTATTTTTCTTCTTCTAGTTACAACTTGGACAGAACGATGCGTCGGTCTGAGTTTTTTTAAGCTAAAGAAAACCATAACAATGGTGCACCAATAAATATTCCCTTTCGATAGATATCATCACTAGGTTCATGAGTAAGTCGAGGAAAGGAAGATCGATCAAGATGCTGCTTTCTTTTCCTTTCTATAATTTGGTACTGAAGATCGTGAGAGCTGGAATCGAGATGGGAGGGGAATTGCAAAACAAAATCCATCAGCAGACAGCTAGCCGCCTTTGAGATTGCTTATGATTACCGGGATTGGATTGATTAGCGGAGTGAATTGCGGCCATACAAGATTAGCGGGATTGGATTGATTACCAACAATTTAATACTAGTAGCAGATTTCGGTTGGTAGTACAATTGGTAACGCTTGTGGGCGGAAGAAATCTCCATCAGAGCGTCTGCTTTATTATTCCCCGCGCGCTACCGGCCCGTCCATGATTACCGGGATCGTGGACTGGTTAATTACCGGCAAATTAATAGCATTGCGTCAAGCAGTAGGCATGGCAGTTTCGGGTGCCTGATTTTACGCGCGCGGGAGTAGAAACAGCGAACCCGAAATTTTACTTTGTTCCCGCCGCCCCCTGTTAGTTTCGCGGCGAAAGGATTTCAAACCATCTCAAAAGGTAGGTCGTTCCTCTATAAGTAGAAGCACACCGTGAGGTACCGCGTGCGGCGGGCGCGTGCGACCGACCGACTTAGACTAAACTGAACTGATTTGTAAGTTTGGTGAAAAATGACTTGATTTGTAATCTAAACTGAAAAGACATTCAAAGTTTGGTGAATCATGCGGGTATAAAAATCATTTTCATATGCTCGAATTGGTAATGTTTGCACAGGTCACTGAAATTAAAAAAAAATCCATGAAACTTAACAGCTGCACGCTATACTCAATGATGTACAATTATGTTATTTTTAAGATCCAGAGGAGCACGCAGGGATGCAGGTTTCTGTTGGTTCTTCACAATGGAAGCAATGAGGAGATTGATATATCCAGCCTTGGTCTTTCAGTATATGGGTATTTGACAAACAAGGTGGTATGGACCTTCCAAGGAAGATTTCGGATGGACCCCAGGATGAAAGACAAGGCCATGAAGAAGAACACAACAGATGTTATTTTCTCAGCTTCACGCTCTAAGCGAGATCCACAAGAGCTCTTGGCATATCTACTGTGTGAAGAGGCTACCCAAGTTGTTTGCAAGCATGGCATTGATCTAGCAATAGCCGTTGAGTGCCTGCTGTATATGTTGAAACTAAATTGCATTCGTGGACAGCAAGTCGGCACCGAGTATGATTTGGCTAGACATACTTGCAACTATTGGGTATGTGATGGTATCATACAGAAAATCACAGATATTGGTGGAGCCTGGCAAGTTGGTGAGGCTCTGCAGGGTGAGATCCGACTTGATATGGACTACCACCAAAATGATTTGTCTTCTCACTTACTAATGTATACTGAGAACATGCCACACTGGACTTCACCAGCTTATGGATATGTGTTGATCCCATCTGGAGTCATTCCTAGCGGAATGTTCCAAAATTTTGACAAGCTTGACACGATAAAGCTCTCAAGGTGTAGCTTCAGCTTTTCATCACCTCCATTTCTCTGCTGTTGCAGCCTTAGATTTCTATGGCTTGACCACTGCCAACACCTAAAAGGCGCAGATGCAGAACAACTGGAGGAGGACACCACTATGTCATGGGCATGCTTTGAAAGCTTGTGGGTGCTTGACCTGCGCTTCACAGACTGTGATCGGATCCTGTCAGCACGAATGATGGATCTCATGACCCAGCTCAGGGAGCTGAACGTGATGGGAGCCAAGAACTGGAACATGAGTCATCTGCGTGGACGGCTGCGTAACATTCGCAAGCTCCGGATAACAAAGTCCATGTGCCGCTTCGACAACGACGTGCTCTCAGAGATGGAAAATATGGAGCTTCTTGATTTTTCTGGAAATACCATCAAAAGTACGAGAAGCTTGTCTGGGCCAACAAGCAATAGTTGCCTTAAGACAGTCATAATTGATGGATGTGACGGGCTAAATGGTATCTCTTTGAGGGGCTGCAAAGAATTGAAGAACCTGCTCTTGCAAGGAATATTGAGTGGTCTCAAGGAGCTGGACCTGTCGGGCACAAGTGTAAAAACCCTAGACTTTGGAGGAGTGGAAGTCACATCAGTCCCTAATCGGATCATCCTGCTAGGCTGTGAGAAGCTCCGTGCAATATTATGGCCAAGAGGTGTAGCATATGATTTTATGCCTCGTGGGCTGCATATCAACACCACCTCAACATCAACATCTGCTCTGCAGGAAAATGAGTTTACACATGAATGGTCTCACAGGCCTGCAAATTCTGGATCTGACTGGTGGATTTGTCTTACTGATACAAGGCTTCTTAGATCGCTTTACTCTGCAAGAGGTCACTTCAAAGACGAGTTCCAAAATAATGAGGTATCCCTGATATGTACGGCATCTACTCTTGGTGGTAGCAACGTCCAGGGAACAAGCAGTGACATACTATCTCAAGTACAACCACATACAGAGACTACTGTGGATTCCATGTACAGAGATCTCTTGAAGAATTACCCAGCTGCAGTGATGATGATGCAGGACTGCCCCAAGATGTTCCTACGACCAATAGAGATCTGGGTCGGCGCGTTATATGTCATAAAAGTGATCATGCCTGGCCTGTGCGACAAACCCTTGGAGGATGCTCCAAGTGCT
The DNA here is from genome assembly GCA_030063025.1 of Avena longiglumis. NCBI lineage: Eukaryota > Viridiplantae > Streptophyta > Magnoliopsida > Poales > Poaceae > Avena > Avena longiglumis. The sequence continues at coordinate 7,329,626 of CP125978.1, forward strand.
TTATTATTGCCTGGGTTTATATGTAATGCGGCTACATCGCTGCACGTGTACGATAACTCGACTGTCACCAGTATCCTTTCAGACCCCCAAGGATCAAGATGGAAAGAGCTAAGATGGTGCCTAATCGAGAGGTGCCCCAAACTACTCACAGTCTTTCCTTTTCGTCAGGGCAGTTATGTGGGCAGCTTTATTAATCTGCAGACATTCTGGGCTTCCCAACTCCTCTCTGCACGCTACATCTGGTACATGTCAGTTGACAGTCCCTTCAGCAACCTGAAGTTACTGCACCTGGACCACTGCCCCAGGCTCGTACATGTGCTCCCCTTGTTCATATCGCAGACATACCAGCCCTCGCCTTCATTGGAGACCCTTGAGATAGTGTACTGCGGTGACCTCAAGGAGGTCTTTCCTTTGGACCCTGATCTTCAAGGGAAGGATACATTTATAAAATTCCGCAATCTGAGGCACATTCATCTGCATGAGCTCCCCAGTTTGCAGCGCATCTGTGGGGGCAGGATGTATGCACCTAGACTCGAAACCATCAAGATCAGGGGCTGCTGGGGCCTCAGGCGTCTGCTGATTACCGAACCCTACTATCATGATTGGCCGTACGAGGTAGACTGCGAGAAGGAATGGTGGGACAGCCTGGAGTGGGGCAGGTGGGAGAAGAATTGCTTTCAGCCGAGCCACCCGCGGTACTACAAGGCCCAGCTGCCCAGAGTCAGCCTACTCAGGTGAGGTCTTACTTTTATACTACTGAGACCAAGTTCTTACTTCATTTTTTTCTAGAAAAAAAAAAGAAATACTTGCTACCGTATGTCATGCCAATATATCTAGTCACTTCACCCGTACAATTGCTGGTCTCTTAATTGCAGGTAATCCATCCTTTCCATGTACGGTGCGCCATCATGCAGACCTACCTAAGCCGAAGCTCTTCCCTGTCTGTCGTGTGCACGTCTCTTGTCCTGCTTCCTTTTCAAATTGTTTGTGGGTTCTCTACATTAGCATTGCCATGGTGTGGCGGTGAACTTCCTGTTGATTTGGTTTGATTTCGTCCTCCGTCAAAGTACCGGTCATCTGGCTGCAAGATGATGGTACAAGGTATCGTTGCTGCCGTGCTCCTCCATGTGTGTGTGTGTGTGTGTGTGTGTATGGTGGTGTTTGTTATGGTATGAATTGTCAGCTGTTGACTTGCTGTAATTTGTAAGCATAAACGATAGACGGTGTTGAACTGATTATTGTGTATGGTATTGATTTTGATGCGGTATATCGAGTGAGCTTTGGACTGATTGTAATTTCTAAACATAGATGATGATGGTGATGATTGTTTTGTGTGTGGTCTGTGCAAGAGTTTGAGTCTGGTTATTAATCCCATCGCCAAGGTTCCTCCTACTATCTTGGAGGCTTCACATGGAGTAGCATAGCATGATACTACATTTATCCCTGTATGTATTGCATATGAGATGTTAATGTTAACTCATTTATTTACTTACCCTGAAGGTTCTAAAGGAATCGCCCTAGTTTTCTTTTCATCTTGTAGACTGAACGAACAGTAGACTGAGATGCCAGTTTTAAGTTTCATTGTTCCAATGCACCCTGAACTTAGGACTTTGTGTTTCTACTTCTTAGGCTGGCAGGCATGTTGTTCCTTGCTAGAATATCTTCTGCCCGGTTATGTGGTCACATTTGGTCTGGCCAGAGAAAAACGAAACAAAGTAAAAGGCTCTTTTTGTAGTTCGGGAAACCGGAATCTTTGAGGCTGAAACTGAAACGAAATAAGGGTGCTGCTAGTTATGCGATTCTTCCTGTCAGTAGTTATAAGTTATGGGAGAATTCTTGTTAGTATTTACAGGTTTATGGTTCGGTGTCTTTTTTTGTCTGGCTGCCTTAGAAATAGTATAAAATTGTGTCGTGGGAGAAGAAAGTGTTTGAAGACCTCTATATTTTGCTAGTTTCTTTTAGCTTATTTTGTAGTTACTAAAGACGGCTCGGTTATCTTTGGCATGTACTATTTATTATGATGAATATATATGGTAGTGACTGTAAAAAAAAAACACTTTTCCTAATAAACAGCTAGCTGTTTTGTAATTGAAAAATAGATACTTTTTGGGCCGTTGGATGCTTTGTCCCGTATCTCAGCGCGCTCAATCGTCGGCTCGTCACGTCCCGTCTTATTTTGAGTTTTTTTTTTCTTTTGATGAATTATTCAGTCTACTCTATTCCGGAGACCACTGCTATGTCTCCTCTTCCCCAGGAGAGGGAAAGGCGGAAGCTATGTCGGAGATGGCAGCGGCATCGCCGCAGCCAGCTCGGCCGACACCAGAGGGGGGCGGAGCGTCGCGATCTAGGGATACAGCCGTTGGATAGAGCAGGGGCGCTGCAGCCAGAGATATCTGGGATGGAGAGAGCTGGGGCTCGAGACTATCGATTCGCGAGCGCCGAAGGCATGTCCGCTGCCGGCGACATGGGTATTTTCCTCCTGCCTTTTCTCCCCTGTGGCTGTTATGACGGTGCTTGTTTTTGCTAGTGCGTGATGTATGTGTGGCTGCAGAGCTTTTGTCAGCAGCAGACCTGAGTATTCAGAGCGGTGGTAGCTCGTGTTTATCAGAGATGTACAGTAGTTCATAGTTGGACTTTTACGTTTTGGGGGGGATTTTGTTAATTGTCTCTGAAATTGGGTGTTAGTATCACTGAGATGCACCCGTAGTCCAATTTTTTCAGGTCAGATGGTGATCTCAAATAATCATGACGATGTGCAGCTTCATTCCTAGGTAGATGTTGCAGTAAGCTAGGCTCATACTTTTCTGTTAGGCGATGTACATGCACCCGTGCTGAAGTATTTCTTGGTGGATATCCTTTTGCTAGGCTGATGATGCATGCCTATGGTGGTGCTTGATGCTATGTAGAACAGTTCATGCATTTTTGTACTTATCTGATTCTTGAGCTTTTGGTATGTTATTTCTGAGTTTGGGGAACAGTCTTCCCCAGATGATTTTTGTGCAGATTCATGCCTGGGGTACAGGGTCGCACTAAGCTAGGGCTTAAGTTATGCTGGATGTTTTGCTGACTATACATTGTCATATGAGTGTGCTCATTGTGCTGCTTTTTTATGCTAGGGGGGTTGATTAGCTATGCCATACGAGCTCCATGTGTAGTTTTGTAGTGGCAATGCTTCTCAATATGTAGTCATTGATTATGATGTTGGCTGATTAGCTATGTCATACGAGTTCCATGTGTATTTTTGTAGTGGTAATGTTTCTGAATACGAGTTCTCATTCTTTTCATCATTGTGTCAGCTTCTTTATTCTGTCCTTCAATTCTATTCATTGTTTGTTTCTTTCTTCTGTTAGTTCTCTGTTTTTTTTACTATTTCGTTTATCAGCTCATTAGTCTTTATTTATGTGTATATCAGCTTATTAATGAGTCTATATGTATATTTCCCATTCTCTCTTTGTTTATTATCTTTCTTCATTGTCTCAGCTTATTATTTTTTTGTTTACTTTTCTAAGTTTCTTAATATTTCTTTTATTCAGTTTCAATGTTTCTTTCCTTGTTCTTTATTTCTTTATTGTGGGGAGGGGTTAATCTGGGTAACTCTGCCTATGCATTCTTGAGTTGTATTGTCGGTTCCAAGACCGGGAAAAGGAGGAGGGACCATTTTTTATTCATGTATGTCAGTTCTTGTTTAACTCTTTTTTTCACTTACTATTTTTCTCATTCCCGTCATTTATTCTCAGTCTCTTGTTTCACTACACATCAGTCTCTCGTTGTTTATTTTTTCAGTTTCTCTTTGTATTTCTTCAGTTTCTTGATTATTTTAGTTCTTTAGTTCCTCATTCTATGACTTTATTTGTTCTATCATAATATTTGTTGATTAATTTAATTTAGTTTGCAGTTGTTCACTATATTCATCTTATAATTGATTATGTATTCAGTCTTTCATTAACTCACTCTCTATCTCAGTTTCCTGATTTCCCATTCGGTCATTATTCAGAGTTTTGTTTTTAACTTATCTTGATTCATTCTTCATTGCTTCTTTTCTAGGCCTCGCTCTCTTAAATCTCAGTCTTTGGTGACACTTCAATAACTCTTAGTATCTATTCAGTCATGCAGTCTCTCTTTTGTTGGTTTCCAATCGGTCATTTCTTCAGTATGCTCATCCGTTGTTTTTCACACTCTTTCTTCCGGTTTTTCTTTTGTTAGTCTGTCAATGTCTCTTAGTCTCTGTTTTGTTAGTCCCTCAAATGGTCTCGTTTTGTATAGTCTCTCAACTTCTTGTGCTTCATTATATTCAGCATTTTTTAGTGAAATATATTAGTGGGAGAAGAAAGGGGAGCAAAACAACAGGGTGGTAGAGTAGGAGTTTCCTCCATCGACGGTGATGGGCAAAACATAGATTATCTGTGTATCAATCTTTTTCACCTATAGACGGGCAATAGTATGAAAAGATTTATTTTGCACATGTGTTTTAAAAATGTGTTACACATTCATCTTCACATAGTAAAAAATTTGACATTTTTTGTCAAATAAATATTGTTTTTTTGTTTCTTTCCGAGATAGCTACCTGCAATAATAAGTCCTCATTCTCTCATGCATCATTCCTTGCCATTGTGGCTCCATGGTTAAGCACCTACAACAAAAAGAAACTTGGTTATGAGTCTTAAATTTGTTAATTAATATTAATATCATGATAGCTCTTGCATCAATATGATTTAAGCTGTTAACTTTCTTAGCAAGATTCAGTGATAGCCCACACACACCCTGCCCTAGTGTATTGATTGTGATTCAGTGGTAAAATCTTGGATTTATGTAATGTTTTGAACTAAGATGGAGTATTCAAAAATGTAAGCATGTGCTCCGATTGATTCAATTTATGTCCTTGTTTTTATTATTGTGTCTACTATTTATTTGCAGCATTCAATACGTAATTATTTAAAACTCCAAAACCATGGAGGCCTAAAGGTTTTTACTGAACACATGTTCCTCTTAATTTACTCTTTTTATCTGTTATTTATCTGATTCTTGTATTAGCTAACATGTCACCTTTTTCGTTCTATAATGTGTAAATCATATGAAGGAAAGGCAGAATGAAGATTACCTAGGACTCCATCACATCTTTACTGACAGGTATGTGACTGAGCAAGGCATATTTGTCCCTCCTTTTCTCTTGTTACATCCTAGGGTCTGATTCCCCTCTCTGTTAATTTCTGAATGTTCTTCTTCTGGTGGTCGATGGCATGCAGTGTTGGTTTCTTCCTGGACAAGAAGATAGGCTCTCTACACTAGGCTTTTTATTCGGGATAGTTGTGCTGGTCAGTGTTAGCTGGAGAGGGTTTGCCTGAGCGGGCATTTTTTTTGCTGCTCCTTTTTTGTACATTGGCTGGAGAAATGGACTCAAACAAAAACAAGACTAAACGAGGACTCAATTAATGAGAGGCAGGAAATGAGAGGCCAGGAAATGTGTCTGTTCTAGACAAACCGAAACATACACTTTTTTAGTCTCCTCTTTTTTGTTATTGAGTTTCATTTTGACAGCTGTCAACAATTCATTGGACTGAAAAAAATGTCTGTTTCTGAATTATAAAACAGCTAGCTGTCTAATAGACACTCCCAAAAAAAAAGGGTGTGAAATCTCTCCAAATATTTTTCTGAAACAATTGGCTCAGCCTGGCCGAGGTACGAACCTCACCAGATCCTACGGCCCATGGGTCTCAATTCCACCTCGGCATTACGTTTTTTTTTGTCCTTTGCTTTTTTTCATGTTCGGTTAACTGAGTAGAATCAGGGTTACCTGAAATGTAGGTAGAACGAATCAACATTATTCAGAATCCTGCAGCTTATATTACTTGGTGTTCCATGCATGTGCTTCCCCTCACTGTATTCTTCTTCTTCTTCTGTAGGTTGCTTTGCTTGCATGAACTCGAGACCGGGCACTAGACCAGACAATTTTGTATAAGGTTTTAAAACAGTGTGAGTTATTGGAGATCAACCATTGCAGTACAGGAGAATCTACACATGCATTAAACACACGGGGATTACTCATCACAGGTGTACATACATACACTAATGAAAAGAACATTAGGTGAATGTTGTTGTATGTATCTTTTCGATGCAGAGGCAGAGGCCGGGGGTCTCACCCTCCATTTCCAAAAAAAAAAGGTAAATGTTGTTGTATTCAAAATTATTTGGATAGACTAGGTTAATTTCGACCATTTATCTAGTGAAGGATGAAGGATGGAGCTGAGAACATATCATATCAACAAGAAGAGTACGTTCTTTGCGTGAAATCAATCAACGGGAGAACGTGCCATTTACATTCAGCCATCTTTAGTAATAAGTCATATAAAGGTAAACGAACAAACCCAATTAGTAAATGTCGCACCACCCTCTCCCTCCAGCGAGCAATTCCAGCCAAATTGCAGTGGGAGCCCCCACCCGAAGTAACAGCTGTTGAGACCCCAACGCCGGCTGCTGCCGTGGCGGTCCGTCCGGCGAAACAGAGGCAGGGAGCTTCCTCGGAGCACCGGCTGCAGCTTCGGGTGGGATGTCCTCCGGGAAGTGTTCCTATCGGCAACGAAGCATATGAACAAGCCTCCGATGAGGTCTACTTGGAGCACCTGCGCGCAAGGCACACGCACAAACACCGATTATGCAGCCGTTCGCATCCGCCTCGAAGAAGCTTAACAGGAGCTCGACCGACCGCTCTCTTGAGGAGTGGGGCCTTGTTTGTATGGGTCCGCCAAACCTGCATGACGTGGTTGTTTTCCGCTCCGTCGGCACCCTAGGGATTGCATTATGGCAACGAGCACTCTGTCAACGACGCCGCCGATCTAGGGGTAGGCTTAGGGCTAGGGTTAGAAGAGAACTAGTGAGTTCCGCACTATTGTTTAGTTATTCCCCTACATACGTTTAAATTCTTGTTTGCAAGAACTTTTTCGACGAATTACATTGCACCGACCAATTCCTTAAATATTACCTTCCTGTTTCCGGTTTCTATTCTACGAACGTATTTTCTCATACTAGATACGGTTATCCTGTTGGAGATATACCCAAGAGGCAATAATAAAGTGGTTATTATCATATCTTCATACTTATGATAAATGTTTACATACCATGCTATAATTGTATTAACAGGAAACATTAATACTTGTGTGATTTGTAAACATAAAAGAGTCCCTAGTAAAGCCTCTTGTTAAACTAGCTTGTTGGTTAATATATGATCATGGTTTCCTGATCATGAACATAGAGATGTTATTGACAACAGGGTCATATCATTAGGAGAATGATGTGATGGACATACTCCTATAGATAAGCATAGCATAAAGATCCCAACGCCGGCTGTTGAGGTGTTCTAACAGCTGTTGAGACCCCAACGCCGGCTGCTGCCGTGGCGGTCCGTCCGTGAAAGCAGGCGAGGAGCTTCCTAGGCGTGCCAACCCTGCACAGAGGGGTTCGTAGCATGGAAAACAAAAAAATTTCTATCGCATAAAAACAAACAAGCCAAGATCTATCTACTAGATTGTAGCAACGAGTCGATGGAATAACTTACCCTCGAAGATTCCAAAGCGATTAACGAGAGCAGATTCTCGTGGGTGATGTAGTCGTACACTTCCGATCTCAAGATCGCGTAGACGATCCTTTCAAGGCTGCGTTCCGGCGCTCCCATGATCACATCGCTCGTTGTACTCGACGAAGACCTTCCTCTCCCTTGTTCCAAAGAGGCGGAGGTTGTAGCACTCTCCTCGCGATTCCAAAAAGGCGTGGTACCAAGTAGAGGGAGATCTCGCAGGCTTAAGCCGGGAGCGTATGGTGGAGTATGAGAGAGGCTTTAGTGGTCTAGGGATTAGACACACCAATTAGAAGGCTCTAAACCGAAGGCTAGGGCAATTAGAAGCTCTAAACCAAAACGGCTCTAAACCGGAGGCTGTGGCTAGGGTTTAGATTTAGAGGATAGGAACTTGTGTGTCTAGAGGAGGAGGACCTGCCCCTCCTTTTATAGGTGGGAGGGGCGACCAAGGGGAGGGAGTCCCTCCCCAAGTCGGTCTTGGGTGGCGTGCCGGCTTGGAAAGGAGGGACTCCTCCCCCAAGTCGGTTTCAACCTCCTCTTGCTTGTTTCCCTCAGTTTCCTGTTTTAGCCGTTTGACTTTCAAACTGGCCATTTGACTTTTCAGTTTTAGGATTCAATTTAATCCTTTATTTGGAACAGCGAGAACACTTAGTACATGATGCAATCATTCCAATATGCAATGACACATTCATGTACCCCTTCCCCTCCGGAGTGCCGGACATTCCGGAACCTTCTAGAACATTCCCGATGAAAACACCGGAATCATTCCCGAACTCCGAAACGGGACTTTCCTTATATGAATCTTATTCTCCGGACCATTCCGGATCACCTCGTGATATCCCGGATCCCATCCGAGACTCCGAACAACATTAGGTCTCTTACTCATCATTCCATAACTACTCAAACAACGTCGAATCCTTAAGTGTGTCTCCCTACGGTTCGTGAATTATGCAGACATGATCGAGACACTTCTACGAACAATAAACAATAGAGGAATCTAGAAATTCATATGGCTCCCACATATTTCTACGATTACTTTGCGATCGAATGAACCACTTATATACGATACCAATTTCCCTTTGTCTCACGATAGTTTACTTATCCAAGGTTATGATCGTCGGTATCTCTGCATACCTAGTTCAACCTCGTTACCGATAAGTACTCTTTTCTCGTTCCCGTGATATGTGATCCCTTGTGAGCCAGTCGCATGCTTGCAATCCAATTGGATGACATTCCACCGAGAGGGCCCAGAGTATATCTATCCGTCATATGGATGGACAAATCCCACTCTTGATCCATGTGTTTCAACCAATACTTTCTGAACACTCAATGCCACCTTTATAGCCACCCTGTTACGGTGTGGTGTTTGATGACATCAAAGCATCCATCCGGAAAAGGTGATATGCATGATCTCATGGTTGAAGGAATTAGGTTACTATGTATCAGAAAGCATATAGCAATTGAACTATTGAAATGACTTGATCTTTATGCTACTCTTATCTATAGGAGTATGTCCATCACATCATTCTCCTAATGATATGATCCTGTTGTTAATAACATCTCTATGTTCATGATCAGGAAACCATGATCATATATTAACCAACAAGCTAGTTTAACAAGAGGCTTTACTAGGGACTCTTATTTTAGTTTACAAATCACACAAGTATTAATGTTTCCGGTTAATACAATTATAGCATGGTATGTAAACATTTATCATAAGTGTGAAGATATGATAATAACCACTTTATTATTGCCTCTTGGGCATATCTCCAACAGTCTCCCACTTGCACTAGAGTCAATAATCTAGTTTCAAACCTTTGTGTATTCAACACCTATGGCTTTCCGGTGTTGTATGTACACGATTGCTAGTGGTCAACTGATCTCCGGATCTGACACTTCCAGGTCCGTGTGTAATTGCATGTCTTTGCGTCCCTACGCATCACTCATTCTCTAATGAGATGGCTTCGTACAAATTTGGTCCTTTGGTGTGACCTTTAGTTCTTTTGGGGTTAAAACATGTTGATAATATTGTCGTACAATATATCTTCATAGTATTATCCCGCTGTGAACTACACCTAGTTTGATAACAAACTACTTGACACAAATGCCCTCTTTAGCTGCTATTATAGCAGTCATATACTTAGCCTTTTGTTGTAGTATCTGTCACAATGTCTTCACTTTGGAACTCATCCAAATCCATTATGGAACTTACTTTCCATTATATTGTGCCACCCTTAGTTTAGTTTGAGATAAACTTAATTTGTATTTTGTGACAAAACTAGTATCAATGTAGTACTTTTACAATGAACTAATCATCTATTTGTCACTTCTACAAATAATATACTCTTAGTTCTTCCAAAAGATCATAAGAATATCCTTACTATTGTCCAATGATCATCTTATGAATTATTCTGGTATATGCTCATAACATTTAGAGCATAGGACATATCTGGATTTGTACATATCACAATATGATTGATATAAATATTCTTTGTGATTTCATACATCAAGTATCAATCTATACTTGAATCTTTGTTTCACTTACCAAATGTCAATACACTTGAATATATCATCAATATTGAACTCATTCAATCCTTTCTGTACGACAAGAACCTTTCTTGTAGTTTCTATATTGAACTCATTCAATATCTCGTCTATGTACTTCTGGCACAACCATATTAGCATCTATTGATGCCAAATATTTGGGTTTTGCCTAAGTCTTTCATCGGGATGAAATTCTTAATATGTGTTAATAAAAGATACATTATTTCCAATCAACAATATGTCTTCCACATAATGTATTAGAAACATGTCTTTAGCGCTCCCACTTAATTTCTTGCAAATGCAAGCATCTTCATCGTCTCTAATGAACTTTTAAACTCCTTTAACAGTTTCATCACAGTGAAGATTCCAACTCCGCGATGCTCACTTTAACCATTGAAGTTTGCATATGCCTTTAGCATCCTTTGAATTAACAAAACCCTATGGACCGTGTTATGCACATGTCCTAGGTAAAGATTCTATTAGAAGAACTTGTTTTGTTTATTCAACTACCATATAACAAAATTATATGTAGTGGTTGCTACATTAATCCGTCTAGACTAAATATCACTATGACAGATCAAATCTTGTCATAGTCAACCTTTGAACATTGTTGTGAACTCTTTCCCAATATGTCGATTATAGATGTGAAACATCCATGTCTATTTCTTTATAGATCCAAACACGACTGTAAGGTCTTACACCTTTCTTGAGGGTCCTTCAAGTTCAAAACTTGATTTTTCGTGTATGGAACTATCACGGATTTTATGGCTTCAAGCCATTAGACGGAGTCAGGGCCCATCATCGCTTCTTTGCATGTAGTCGTACCATTATTGTCAAATAATGATTTAACTCTCAAATCTTGGTATTTGATTGTTTACCCGACCTACTTGTTTCAATAGGAACTTAGATCTCCGTGATCACAACCTTTGAGGCACGTGAGCCATGAGCATTGTTGTGCCTCCTAACACTTTTCTATTGCGCAACTTTGCACATATAGCTAAGGTTCTTTTAACCTTATCAAAGTTCTATTGTCCTCCCACTTAACTTTTCACGAAAAAATCCTTCTCAAAGAAACTTGACGTTCTAAGCAATAAACACTTTTGTCTCCGGTGTTTATGGAGGAATACTTAACAAAGACAGGTTCATCCGACTTTGGTTGCAAACATCTTTCTTATGCATAGCATACCAATGTTTTAAGAAAGGACAACTTGGGTTTTATCCCAAACCATAACATATGGTGTCATTTCAACGGATTATGATGAAGCTCTTTTCAGTGGAAAAACGGTAGTCTCCCAAGCTTTTAATCTTTAAAATATAATGGCATTTTATGAATTACACCTTTGATCTCACCATGTCAAACAAGGTCTAATTACATATCTCGAATGCTCCATACTCTTATGGTGTTTCGGGAAATGCAAATCCACGGAACGATTCCTTAAATCTTAGGTATTGTGCTAAACTTGTAACTCAAATATCTTCCTTTATGATCCTATCATAAACTATTTATATTCTTGTTACAATGATTTTTCACTTCATCTTGAAAGTCTTTGAACTTTTCAAATGTTTCATACTTCATCCTTATTAAGTAAATATTCATATATTCACTCAAATTTTCGGAGAAAGCATATGAAGTTGAAATCCATCGCTTTTGACTACACATGATGGACTTTGTACAACAATATGTACAATTTCCAATAAGCTAGTCTTTCGTTCCCTTTTTGGCCTATGAACGAAGTTTTAATTATCTCTAGGAAGGTTTCATAAGCGTCATGTGATCAAAAATCAAAAGACTCCAAAATTCCATCCACATGGAGTTTCTTCATGTTATCTTTCCAATATAATTTAAACGGCGATGTCACTTCCTAAGTGATCTTTCAATCAATTTGTCTTTCGACATCTTTAGCACTAGTTTTATGGATGTGATTTTTCCAACGAGATTTGTGAATCATCCATCTTTTATGGATTACGGCAATTATTTGAACAACCCTTTTGTTCTCATAATACCTGATAAAACAAATCTTGAAGGCAAACTTTGATGTTGAACGAGCAACACAATAACCCTTTATTTGTTCTCGATGAACATCATCACATATTCTTTTGCTAGTTACTTAGGCCATTGTAGTTCATGAATTGTGTTGTTTCGTATGACGATTCACACCAACAAATTCAGTATCAAATACTTAAGAACCACATTGTTTAATAAGCAAAGAATATAGCCATAACATGTATATCATCTATATACTTAAACTGAACAATTCTAGTCTTTTATTTTCTGCCATATATTTATGAGATTCTCTTTCGATTTTTCCTTTTACATTTGAAAGAATCTATCAACATCAATAGTGGAGTCATACATATGACACATAATCCAATGCGTGTATAATTAAATACCAATGTCTTTGGACTTGCACTTTGAAGTAGATCACCTATCATCAAATGTTTGGTGTTCTTTCAAATTCCTTTCTTTAGTAATCTCTTGGTGTAGTAAACATTTTACCTACATCTAATATTCACCCTTACCATGGAATCGTCCATGATCAAGCTACTTTTAGCTTATAACGATGAATTATGAGTATAATGTTGCTATCCAAAACCTTTTGGAGGATTAGGACAACAAGTGTCTCCAACCTTTTGCAAATTCTCATCAAATATGAGAACATGACTTTTGCCATATTATACTCTATCATGTTGTAACCAATACTTCGTTTCAGATATCACAATATCTTCCACACATCATGGTTTCTGAAACAACTCTTTCAGATCCTAGATAACCTTGATATTAAGAGAATCCTTTGAATATCAAGAATCATGGAGACAAACATGATACTTATATACTAACACTTGGAATTGTTACTCTTGATTTAATACTAATTATTAAACTTCATGGAGTAACTTAACTTGAAAGTTTGCAATAGGACTTTTAAACTTTAGATTAACACTTCAAAACAATACGATACCAGTAAGTAACTAACCGAATTCTATAGTTCTATCATCTCAATTATAACTAAGCGCAAGGTGGTAAACGGATGCCAATGACTACAACAACTATGCAAATTCACTTTGATTTAGTTTATGATAAATTGAGTTCTAATTAATAATTAAATTAATCTAGGTGAACTCCCACTCAAAACAATATCCCTCACATTGTTTTAGTGATCACACGAACCAAATCCACCACATCAAAACCGATCATCACGAGAGTTGATGCAACTTCAATGGCGAACAATCAACATGTTCATCATATCTACTATATGACTCATGCTTTACCTTTCGGTGATCCGTGTTCCGAGACCATGTCTGTACATGCTAGGCTCGTCAAGATCAACCTTAGCTTCCGCATAAGCAAATCTGGCTTGCTTACGTTGTATACACTCGCAGAATCTAACACACCCGATCATCACGTGGTGCTTCGAAACAACAAGCTTTAGCAACGGTGCTAACTAAGGGTGAACACTTAAGAACTTGAAATTGTGTGCTTGAGGGATCATCTTATAATGCTACCGTCGTCTACTAAGCAATACAAGATGCATAAAGGATTAACATCACATGCAATTCATAATATGTGATATGATATGGCCTTTCTTCTTTGTGCTTCCGATCTCCATCTTCAAGCACGAACATGATCTTCATCATTACCGGCATTGCATCAAGGTCAATGACGCTGCTCCATGGTTGTCTTCCACCGGCTTCAACTATTACAACTACTTTGAATAGACACGCGGGTCTTAACAGAAATTAAAGACAACCATATGGCTCCTGCCGGTTGCCGACTTACAATAAGGAACATTGCATACATCATATATAATCACAATCATGGCCATATCACATCACTGCACACCCCTGCAAAACAAAGTTAGACGCCTCTACTTCCTTTGCATATTTTACGTGGTTTTGGGGCTTTCAATAAGTGTCGTTCTAACTTACGAACAAGAACCACAACATTGATACTAGTATTGTTAATCACCCGTTGTAAATTGGATCTTAACTATGCTAGGAGAAACAGCACCATAAAGCCACTTATGCAATACAAGTTGCATGTCAAGCGTGGAGCAAGTCTCATGAACGATGTCATGTAAGGTTAGCCCGGGCCGCTTCATCCCAACATACCGCAAGATGCAAAGTACACAAGAAGCAATCGACAATAAAAGCATCAATGCCCACAATGACCATTGTGTTCTACTCGTGCAATGATCTACATATAGACACGGCTCGATACCACCGTGGGGTTCGTAGCATGGAAAACAAAAATTTCTATCGCATACAAACAAACAAGCCAAGATCTATCTACTCGATTGTAGCAACGAGTCGACGGAATAACTTACCCTCGAAGATTCCAAAGCGGTTAACGAGAGCAGATTCGCGTGGGGGATGTAGTCGTACACTTCCGATCTCAAGATCGCAGACGATCCTTCCGGCAAGGCTCCGTTAGCGCTCCCAATCGGTCACACATTCGGTATTGACGAAGACCTTCCTCTCCTTGTTCCAAAGAAAATGGAGGTTGTAGCACTCTCGCGATTCCTGACAACTGGCGTGGTACCTGAAGTAGAGGGAGATCTCGCAGGCTTCGCCTTAAGCCGGGCGAGTATGGTGGAGTATGAGAGAGGCTTTAGTGGTCTAGGGATTAGACACACCAATTAGAAGGCTCTAAACCAAGGCTAGGGCAATTAGAAGCTCTAAACCAAAACGGCTCTAAACCGGAGGCTGTGGCTAGGGTTTAGATTTAGAGGATAGGAACTTGTGTCTAGAGGAGGAGGCCCCGCCTCCTTTTATAGGTGGGGCGGCCAAGGAGGGAGTCCTCCCAAGTCGGCCTTGGTGTGGCCGGCTTGGAGAGGAGGACTCCTCCCAAGTCGGTTTCAACCTCCTCTTGCTTGTTTCCCTCGGTTTCTGTTTTAGCCGCTTGACTTTCAAACCGCCATTTGACTTTTCAGTTTTAGGATTCAATTTAATCCTTTACTTGGAACAATGAGAACACTTAGTACATGATGCAATCATTCCAATATGCAATGACACATTCATGTACCCTTCCTTCTGAGTCTTGGGACATTCCGAACTTTCTAGAACATTCGATGAAAACACGGAATCATTACCGAACTCAAACGGGACTTTCCTTATATGAATCTTATTCTCCGGACCATTCCGGATCACCTCGTGATATCCCGGATCCCATCCGAGACTCAACAACATTCGGTCTCTTTCTCATAATACCATAACTACTCAAACAACGTCAATCCTTAAGTGTGTCTCACGGTTCGTGAATTATGCGGACATGATCGAGAAACTTCTCAACAATAACCAATAGAGGAATCTGAAATTCATATGGCTCCCACATATTTCTACGATTTATGATCGAATGAACCACTTATATACGATACCAATTTCCCTTTGTCTCACGATAGTTTACTTATCCAAGGTTATGATCGTCGGTATCTCTGCATACCTAGTTCAACCTCGTTACCGATAAGTACTCTTTTCTCGTTCCCGTGATATGTGATCCCTTGTGAGCCAGTCGCATGCTTGCAATCCAATTGGATGACATTCCACCGAGAGGGCCCAGAGTATATCTATCCGTCATATGGATGGACAAATCCCACTCTTGATCCATGTGTTTCAACCAATACTTTCTGAACACTCAATGCCACCTTTATAGCCACCCTGTTACGGTGTGGTATTTGATGACATCAAAGCATCCATCCGGAAAAGGTGATATGCACGATCTCATGGTCGGAATTAGGTTACTATGTATCAGAAAGCATATAGCAATTGAACTATTGAAATTACTTGATCTTTATGCTACGCTTATCTATAGGAGTATGTCCATCACATCATTCTCCTAATGATATGATCCTGTTGTTAATAACATCTCTATGTTCATGATCAGGAAACCATGATCATATATTAACCAACAAGCTAGTTTAACAAGAGGCTTTACTAGGGACTCTTATTTTAGTTTACAAATCACACAAGTATTAATGTTTCTGGTTAATACAATTATAGCATGGTATGTAAACATTTATCATAAGTGTGAAGATATGATAATAACCACTTTATTATTGCCTCTTGGGCATATCTCCAACATACCCTTCTCCCGGAGCACCGGCTGCAGCTTCGGGTGGGATGTCCTCCTGGAAGTGTTCCTATCGGCAATGAAGCATATGAACAAGCCTCTGATGAGGTCTACTTGGAGCACCTGCGCGCAAGGCACACGCACAAACACCGATTATGCAGCCGTTCGCATCCGCCTCGAAGAAGCTTAACAGGAGCTCGACCGACCGCTCTCTTGAGGAGTGGGGCCTTGTTTGTATGGGTCCGCCAAACCCGCATGACGTGGTTGTTTTCCGCTCCGTCGGCACCCTAGGGATTGCATTACGGCAACGAGCACTCTGTCAACGACGCCGCCGATCTAGGGGTAGGCTTAGGGCTAGGGTTAGAAGAGAACTAGTAAGTTCCGCACTATTGTTTAGTTATTCCCCTACATACGTTTAAATTCTTGTTTGCAAGAACTTTTTCGACGAATTACATTGCACCGACCAGTTCCTTAAATATTACCTTCCTGTTTCCGGTTTCTATTCTACGGACGTATTTTCTCATACTAGATACGGTTATCCTGTTGGAGATATGCCCAAGAGGCAATAATAAAGTGGTTATTATCATATCTTCATACTTATGATAAATGTTTACATACCATGCTATAATTGTATTAACAGGAAACATTAATACTTGTGTGATTTGTAAACATAAAAGAGTCCCTAGTAAAGCCTCTTGTTAAACTAGCTTGTTGGTTAATATATGATCATGGTTTCCTGATCATGAACATAAAGATGTTATTGACAACATGGTCATATCATTAGGAGAATGATGTGATGGACATACTCCTATAGATAAGCGTAGCATAAAGATCCCAACGCCGACTGTTGAGGTGTTCTAACACCTGTTGAGACCCCAACGCCGGCTGCTGCCGTGGCGGTCCGTCCGGCGAAACAGAGGCAGGGAGCTTCCTCTAGGCGTGCCAACCCGTACCCTTCTCCCGGAGCACCGGCTGCAGCTTCAGGTGGGATGTCCTCCGGGAAGTGTTCCTATCGGCAATGAAGCATATGAACAAGCCTCCGATGAGGTCTACTTGGAGCACCTGCGCGCAAGGCACACGCACAAACACCGATTATGCAGCCGTTCGCATCCGCCTCGAAGAAGCTTAACAGGAGCTCGACCGACCGCTCTCTTGAGGAGTGGGGCCTTGTTTGTATGGGTCCGCCAAACCCGCATGACGTGGTTGTTTTCCGCTCCGTCGGCACCCTAGGGATTGCATTACGGCAACGAGCACTCTGTCAACGACGCCGGCGATCTAGGGGTAGGCTTAGGGCTAGGGTTAGAAGAGAACTAGTAAGTTCCGCACTATTGTTTAGTTATTCCCCTACATACGTTTAAATTCTTGTTTGCAAGAACTTTTTCGACGAATTACATTGCACCGACCAGTTCCTTAAATATTACCTTCCTGTTTCCGGTTTCTATTCTACGAACGTATTTTCTCATACTAGATACGGTTATCCTGTTGGAGATATGCCCAAGAGGCAATAATAAACTGGTTATTATCATATCTTCATACTTATGATAAATGTTTACATACCATGCTATAATTGTATTAACAGGAAACATTAATACTTGTGTGATTTGTAAACATAAAAGAGTCTCTAGTAAAGCCTCTTGTTAAACTAGCTTGTTGGTTAATATATGATCATGGTTTCCTGATCATGAACATAGAGATGTTATTGACAACAGGGTCATATCATTAGGAGAATGATGTGATGGACATACTCCTATAGATAAGCGTAGCATAAAGATCAAGTCATTTTAATAGTTCAATTGTTATATGCTTTCTGATACATAGTAACCTAATTCCTTCGACCATGAGATCATGCATATCACCTTCACTTGAAGGATGCTTTGATGACATCAAACACCACACCGTAACTGGGTGGCTATAAAGGTGGCATTGAGTGTTCGGAAAGTGTCGGTTGAGACACATGGATCAAGAGTGGGATTTGTCCATCCATATGACAGATAGATATACTCTGGGCCCTCTCGGTGGAATGTCATCCAATTAGCCTGCAAGCATGTGACTGGATCACAAGGGATCACATATCACGGGAACGAGAAAAGAGTACTTATCAGTAACGAGGTTGAACTAGGTATGCAGAGATACCGACGATCATAACCTCGGATAAGTAAACTATCGTGAGACAAAGGGAAATTGGTATCGTATGTAAGTGGTTCATTCGATCAAAAAGTAATCGTAGAAATATGTGGGAGCCATATGAATTTCCAGATTCCTCTATTGGTTATTGATCGGAGAAGTGTCTCGATCATGTCCGCATAATTCACGAACCGTAGGGAGACACACTTAAGGATTCGATGTTGTTGAGTAGTTATGGAATGATGAGTAAGAGACCGAATGTTGTTCGGAGTCTCGGATGGGATCCGGGATATCACGAGGAGATCCGGAATGGTCCGGAGAATAAGATTCATATAAGGAAAGTCATGTTTCGGGGTTGGAGAATGGTTCCGGTGTTTTCATCAGGAATGTTCTAGAAGGTTCCGGAATGTCCGGCACTCCGGAGGAGAAGGGTACATGAATGTGTCATTGCAAGTTGGAATGATTGCATCATGTACTAGGTGTCATTGCTGTACAAAATAAAGGGTTTAATCAAATCCTAGTTTGAAAAGTCAAACGCCAATTTGAAAAGTCAAACGGCTATTTTGGAAAGTGGAGAAGAAGTGGGAAACCGAGTTGGGGAGGAGTTCCTCCTCCACCGCCGGCCCACTAGGGATCCGAGTTGGGGAGGGACTCCCTCCCCTTGGCCGGCGCCCCTCCACCTATATAAGGAGGCGGGGCTCCTCCTAGACACACAAGTTGCCTCCTCTAAACCTAAACCCTAGCCAGCCTAGGGATTTCTCCCAAGCCATCGAGTTAGAGCTTCTAATTGCCCTAGCCGCCGGTTTAGCCCCTTCTAATTGGTGTGTCTAAAACCTAGATCACCAAGGCTCTCTCATAGTCCACCATACTCGCTCCGGCTTAAGGCGAAGCCCTGCGAGATCTCCCCTCTACTTCCGGTACCACGCCGTCGTCTTCTTGAATCGCGAGGAGAGTGCTACAACCTCCGCCTTCTTGGAACAAGGAGAGGAAGGTCTTCGTCAGTACCGAACGACGATCATGGAGCTTGGCCGAACGCAGCCGGAAGGATCGTCTACGCGATCTTGAGATCGGCAAGTGTACGACTACATCACCCACGAGAATCTGCTCTCGTTAACCGCTTAGGAATCTTCGAGGGTGAGTTCCTCTATCGACTCGTTGCTACAATCTAGTAGATAGATCTTGGCTTGTTTTTTTGTATGCGGTAGAAATTTTTTGTTTTCCATGCTACGAACCCCTACATATCCGGCTTTCCTGATCTGACTTTTCCGGGTTCGGATTATGGGACCTGCTAGAGATGCTCTAAGGTTGGATCTGATCTTCAGCAACTCTTCTCCAAATGTCTTAAACCTCTCCCATGCTTTATTGGGTCTCCGGTAATTCCATTCAAAAGGACCCTTGAGGTTAAAGTGGATAGAAGAGCCAACACCCAATTCATAAAGGGCACTACTACGTGTCCCCCAAGGGATAAAAGTTCCCGATCCCCCGGGTGGACAAGCTGGCACGTGTCCCAAAAAAAGGATATCAATCCCCTTTTTTTCTAAAAAAGTCTCGCTTTTGCTACATGTAGCAAAAAAAGGTTCGCGTTAAAAATAGAATAAAAAGACTGTTTCGCCGCAGACCTCGCCGGAGACTTTGTAGCAAAAAATTGTGCTAATGTCGCAAAACCAACCTCGCCGGAGATCGTAGCAAAAACTTTACGCGTAGCAAAATCACAAAACGTATGTAGCAAAAAAAATGTCCTATTATAGCAAATCCGATCTCACCGGAGTCTCGCCGGCATACCTCGCTGGAGACCGTGTAGCAAAAACTTCACGCTGGTGTAGCAAAACCACAAAACAGTTATAGAAAAAAGGAACTTATACTATAGCAACCCGACTTCACCGGAGATCTCACCGAAAAACCCAAGGCACCCTTGTAGCATCGCCACCGGTCGCATGTAGCAAAACCAGACGATGGTTGTAGTACCGTGGTCGCTCGTAGCAACGCCATCAAACCCATGTAGCAAAACCTCGATGTCACAGGTATCAGCGCTGGTGGCAGTAGGTAGCAGCGCAATTGGCCTTCGGTAGCAACGCCAGTGGCCTTCTTGTAGCTAGGGGTGCAGCAGAAAACAGGAGTCGGCATTTCGGCGATGTGCAAGGAGCCGCGGTCTTGATGAGGTGCAAGTAGACGACGCTCCTGTGAGGGCACGGAGGCACGACTCCGGCGAGGTACAGGAAGACGGCGCTCCGTTAAGACAGTGGGATGGCACGACGACGCCTGTGAGGCGGCTTTGGGCGCGCGAGTCCGTGAGGCAACCCGGCGCGTCGCGAAGCGCGCAGTGGAGGTGTGGCGGCGGCCTTGCTGGCGGCAGCTGCGTGAGTTCGGCCAGCCGGGCGTGGCGGTGCGGGAGCTGCGGGAGACATGCACGACGACTAGGAAGACAGTGATGCGTGCCTGGAACGAGGCATCGTGAAGCGGGGAAAACACAGGTAGCGATGCGTTCAAGGGCCCAACCAGTACCGCACGACCTGGTGCGCGAGCGCTTGACCCGGGGGATCAAACGCGTCGTATCCCCCGGGAGGAGTGCTATCATTTCCCATTCCTAAAGGTGTTTTGGATGATGGTTTTTTTTTGCTTATGTTCGGTAACCAACCATCGTTATGCTCCAATCTATGTATTAGTTTTTTCCTTCGCCTTGCATTTACTTTAAGGTGGAAATATCTAATGTTTGCATGTACACATCTTCTCCTTGCTCTCTGGCAACATCGTGCCATGCCGACAGCAACGCCGTGCCGCAGCAACAAACACCGTGGCCGGGGGAGAAGATCCGTAATCCCGACACCTCAAACATTTTCTCTAATGTTCTCTCTTGAATATTCAGATGAGATGCGGTGTTTCTTACCATGGATGCGGCATCATTCACACTTGTCTTCATGAGTGTACGTACCACCAATAATAGCATTTGTTTATCCATTTATTTATGGATGAGATCGGTGTAAGGGAATCTCTAGCGGGCCGACACAAATGGTCCTGCCGTGTCTGAATCCGTCTCACCGGACGGGCGGACAGCTGCAGCACGGCCCAGTGGAGGTACCCAAACGGATTGACTCACGCGGACCGATGGCGGTGGCGCGGGGCGGGACTCCAGGTGGACAGTGGCTGCGGCGAGACTGGTCTAGGCCTAATGGGGGCAGGGAGGAGGGGGTGATTGAGAGTTTATCAGGGCTTGTTTGAATGTAACGGGATTTTTATCCTAAGGAATCAAATCCCGACCAGGAATCCACGAAAACAGTTTAAATCACCGGGATTTTATTCTCCACCTTCCTACTAATGGATTTATTTCCGTGGGAAAAGGCTGGGTTCCCTTCTACCAAACAAGCCCTTAGGCTGCCACGTATCCCCAAGGATGCATCTGTTGGCCTACCTCGTTCACGCGGATAAAGACAGAGAGGGGGTAGGAGGGTCCATCTAACCGGACTGTACTCGGAGCCAATCAGCATCGAAGTTCTAGAGAGTACGTGCTACTTTCTCTGTCCTAAAATATATGGGCACCTAAGAATTAGTATTTTTCTAAGTTTGACTAAATTTATACATATGAAAACTAAAATATGTGTTTTGATAATTTTTCCCTTTTTATTATATTTAAAGCATTTAAATCACAATTTCCACGACATAGGTTGCTTAATGTACCAACAATAGAGAGTTTGCAACCTGACAAAACCAAGATAAAAATGAAGGGTGAAGATCCATAAGAGAACTAACAGATACATCTATATTCTTCGTCAACATCCTCTATACTGGCTTAATTTTTTCGCATTTAATGTCCCACCACTACTTGCATAAAACTTAGAAGAGGAAACACCTAATGCTTCTTTAGAGTAAAAAAGTTGCTGTTTTAGAGGAAGTCTATATCTATATCTATATCTATATCTATACCTAATAATAAAGGACGAAGTGTTTCTTCCGGTCCAACACTTTTTTAGACCAATTTAGCCTTCCACCAAACCTATTACAACCAACGCCACCGATAAATAAGAAAAAACGATTTACCGTAAGTTAAAAAAAATGATTCACAACTCCTCCGCCGTGTGTAACCTGGTCGTGGCCGTGGTGTTCGTTCCGTGTTTCATATAATGTATATTGCATGTCATGGCCCAGCATGTCACGGCCCATGGAGGTTATTGTTCTTAAGCCCAAACGGTTGTTTGGATGTAAATATCGAACGATGGCTAGCGTCCGGCCGTGTCTAACAGATGTAGTTTTGGCTTTTAGTCTGGTTTTTAGTCCCACATTGAAAAATCAGAAAGAAATCTACCACCTTAAATAGAACCTTTCAGCAAGTTGTACGGGAGGCGCAGCGCATAAACGATGGATCACATGCGCCAACTGATTATACGCCCCTTCAGCAAGGCCAACCTTCGAGGTTATTGAAGGCGGCGGCCAGTGGTTGCAGTCGAGCTCTGAGGGCCTCAGGAAGAGAGGAATGGACAGAGAAGGGGTTATCTTGTGGATGGGCCTGGAGCAGCTGGCCATGGCAGGGCCCGGTCAAGTGGGAGCTTTGAATCAGTGTCCGCGTAGCATGAAACAAGGCGAGGCCAGAGGTAGGTGACCAGGAAATTTGTGAAGTACTACTTACGTGCATGTTAATCTGCTGGATAGCTTTCCGTGTGTGGATTGATTTGATACTACCCATTTTTTGACGTGCTAATAGCTAGCCTTTTGAGTATATATGGATCAGGTTTATTTGTCATGAGAAGAACCATAGAAGGTTGCCGCGTGCTCCTTCGCGGTTAAATTAAGGTCGCAACCAGCTAGGGGAAACACCTTCACTCCGGACATGCGTGGCCCGCTCGCTCGCCTCCTTGGTCAACAAATCGTCTATAAATTTTGTAGCCCGTTGAGTGTGTTAGAACTTAGATCTCAGCAAAAAATTTAAGGAGTCAAATTACACACTTTTCTTGGACAACTTCCGTTGCCTAGGGTTGTAATGGTTGGTCAATTTTGGGGACAAATTTGGGCTGCCTAATTGAATGAGACTGGTTGTGAAGGATTGTGTAGGCTGCTAATAAACTAAATACGTGGACTAATTAAACAAGATAGTGCCAGCCAGAGCCGACAGTGGCGCGCGAGATGAAAGGGAAGCACACCAAGGAAGAAGAAGATAGGGTTTGAAGAAAGGAAATATTCTACTTACGAAATGGACCAATCGATTGATCGAGGAGCGGATGTCACCGAGTAATTCAAAAAAATATCTATGATGCGACGTGCCAACGATTTAAAAAAGAACTTATCACCAACATAACAAAGACTAACTTTTTTCTCCGCCGCAACGCGCGGGTATTTTGCTAGTTTATACTTAATAATAAAGAACGGAGCGTTTCTGTCCACCGTACGTCATATAGAATTGCCCCTGTAGTTCGGTGGTATTTACAGGCACTGCCACCGTGAAAAAAACTGTTCGTATGTTCGGTTATTGTTTCCACCCCGACCTAACGAACCCTGTACAGAGAGCGAGAGGAATTTTTCCCCACTCGCCGCCATGGATCTCCGGCGCGCGGCGCCGAGTCCCTCATCGCCCTGCTGCGTACGGCGACGCGGCTGAGGTGGAAGGAAGAGCTCCTCCCCCTGTCACCCATCCTCGCCAGCCCCGTATCCTCGCCCATGGACGACCGCATCCCGTGGCGACCAATAAACGCGTGTAGCACGATGGCGATCGAGCCTCCGCTGACGGCCCATCCTTGCCATCCCAGCATCCTCGCCGGAGGACGGCCGCATCCTGTAGCGACCAACGAGCAGTATCAGAGGTTGAGATCTATCTCACTCACCCAGCGTCTCTCTCTCTCTCTCTCTCTCTCTCTCTCTCTCTCTCTCTCTCTCTCTCTCTCTCTCTCTCTCTCTTCCCCCTTTATCACTCGACCATCGATGGTTTTCTTCCGCTGCTGCTCCACGCCGTGACAAACGCCATGTTGCAAATCCACGCCGTGAGCTGGGAGCCGGGAGAAAGATGAAGCCTCCCAAGTTTATCCACTCGAATCGATTCCCCTGAAGGATAGAGAAATAAACCAGGGGAGGGGCGACGGCGACCGGCTGTTGAATGAGGTGCAGGAGGCCGTCGCTGGGTCACTTTCCCTTCATCTCGCGCCGCTTCTCTGCCCGGTTGAAATTGTGAGTTCAGAGTGTCACCCCTTCTTTCTTCATTGCATGGCATTCAGTATTGACAAGTTAGCATTCATCTGCAGTGGCAGAAGCTCATCAGGTGTATGATGACTGAGGCTAAATGGCATCTTGTGCACCCTTGTGCACCCTTTGTTACAGAGTCAAAGCTTTGCCGCAAAGATTCAGTTGAGTGCCGAAATAAAAAAATTCAGCTATCCATACAAATGCAACTCTGACTACACTTTCCCCTTTTTAGCTACAACACAGAGTTTTCGTGTTTACATAGCAGTAGGTAGGTAACTTCATCATTTTGTTTGTACATCAGAAGATCAGTGTTGAATCTGTTGTTTCTTGTAATTTCTATGCCTACAAAATTCAGTCCAGAGGTCCAGGATGATATCCGGTGTGGACAGGGCTAGGCGATACCGAAGTGGGTATGGTTGAGTTACATATTTAAAACGCACCTTGGTTGACCAATGCCAGCAACCCAAACATGCACACCCTGCCAAGTACCAAAAAGTCTGGATATCTTCATCCCGTGATGAAACGCTGCACGTTGGAGGACACCGACGAGCAACAACCGGGATGCAGCTGAAGTGCGAGAGGGTTATGTCTCTCCTTTAGGACAAGAGTGCAAAAGTTGGTATTTCCATGAGCAGAGTGAGGTCGGCGATAGGAGCGCACCCGCAACGCGAGGACTCACTCAAAGAAGAAGTCCATGGCCATACCGTGGGTGATGCATTTGTTGTCGACCACATAGTTAAGCGCCATCGGCTTGTCGCTGATGGACTTCGCCGCGCGTAGCTGAGTGTTGGTTTGCCCCGACGCGTTTGAGAGCCATGTGGCAACATCAATTTTCAGTTTGGAGTTGTCTTTGCCGATGCCTCGGTTTGCTTCTTCATGGAAAGGGATTGTAGATATCATCTTTTCGAGAATTGTCCTATCTGACTGACAAACCACTTCAATTGTCCCGTAATTTCCATATCGCACTTCTAAAATTCTAAAGTTGATGTGTTGTGATTTCCAATATACGGTGCAAAAGACAAGCCAACGAAGGACTCCCTCAATTTGGATACGATATACGTATGGATATATATCAGATTCAATATGACGCCGTAGCAACGCACGGGCTTTGTGCTAGCATATATAAAAAATCCATAGCTTTTTTTATGAGGACTATTAAAAAAACGTATCAAAGCCCAGTCTATTGAATCTTCCATGGATTGTGGTCTAAGTTAAGATGGGCCGATTACTAAAGACGTATCAAAGCCCTGCCCACTTTCGCCATGCGTCAACGAGTGGTGGTCAGGTCCAGGCCCATAACTCCCACGCTATGAACCGTGCGGCAGTTTCCCTCGCCGCGCCGGCTCCCCGCTATGAGCCGTCCGCTGTGCAACCACTATGCCTCCCTCCTCTCCGCCGCCGGCAGCCGCGATGGCGTTCCCGTCTCCGGCGCCATCCACTGCCTTTTTCTACGGAACCTCCCGCACCCGCCGCCCACCGACCTCCTCAACCAGCTACTCACCGCCTACGCTAGGTCCGGCCGCCTTGCCCACGCCCGCCGCCTGTTCGACACAATGCCTGACGCAGAACGGTCTGCAGTCGGAGGCGCTCGATGTTTTCAGTAGGATGAGGGCAGTGGGCGTCGGTATCGATCAGTACACTTTCGGAAGCATCCTTACAGCCTGTGGTGCCCTTGCTGCCTTGGAAGAGGGGAAGCAGATCCATGCCTACACAATCAGAACTCTGTATGATGGCAATGTTTTTGTGGGAAGTGCGCTTGTTGACATGTACTCAAAGTGCAGGGGCATCAGATCAGCAGAAGCTGTTTTCTGAAGGATGACATGCAAAAACATCATCTCATGGACTGCAATGATTGTTGTCTATGGACAGAATGGGTGCGGCGAGCAGGCCGTGAGGGTGTTCTCGGAGATGCAGAGGGATGCTATTAAGCCTGATGATTTCACTGTAGGCAGTTTTATCAGTTCTTGTGCTAATCTAGCAAGCCTGGAAGAGGGAGCACAATTCCACTGTATGGCGCTCATCTCTGGGTTGAGGCCGAACATTACAGTGTCTAGTGCGGAAGTATCGAGGATGCACACCGCTTGTTTGATGAGATGTTGTTTCATGACCAGGTCTCCTGGAAAGCCCTTGTTTCGGGTTATGCGCAGTTTTGGAAGGAAAATGAAACTATTGAGTTGTTTGAGAACATGTTGTCTAAGGGTTGTGAAGCCTGACGAGGTACCGTTCATTGGTGTCCTTTCTGCTTTTAGCCGTTCAGGACTCATGGAGAAAGGCTGCAGCTACTTCCAGTCCATGCAGGAGAACCATGGTATTGTACCCCTGGATGATCACTACACTTGTATGATAGACCTGTATAGCATATTAGGGAGGTTAAAAGAAGCCGAGGAGTTCATAAGGCAGATGCCACGGTGTCCTGATGCAATCGGATGGGCAACGTTGCTGAGTTCATGTAGGTTGCGTGGTGACATGGAGATTGGGAAATGGGCTGCTGAGAATCTCTTGAAAATTGACCCTCTAAACCCAGTGAGCTATGTCTTGCTGTGCATCATGCATGCTTCTAAAGGTGAATGGAACTTGGTTGTGCAGCTTAGGCGTGGAATGAGGGATAGGCAAGTGAAGAAGGAACCAGGCTGCAGCTGTATCAAGTATAAGAATAAAGTCCACATATTTTCAGCCGACGACCAGTCTCACCCCCTTTTCTGGAACAATTTATGACAAGCTCCAGTGGCTCAACTCTAAGATGGTGGAACAAGGATACAAGCCTGTTGTCAGTTCAGTGCTGCATGATGTAGCAGATTCTGAAAAGGTTCACATGCTCAGTAATCATAGCGAGAAGCTTGCAATTGCATTTTGCTTAATTTTGGTTCCTGAGGAAATGCCGATTCGGATTGTCAAGAATCTGCGGGTCTGTCTGGATTGTTACAATGCTACCAAGTTCATCTCTAAGATAACTGGGCATGATATTCTTGTGAGGGGCGCTGTCAGATTTCACAAGTTTAGCAATGGCATTTGCTCTTGTGGAGATTTCTGGTGATTGCATTGTCTATACAGCCAACGTTGTGCATGCTTCAAGTTGAAATATAACTCTGAACTGCTGTTGGAAGAAAAGGAGAAACATTGAGCAAAGCAAAACAAAGCATGCCCTGGCCATCATGTTTTTTTTCTGGATCAGAGTAAGAACCAAGGTTTTGGTTCCCGGTAGAAAAAAAATCCCGAGGGTGGTCGGGATTTCCGGTTACCGCGGTTACCGGACGAATTTAAATTCCAAAATTCGAATTCAAAGTCATCGATATGACTGTTTACAACGGATTTTTGTTAAAATTTATAAATTTCAAAAAATTCAAATAAATTCAGGATTTTTTGCCCGGTAAACCAATTTCCCGAGGGTGGTCGGGATATCCGGTTACCGACCGGTAACCGGATTTCTCGACCGGTAACCAAAACGCTGGTAAGAACTCATGTTGCAGCTGCAGGGTTCAAAAGAGGTGTGTAGCGTAATTCTGTACTTCTCGAAGGTTGTTTCAGTTAACCTTTTGTCTCATTAGCTTTCCTAACTGTTGGTCGTTATGGCTTTGACAGACAAAGTACCAAACTGCATCTGCTAACAGCAGTTTGATATGGTCCTTATGTCATGTCAATTTCCTGTTGAGCAAAGTGAAGAATAAAGGTAAACGTAAACCAAGTGTTTGAATTCTCATTTTATTTTAGCATAACTAAAACAATGATAATTTGTTCTGAACCTCCTGGCCGATAGAGCTCCATCTGCACAATGTTCTGATCACGTACTTTCTGGGACGTTGTTTGGACTAACCTTTTGCCGCATTAGCTTTGTACTTGTTGGTTAGTATGGTTTCCACAGACACTCAAAATGGAGATATTTTCCTCTAAAGTCACTAGTTTTTAGGCTTTTGTTCTTTGCCTTCGGTTTGGAAGTGCCAAATGCTAACAGCAGTTTAATATGAAGATTATGCATGACAGTTATATCCTTAGTGCTGCTTATCTCATGTTTAGTTATCTGTAAGCAAAGGAGAAAGGTAAGCCAAAATTTGAAATTTGTGCAATATCTATCGAATTCATCACATTGACAGAAGAAACCTCCACCCTTCAGACTTTATTAATCGTTTTCATTCCACTTTAGCATAACTAAAAATATGGTAGTTTGTGCTGAACCTCCTGATGGATAAAACTCCTTGGTCACAATGTTTTTCATTCCATTTTAACATAGTCTGGATGTGCCTGGTTATATCTGTAGGCGGCAGAATTATATTTATTTCTTGTTCATTTATGGAGTTCGACACTGTATCGCAATTGTAGATAGCCTGAGACAATATAGACCAACTGAAGTTTTGAAAGGCAAAAATTGATTGGACTGATGTAATACATGTACAACTCTAGCTTTGCATCATGGCATCTTCCACTAGCTGTTACAACTTACTGGAAGGCCTCAACGATGATAGACATAATAAAGATGAAAAAAAAGATGGGAAGAGTGAAGCAAAATTAAGAAGGGGAATTACACGTATGTATAGGCTATCAAAAAATAATCTGTCCATTTTCTTTTTACAGTGAAGCTATATAGGCCTGGTTGTAGGAAGAGTCCATTTCATGGACGATGATGCTAGTTGCGGTGACCCGGGCGCCGGTGGCGTTGTTGAAGAGATACACTCTGGCGTTGGCGTAGATGGCCTCGGTCGGGTACACCCGCGACGTCACCGTCGACCTCCCGCCCTGCGCAAAGCTCTCTACAATTGAGTGGTCCACCAGCACCCTGACGGATAGCGCCTCGCCATCAAGCACCGGCACGACGTTGCCAACGACCCTCTTCACAATGTCGTTGGCACGCGATGACCGTGACTCGTCATGGCAGAAGTGTGTGCGCAGGCCGCCGTCAAGGCCTCTGGCGACGTAGAAATAGACGGCGGTCTGTTCCGTGTCTCTGCCATGGTGCCTGATGTCAGCGAGTACAAGCAGGCCAAAAGGGCCTAGCGCGCCACGGCCTGCTGCGCCACTGCTGGTGCTGCAGTTGTATCCAACGTCAGCCTCCTTGGCAGCGGCGACATCTAGTGGGTCGAGGTGGAAAGAGGCCTCGATGTCGAGCTGGGTGGCGCGGCGGAGGCTGAGTGGGAAGATGGATCCTTGGTCGATTGTGACGCCGCCGAGGTCAGTGGAGTTTGTCCGGAGCGTCTCCACCTCCACCACCGGCCACTGGATGAGGTTGTTTCCCGTCTTTGTGTCCAGCACCACCGTGCGAGGGATCGACTGCAACAACAGAAAACATCAGGCAAGCACTAGCAGTTGACACTAATTAATTAATTGATTAATCAACACTTGCTAATCTTGTTTGTAACGTCACATGATTGTTTGTCAGTGTGACAGAAAACTAGTACTAACTGTAGACAAGGCATCCTTTTTTCTTATCTAATCCCAGATTGGTTGGTACTAGCAAAAATTATTTAGTATTTAGTTTGGTGGTAGTACCAAATTGACAATCTTGCATGCCACATGGGGTGCCACTAGGCCACATGGGTGCCACACTAGAGCTTGTTTGTAGGACACGCAACGCTAACTTAGCTGCATTGAGCTAAACAGTAGTTGGAATTGAGTACAACTATATGACAGCAACCTTGATTTAGCTGCTAGTATGTATGATTCATCCCAAGTGACTACTACTATTTATAGTCCTCAATATCAGATGCTTTTTGTTCCATCATCATTGTTTTTCAATTGCTTGAAGAATCTTCTTAGTATCATTATGCCAACAAGAGATATAGTGCTAACTGTGAGTCATCATTCACTCAGGTACTTGCATCAGATTACTAATCTTGCATGCCACTGCCACTAGGCCACATGGGTATGCAGAGTTTGTTTGTAGGACACAGCTGCATTGGCATCCTGTAGTCAAGATATCTCAACAGTAGCTAGATTGTAGACTGAATGAAGCTAAGGACACCTGACAACCACATGACAGCAACACTGACTCAGCTCCTATCTATCTACAATTGATCACACAAGTGGCTGATATAATTTGCATGCATGGCCATGACCCACCCGTGCCATGCAACACTGACTAATCATGCAAATTACTAACAAAGCAACATTTTTAAGAACCAATGGAGGTTAATCAATTAGCTTTGCCATGTTGAAGAATATGTTGAAAGTACCTGTAGGGAGGCCCATCCCTTGGCCACGTCGGCGCGCTCGGAGTCAGTCTCGCCCACCCACCCCCACAGCACACGTCTCTTCTTGGCCGGGTCATAGAAGGTCTTGGATGCGTAGAACTTTCCCCAGTCATACCTCAGCCCGATGCCGACATCGGCTTCGGCATCTAGCGGCGTCCACTTGTTTGTTGCAGAGTCGTACCTCCCTAAGGCGTAGTAGTCGTGTCGATCGTCATCTGAGCTCTCCTTCATGACATGCAAAACTTCGTCGCCGCTGTTAGATGCTGCTGCGACAGCGTCCGTCATGTCAATGCCCCTCGTTCCACCGACTGGGTACAAATCGATGCACTCCCACATCCCTGTTGCCGGCACCCGATGCAGCACCCCGGGGACGAGCTCAAAATCAATGAAGTTGCTGGTCTTGTAGGTCAAGGCCATGCCGGCGTGGTGGTCGTCCTTGGACCCGATTACGATCCGCCACATTCCATCGGAGCCATCGAACCACGCCGTGGTAGGGTCCCGGAAGTCCTTCTCCCCGACGTGCGGCGGTGGGTACAGCACGGGGTTGCCCTCGTATTTGGTCCAGTTGGTGAGAAGCGGGTCCGAGGGGTCGGAGGGGATGGCGAGGCACTGGACCTGTACAGAGGCGTTGGTGGAGCCAGTGTAGAGCATGACGATGCTGCCGTCAGGGAGCACCGTGGCAGAGCCCGACCAGGCGCCGTTGATGTCATACCACTGGTCAGGAAACATGGCGATGGGAAGATGGCGCCACCGGAGCAGGTCCCGCGACACGGCGTGGCCCCAGGCGATCTTGTTGCCCCAGATCGCGCCGTCTGGGTTGTACTGGTAGAAGAGGTGGTACCACCCCTTGTAGTATACCGGACCTACATTTGGATAAAAATATTTCCATGAACATTTGTCAAGTGATTTTTTTTGCAAGATGCCATCGTGCCTGGCTTTGCTCTAACAAGATTGTTGCTTGCTTGCAGGGGATTAATGGCGGAAGGAGAAGTGCTGTGGTGTATAGTATGGAAATTTCATCAACATTTGTATATTGTTATTTTGGGAATCTTGTGACTGAATTTTGTTGATATTCCATCATGCATTGCTTTGCTCTAAGAAGATTAATGATTGCTTGCAGGGGATTAATTGTTGGAGGAAGGAGACGTGATGGTGGTGGTACGTACCGTTGGGGTCGTTCATCCAGTTCTTCTCTGGCTGGAAGTGGAAGCCGGTGCGCTGCCACTGGAGCATGGCATTGCTCCACGGGAACGCGTTGCCTCTGGCATCCGCGCCCAGCCTCTCGCCGCCGCGTGCAACACCGGACGTCTTCTCCGACACGCCCGACTCAGGCCCACGGCTGCTCCTGATCGCGTCAGTGACATCTGCTGGGTGGCCGGGCATGATGGTGCCACCGGAAGGCAGCTGGCCGACGAGCCTGATGCCCGTCAAAGCGGCAACCGCCAGGAGCACGGCTGCCGTCACCAGGAGAATGGCAGCCACCATAGGCCTGGTCCGGCGACCGCGCCCAACCACGGCGGCCTCGGCGTCATCAGGCAGCGCAGCGTACGAGTACGGCAGCAGTGATGCGGGCATCGAGCCGCCGTCTCTCGTCTCCATTGGCATAGAATTGATCGAGATCAATCGGGGGAAGCAAGGAGGAGAGGAGAGGATGCCTGGATTGATTAGTGCAAGGGAGGGATTAGTGTTTGGCTGTTTGCCGAGGAGCCCTTTCTCCGGGTGGTATTTATAGTCTCCAGACTGCACTCGTCGTGCTGGCGGCCTATCTGGCGTGACCCCATTGGCCGTCAGGGCGGGCCCGGAATGTCAGTGGGTGACTGCTAATCATCATCAATCCATCCAAGCCATGTTATCGGTAGCTGGAGAGACGCCTGTGAATACGATGATGATGATGAGACACACAGGAACATGGCATCATCATCGGTGGCATGGAACAGCCTCACCTTGTCGCACTCTTTGTTCTGTTAGATTGGATTAGATTAGATTTGAACCGCTAATTAGTAATTGGATGAGGCTGGATTACTCTATGTTTAACGAACCTACGGAAGATAACATGTTTTGCTTTTGTCAAGCTTCGATTTGTGATACCACATCTGTAATTTTTTTTTGTGATACCACATCTGTAATTCATGCAGAGTCATAGATATCATTGATGTGTGCATATACAGAGGGAGTCCTGTTGGTAGAATTGCGATGCAATTTCAGCAATTTGATTGTGAGATATGTTCTGGCATGTGCAATTTTGCGGCTGAACTAGCTAGTCACTGGTTGATTTTTTTTCCTTGCGTGGGAAATTGTTGTGTGCATATATGCATGCCATATCATCGTTGCAATGCCCCTAGAGAAAATGTATGTTGAAAACAGTTTTTCCGAAAAAACAAAAAGGCATGCATTGGTGAAACCCTAGCCCGCACCCTCCCACCACCGTGAGTCGTAGGTGAAAGCCCTTGTGGTGTTGGTGGCGGCGGGCTTCCCTTCACTCGTCGCAAAGCCCTTGTGGTGTTGGCGGCAGCGGTCTTCCCTTCACCCATCGCAGGCTCGATTCTGCGGGAGATCTGGTGTGACAGTGGTGCACCCTGGAGTCGGGATGAGATGGACCGGCGTTGAGGACGAGATGTGACAGATGGGGTCCACGCCAGGAAGAGAGTGGCAACTCAAAAAAAAGAAAGGACATGATTTCGATGGAAAAGGGCGTTCTTGTGGTCATCGCCTTCTGACATGATGTGCAATCGAATGACTCGAGCGAGTCATCTGATATGTCTCATTCGTCGCCTCAATGGCATGCTCTGCTACATCTTGCAGGTTATGACCTCTCTGCCATCTTCTCCATTCTCACTATTTTGCTTTGTTCGGTACAAGAAACTATATTGCACGTATTTGTAGAAGTGCTTCTTAGAGATGAACATCTTGTTTATGCCTAGACTTTGTTGTTTTTATAGGGATGCATCGCATGCTTTCTAAGATGCATATGGTTATTCTTTTAGACATATGCATTCTTCTATTTGTGGTGTGATGATCGATTTTGATGCCGTCATTTTAAAATTGTTTATGTGGGTATGTACCAGGAAAAATTTATGTGCACTAAAATGTTTGCTTAGTTGCTGCAGAATATTCACCAAACTTTTGTTGGAAACATTTGTGCATGCAGGGCCATGTTGTGTTTTGTTCATGAACAAGTGAAAGTGCGATGGTTATTTCGATGGCTGCTATAATTCCTTTGTAGGTCCTATTGTTCTTTGCATGTTCTCTGAATGTTATTTTTTTCATGTCCCAACTTGGATGCTCAATGTTGATTAGTGAAGGATATAGGTAGACATCTATCCAAGGATTTCCATGATAGATCACATGCACAAGTTGGATGTCCATTAACTCATGTCAAATCTTTGAACTTGTACCAAACTTGTTCTCTAGAATATAGTTCTTTTCATAAACTTCAATAGATGGCACTGAAGTTGATCAATTAATTTGACAAATGATCATGTGTACTACAGCTTCACGGTTTCCTTTTTTTTACTTGGCGTGCTTCAGTTTATCTCAATTTATTGTACACTTCACTCACTCAAACAAGTAAC
Source organism: Avena longiglumis (assembly GCA_030063025.1). Taxonomy (NCBI): domain Eukaryota; kingdom Viridiplantae; phylum Streptophyta; class Magnoliopsida; order Poales; family Poaceae; genus Avena; species Avena longiglumis. The sequence continues at coordinate 7,363,838 of CP125978.1, forward strand.
CAGATCACTAAAGCACAAAGCAATGAGATCACTTATGTGCTTTCTATTGGAGCATTGTTTTAGATGGTCGTATATCCTGCACTGATAGTTTCTGGTTTAGTTGTTATCCACTGGATTACATGAATGTAATTGATATCCAGCAAGCAAGCAATTCTTAATTCTTTGATCTCAAATCTGTTTGAGGAATATAAGAGTATATGTGGTTTTTATAAGTAATCTTCACTTTGGTACGCCTTGATGACCAATTTATCATGTTCAATTGCGACCTTTCTCATTAATCACTATTTTCTTGTTCTGTCTTGTTCATAAATTGCTCATGGATTGTTTGGACTTGTATACAACATCTAATGTTGGACAAGAAAACATGTACTAACCTATCTATGAAAGAATAGTATGACTAGGAGATGCTCACATGTTATTACAAATGCGTGTTTTGTTTTGTTCTCTGTAACAGACACTTTGCCATGACAATAGTGTTTTGTCCATTGCAGAATATGAGTGCACATTTATTATCGCTGTATAATGATTCTTACTGTTACTTTTTTTGGTTGACCTTCAATGTGCATTTCTATCTGACTCATGCTGTCCTTTTTACCATTGTGGTAGTCATAGTGAAGCTTTCTTTTCTAATGCTTGGTAGTTGTCTTCGTGCTATGTTAATAGTTTCTTAGATTCAAGTTATGTATTCTTGTGCTCATCAATTCCTCCTTTTTTGCAAATATTTTTTTGGAGACCACGTATTGTTGTTTTGGAGGTTTAGTTAAAATAAGCCATGCGGCCTCTCTTCTCTTTAGCCTCTTATTGTGCTGACATTTTACCTTGAGATTAAATTATCATGATTGTGTGGCTATGAAAGCATTTGAGATAGCATATTCTAGATGTACGTGTGTGTTTTGTCATGTCCAACCTGGTGTTACGGTGTTGAATTCCTCTGTTGTTTAGCATGAGTCGGTGCTACTCTCTCCTTAATTTGTTGATTATGCATGTCAACAGTCTGATTTTTGTTTGTCTTATGGGATGTTTGCGGGACCTTTAAGTTTTATAGGGTAGCTCATGTCGTCCTCTTTCCAACGCAATTGGAATCGGGTCGATCGGAGTTACCAATCAAAAGTTATAGCGGTTTGAATTTGCCTCTCTTTTATTAAAAAGAAAAGAAATCAGGTTTCTGGGCCGAGCGGTAGTACCACTCGGACGGGCCGGTAGTACTGCCCGCCCCTGGGCGCCCCCCAATTATCTTCTGCCTCGCTAGGTAGTCAAATCCGGCACTACCGGCCGGCCCGGTAGTACCGGCCAGCCCAGGTAGGCCAAACTCAACTGCCCAGCTACTCCCCGCCTCCCGCTCGTCGCGTTGACCTAGCGCTGCTCGATCCCCGTGCGCACCTGCCTCTCGCCTGCAGGCCCCACGCGTCGCTCGCGCAATTCCCGCCTACCCGCTGGCCACCGCGCTGCCAGTCATCCCATCAGCGCCTGCCTGCCCTCCCCATCATTTCTCGCCCCGCGCGCATGCTACCGCTCGCCTCGCTAGGCCCAGCCCTGGCCGCTGCTCTCGCGCGCGATCGCCTGCCCCGCGTCGTTGTGCGCCTACTGCTGCTGGCCCCACCTCGCACGCGCGCTGCTTCTCTCGCTCGCTCGCGTGGCCCCTTGCCTTTTCCGGGCGATTTGTTGTTTGGTTCCGGTAGAACCGGACCAATCCGGTACTACCGGTTAGTCGAGGAAAAACGCCCCAACGGGCAGATTTGGCCCCTCTTTTTAAATAGCCTTTTCCCTTTATCTTTTAGTGCTGCTTCTTTCTCCTCCTTTTGTCTAAGCTCTGCCCCCATTTCCTTACTCTTTGAGGTTGATTTCTACACACCCCTCCATTGATTCTTGCATATATTTGAGGGGTAGTTGCAGGTGATCTAGATCCACGTTTTGACCTAACCGATTCATCTCTTTGTGAGTGTATCTTTGGAGATCTAGATTTTGGGGGATTTTGTGTTCCCTTTGTGTTCCTTCTCTCTTGTTCCACCACTAGCTTTAGTAGATTTGTTGGAACTTGATAGTGAAGGATTTGAGCATCTTTGTGGTGTTCTTGCCATTTGCATTTGGTGCATCGGTTTGTGTTCTCCTCGGAGGATTTGGTTTTAGTTACTCGTTGGAGCTTGTCCCTCTTGGGTTCTTGGAACCCTAGACGGTTTTGTGGCCTTGGTGGCGTTTGTTGTGGCCTTGGTGGCGTTTGTTAGGAGCCTCATATTAAGTTGTGGAGAAGTGCCCCAACCTTGTGAGAGGTTTCGGTTACCACCGACAAGTGCACCGATAGTGGAAGCGTGGATCAATCCCGTTGGGGGTGAGATTCACCGGAGAATAAGGGAGGCCTTTTCTGGCGTTGGTGGTTTGATACCACCCCCTCTCCAAACGAGGCGTACTCCATGTTGGGAGGAACTCGGTAAAATATCGTCGTCCCCGCGTGCCTCGGTTATCTCTATACCCGAGCTCTTATGCACTTTAATTTGTGATAGCCTTCGTGCTTGAAGTAATATATATCTTGCTATCACATTGTTGCTTGTATTGCTTAGCATAAGTTGTTGGTGCACATAGGTGAACCTTAGTTGTTCTAGGTTGTGCTTGTTAAAGTAAACGCTAGTTTTATTCCTCCTTTATTGAGCCACCCCTCTAGGCGACATCTGTATCCTCTAGGCGACATCTGTATCCTTTCACCCCCCCTCTAGGCGACATCTGTATCCTTTCAACGGTGATGTACAAGATGAACAATACTTACGCTGACACCGGCTGTGGCGGTGATGGGATGGGTGAAGAAGGCCGGCTACGGCTTCAAATTGGGGGGAGGGGGGGAGGGGGGTCACTGAGTTAAACATGGCCCGGATGGATTGATCAGATCTGTGGCGGCTGGACAAATTGCAGAAAGAGAAGGCCGTCAAGGCCCGCGGCCAGGTGCAAATGGAGCGCTGATGGGGTGGGAATCCTCGCGCTGGCGGCGGTGTGCGGGATCAGCGAAAACCCTAGGAGGGAGGACTGCGGGTGCAACTGCGGCTCGAGGATTTCTTCGGCTCGCGTCTTGTATATTCAGCATGCGTGTTTTCTGTGCGCCATGCAGGAAGTGGCAAATATGCACTATCGAACCAAGTATACGCGGGGTTCGGAGATGGGTTTTCCTGTAGCCGAAAAAAAGTGCGGGTCAATCGATTATATGGTTTCTGCACTGTCTTCTTTTTGGCCTAAAACCGCAAATTGATAGTTATTTTGCGGATTCGCGCCTTAAGCGAAGAGATGCTCTTAGGACCGATTATCACAAAACGAAAGCCTCATTTCTTCAGCCGCCAAACCTAAGCCACGTCATGTTATTGCTATGACAGTGCAACCACCTTCCCCTCTCGATGGTGCACTTGTGTCCAGCTGGCCAGTTGGGCAACGATCAATGGCCTCTCGTTTGCAGTTAGTTGCACACAGACAACACGCCAACGCCACATGCATCAAGCATGGAGGAGCGTTATGACACTCCAATAACGGCCGACGAGGTGCTGACTCACCATTGACAGATATATAGAGAGAGGGTGGGAGGGTCCATCTGGCCAATCAGCAGCCAAGCAACATGTTCTAGAGAGTACGATATTAGGTCAGTGGAAAGTAACTTAGAGTAATAACATGTGTATGTTACTAGTCTACGTTACTATCTTTATAATGGAAAATAACATATGTATGGTGTCATGCAAATGCTTATTTATTGCAATATAGAATTAATTGTCTTGAAATGTGTGATGTTATGGTAACATAGCTAGTTGCCACAAGTTTCTCTCATCATTTAATTACATGTCATGTCATCTAAATGCTTATTTGGCAATACATGTAGGACTATGTTATTATTCAAGTTACCTCACTATGACTAGCCTTAGTAGTTGGTAGCAATCAGCTTCAGCTTCACATAACGAATCGATTCAATGTTCCTTAAATTTTCATAGAGAATTACTACTTCATTCCTGTAAGTCTATCTCCTCCGCATCAGCAGACACATGGACTGTATAATAATGCGACCCAAAATTCTCGGGTCAATCAAGGGACCGGCTCTGGGATGTGGAACGTGCCCATCTCAAGCGCGTACCACATCAACTTGTTGAGCGGCATGTTGGCTGCACGCCGCCCGCCACATACATGTATGTGAATGAAGCAGGGAGGAGCGCTTGCGGAGTTTAGTGACAACCGCAAGCGCTCAGCACCAATGTCGGAGAGGATGTTCGACTCGTTGTTGTGGGTAGGTCAATCCACATGTGTATACACCGGAACCAATCAGCCCAGTTAAGGTACGTACTGGTCCTCCTGCCAGCTTCACATTATTGTGAAGAACACATCAAGATATTGTACAATTTTATATAAATTAAAAAATTACAGTGGAGACATGCAATGAGATGGAGAAGATGGAGATCAATGTATATGGTGTCGACATGTCACTGTCCTAGTTACTCTAGACCACGTTCTCAAAATTAGCATCAAACACGACTGCTACAGTTTCTTGGAGACCCGTCAAAATTAGCATCAATGTATACTAACCTAATATCGATACATTTAGTTCAGCTATTTTTCCGTATAAAATGGACCCTGACGCTCTCTTACCCTTGTCGGTGGTTAGCATGACGTCTGGATAAACAAAAGCATGTTTCCTTAATCACCTAACCTGGAGAAATCCATAGAGGAGAAGGGTAGATGCTTGGTTAAGCAATAATGCGTGGCTGAGAGAGAGGGAGAGGGAGAGGGAGAGGAGGAGAGTTTAAGACTTATTTGTTCTAATACAAACTTTTTGAACTTGGATCAATTTTATGAGAAATTGCCGACATATAGAAGACCAAGTTAATATTGGTACATACATCTAACATGAATATTTTTCTAAATATGTTTTCCTTAAGGATGATAAAATTTTAAATAAGAAAACCTAATTAAAAGCCGACATTTTTTGTTCCGGTTCCTCTCGGTCTCGATTCAATTCGAGTGTCTCCGGTCTTCTCATCTTCTTGTATCGATCCAGCCATTTATGGCTATTTATTTATAAGGTGATAAACAAGCAAACACAATCTGATAGCAGAACATAGCAAGTAAAGATTCCGCCTAGTAGAGAGACCCCACGACTAATTCAAAGAACCGAAACCGATGAATTCTTCGGACTCTTGCACTATCTGTCACCGAGTCAGCATGCTGGTCCACCTTACACTTTGTTAAGCTTCATGCACTAGCCAACACAACCAAAAGTCCGAACTGATGAAAAAGGCTAATACAATCCATTTATACACTTCAACACCCCCTCTCACGTGTGACGGGGAGAAGTCAGCACGTGCAACCGAAAAAGAGCGACGGCGCGCGAAACTCACGTATGACTTAAGAGGCCTATACGTGGACACAGAGGGGTCAACAGCAATTTTAGGATAAATTGCGAAAGCCCGGACTCGAACTCAAGATCTTAGGTTCTGATACCATGTTAAGCTTCATGCACTAGCCAACGCAACCAAAAGTCCAAACTGATAAAAAGGGCTAGTACAATCCACTTATACAGTTCAACAACACTGATGTCCTACATAAGGAGATAAACAAATAGTATTATTGGAGATAGGTACACTCGTGAAGACAACAAGTGTCAATGATGCCGTGGCTAAGGTGCATTAGTGCATACACTGGATCTGATCTGAATATCCATGATAGCTAATTAGAGGCCACAATCGAAGTGAAAGGTTTGAGGTGGCAACTAACTAGGCCACGATGGCTGATGATGGAATTATTTGCCATGCATATGTGGAACCCCACGGCCGGCGTCGTCTATCGCCCGCGACGCCGTGGCGTTTAGTTTATAGGTTCAACCTATACACTAAAAGGTGTATAGGTTCAACCTATACACTAAAAGGTGTCTAGATACATCCCATTCACAAATCTAAAACATCTTATATTTCCAAACGTAGGGAGTAGTATACCCGCCGCTAGTAGTAGAAGGACGTTGAGTAATAATTAGCAACCAATTAGCTACAACAAGCTTCCCCGTAGTGTACGTTGAGTGGATAGAACCAGGGCAATTGTATGTGACGGCCATGCATGGCAATAGCATAGTATCGACAAAAACTGAATCATTGCCACGTCGATCGGCTATAGCTGCTGCGTGCATTATTGCAGCTTAGTTTATTTTTGCTCCGATTTTTTTTTTTGAAATGGGCGTATTTATTAATTAAATGTTTGATTCTTACACCCGGCCTTTGCATAACTGAGATGCACACAGTCACACGAATGACAGACTAAAACAAAAATTAAAAAAACATTATAAAAAGGCACTAAATTAAAGTCTGGAAACTAAGATAGATCAATCCTCAGATCACGCGGCCATCCATGTCGGGAGAAAATATTCCTCGCCGTGTCCTCCAATCGCGTACATCCGTCCAGAAATACGTCGCGAAACTCCATGCGTTGGAGAATATTCCATGATCGAAGGATAGCCGTGGCTCGATAAATAACCTGCAGAGGGGAAGACACAATGTTATTAAAAATCTTGTCATTTCTACAAAGCAATAGCGACCATATAATGGCAAGCGCTCCCTAAACAAGGTTCTCAGACTTATCAACAATTCCATGCAACCAATTACCAAAAACATTGGTTCTTGAACATGGGGAGATAAGCGCCGAAGATATTTGGATGAATGACCATATAGAACGAGCAAATTTGCAGTGAAAGAATAAGTGTCGAATTGTCTCATCTTGATGACAAAAAACACATTGTGTACTTCCATGCCAATTCCTCTTTACAAGATTATCCTTTGTTAGAATTACCCCTTTCCGTAGATACCATGCAAATATCTTCGTCTTAAGGGGTATTTTCATTTTCCAAATTTTACTATTATCATCGACTAGGAAATCAGGTTGGACCAAAGCTTTATATAGTGAGCCAACAGAAAATTTACCACTTTCCAGTAATTTCCATCTGAACACGTCAACACCGTCCAACAATTGTATCCTGGATAACCGTAATAGTAGATTGTTTCAAGATAATAGTCTAGGACCGATAAGACTTCTTCTGAAAGACACATTAGGAGGATAATCCTCCATCACTGTGGAGATTGTATCCCCTTTATGTCTAACAATTGAATATAGAGCTGGGTACTGTTCGCGAAGAGTAGATTGGCCTAGCCATTTATCTTCCCAAAACCTAATTTGTGATCCATCCTTAATCTCGAAAGCACCAAAACGAAAGAAATGTTTCTTGGTGGCCATAAGACCTGCCCAAAAATATGAATCTCCGGGTTTCCATACCACTTGAGACACAGCTTTGGAGCCCACATATTTCCTCCATAAAATGGTTTGCCAAACGCCTTTCTTAGTAAGTAGTTTAAAAAGCCATTTGCCCAGAAGCGCGGTGTTTTTGACTTGCAAATCGTGTATGCCTAGTCCACCAAACTCCTTCGGCCGGCAAACCACATTCCATCTGGCCAGACGATATTTCTTTTTCTTACTATCCCCTTGCCAAAAGAATCTTGAACGGAAATAATCCACTTTGTTCAAAACCCCTTTTGGCATTTGGAAAAACGAGATCATATACAGTACCATATTAGTAAGAACTGAATTTAAAAGTACTAGTCTTCCCCCAAGGGATAACAATTTTCCTTTCCAACTATTAAGACGTTTTTGTATCCTTTCCTCAACAAGCTTCCATTCAGCAATTGTGAGACGCCGATAATGAATCGGTATTCCCAAATAATTGATTGGAAACTGACCCAGACCACAGCCGAAAAGTTCAGCATATAGGTGGGCCTCGTTTTGGGCCTCGCCAAAACAATACAAATCGCTTTTATGGAAATTTATTTTAAGCCCAGATAAGAGCTCGAATGCTGATAATATTAATTTCAGATTCTTAGCTTTCTCCAGATCATGTTCCATAAAAAGAATTGTATCATCAGCGTATTGAAGAATAGAAAGTTCACCATCAACGAGATGTGGAACTACACCTTCAATTTGGCCGTCAGCCTTTGCTCTCTCAATAAGGATAGCCAACATATCAGCCACTATGTTAAATAGTAAAGGCGATAATGGATCCCGTTGTCTCAGTCCTTTCTTGGTCTGAAAGTATTTGCCAGTATCATAATTTACTTTAATGGCAACACTACCCCCAGACACAAAAGACTGAATCAGAGCACGCCACTACTCAGAAAAACCTTTCATACGGAGTGTTTGCTGGAGGAAAGACCAGTTAACTTTGTCATAAGCCTTCTCAAAGTCGATCTTGAACAGTACACCATTTAATTTCTTTGAGTGTAGTTCATGAATTATTTCATGCAGAATCACAACCCCATATAGGATATTTCTTCCTTGCATGAACGCAGTTTGAGACGGGCTAACAACATTGTCAGCAACCGAATTTAGTCTAATTGTAGCAACTTTAGTGAAAATTTTAAAGCTAACGTTAAGCAAGCAGATTTGATGGTACTGTTGTATACGTTCTGCATTATTAACCTTAGACAGTAAAATTATGTTACCAAAGTTGAGTCTAAAGAGATCCAATTGTCCAACCTGTAAAAACCCAAACAAATTCATCAGGTCCTCCTTGATAACGTCCCAGAATTTTTGGTAAAATTCCGCTGGGAATCCATCAGGACCTGGTGCTTTGTTATGTTCCATTTGGAAAACCGCTTTCTTGACCTCTTCCTCGGAATATGAGGCAGATAGAAAACTATTTTCTTCATCCGAAACCTGGGAAATATCGGACATTTGGGACTCATCCAGAGAGAAAGAATTCTCCACTGGAGCCCCAAACAAGGATTTATAATACGTAGTAATATATGACTTCAGATGTTCTTGTCCCTCAATCATACCTTCGTCTTGAATCAGAGAGTGAATAAGTTTCTTCTTATGCCTGCCATTGGCAACTGTATGGAAGTATCTAGTATTCGCATCTCCTTCCAGAATGAATTTAGCTTTAGAGCGTTGGTACCATTTGAGTTCCTCTTCGCGAAGAAGTCGGGCTATCTCTGCATTCGATTGGCTTTTAAGCTTAATTTCTTGTGCAGTTAATGGCCTTACCTCCGCGGAAGCCTCTAAGTCATCTAATTTGCTCCGATGCAAGTTGGTGAGAGGAAGCTTTCTTGGAAAGAGATAGTTTTGGACCAGAGCAAGGAGCGAACGCACGTAAATGTGTGCCAAGGGTATGCACGGTTTAATCTTAATCCTCCTCCCTCCAAACGAAGCACACCATGAACACTCTGGCAGGTTAATGCTTAATTTGCTCGGCGGTGTTTTAGACCTAGTTTTACTAAGTACTAGCTTCCTTTTTTAAGGGTCCCGATATGTGTGTGTGTGTGTGTGTCGATGATGATCGGTTTTCACTTAGTATTCCGTAATTAACCGCACAACTCTTTTCTTTTTAGTCCATGGAACAGTGAAAACCTTTTGCCTAGTGTTTCGAAGAAATAATCCTCCCTCCCATAGTAGGAATATCTCTACTACGCGTGGTGATGTCGACCGTCTTGTTGGAGGTTACGAGACTGCGACATATCTTTAACAAAGAGAAAAAAAAAGGAACACATAACATGGCACGAACCAGATGGCGCGACACTTGGAGATAGCCATGACCAAGAGTATGGTTCTCTGGGTGGATCCTATATTTTGGATGTGGCCTTAATAGGTGTCGATCGTAGGTCACACATAGCCGCATTATTGTACTGTCTGCTCGCCATGGTTTACACTGCTTTATCGCAAACCGAAAGCCTCCTTATATTTTGCATGACCAAACCAAACGAAATCTTGGATGACCCGGCCCCATCGGTGCTGGCTCATGCATTATTTGTTGGAGATATGTTCGTTCCATAGAGATCGATGTACCCATCCTTGTGCACAGCCAAGCAAATCTAGAGTTTCTAGCGAGATCACATAATAGTAAGAATTATGTGATCTTGTTGTTGCCTTTCATTTTTTAGGGGAAGCAGGTCCAAACCACATGATGCTAGCCACATATTAAGGAGGATGGATGGATGTGTGGTGAAGCAATGGCAGGTGTCATGCCAGCGTTTGGGCCACGTCTTGGATCATGAATTATCCACTGCTAGACATGACGCTGGAGCGACTTTTGTGTCCTGTCACTCAAGCCCTATTGGATTTCATATACACCGGGGAGCCAAAAATTAGATTCCCTGCAGAGTAGTTGCAATAATATGCAGATCATATATCAAGAAATTTCTATGGCCTAGTTCGACCGATTAACATGAACTTGTGGAATATCGAATTGACTGAACTCCTGGCTACAATTCTATGCACGTGGACGAGCTCCACTTAGCAGGTGCCACGTCAGGTAGGTGCTGATCAACATTTGCTTTTGCTGTTGATTAGGATCTCCTTGGTGTCGCCAACTAGAGTCGAGCTCTGGTACTGCTGGCGGCAGCATGCTTCCCTTCACCTTGCGCATGCAGAAGATCTGGCGTCACGGCGGTGCACCCTGGAGTCGGTGACAAGCTTGACCCTTGGGCTGGTGGTGGCATGGGGCGAGACGGGGGCGGGACTCCAGGTGGACGACATGGGAAGCATGGCGGACGGGCTGGTCTGGGCCTAATCTAGAGGTGATGTAGGGTTGATCCCCTCAACTGGACCGTTCTGTAGTCTGAAGGTTGTAGGTACTAGTGTTGTCCTAGCTCGTTCACGCCATTGGATTTGTGGTGTGATGTATTTCACGTCGTGGGCTCAAGTTCATGGATGTCGGGTGGTGGACTCGGAAGGTGGAACCATGTGGGTGACTCTGCGATGAACGACATGGCACTGGTGGTGGTCTCACTATTCGGCCATGTGGATGGCGAGGAGCGAGCGGTAGGGGATTCTGGTGCTAGCGACACTTTGACGTTGCCATCTCCTAAGTTGCATTTTGGAGACCTGACTCGGGGGCAACGGGCGACCTAATATGGGAGCGGTGCGGTGGGTTTTCTAGGTAAAATCTCAGCGCTACGGCGTCAAAGGCAGCGATGCCTACAGTTATGTCATAACCTTCGTGGGGGCGCCGTTGTGGCTATCTTCCCATCGATGAGGCTCTGGGTGAAAATAGTTCACCATCATGGTCACGGTGGCGACGCAGTGCGTCGTCGTGGAGCTCCGGCTCCTCTATGTTTTGCTTATATGTCTTGGGTGGCAAGTTGTGGTTTTTCGTCTTTTATTTTGTTTACCTTTGATCTGTTTTGCTATAGGTTCTTTTCTCATCATGATATATTAGTTCGGTTATTATGCCTTTATTTATAAAACGGGACAAAAGCCTTTGTCAATAAGGAGGAGAACATGTACGTTCAACAATGATTGAGCATCTAATATACCTTACTAAATGTCCTCCTTTCCTGAACCCAATAGCTGGGCTTGTGGAATCGATGAACCGAAAAGGAAAGGGCAATAGCAGAGGGGACTAGATTCCTGGGTCCACGAATGATTCAGCGAACCGAAACCGATCCATGGATTCTCTAGCACTGGTACCTGCACTGCAAGTACATACAGCAGGAGATTGAAATTAATTTTGCATAGCTGGCATGTTCCCACTTCAAACCCTTCTCGTGGTTATTAGCACAAAACGAAAGAAGCCTCTACTATATATGAGACACTCCAACCTCCTCCCACTCCGTCCAGCTAGCTAGCTATGGCCCTTTAATTTGGGGAGCCATCAATGGCCTCTTCGTTTGCAATTCCTTCAAGGAGTGCTGGGTTACTCCAATGACGATCGGACGAGATGCTGACTCACCATTGTCGGGGCATAGAGATAGAGAAGGTGGAGAGTCCATCTGGACTATACCGGACCCAATCAAGAATCTTAGGTGAATGAACAATGAGACTCTACTCAATGGTGTAGCTATGAATCCATGTTGCTCAAATTTGCATGGATAACTAGTAGTACTCCAGCAGCTTCTCATCCGCATCAGCAGGGACAGGGACAGGACAGTACAATAATGCGAGCTAGCCATGGTAGGGACCGATGGGATGATCCGCTCCGAGCCACCCAAAATGCTCGGGGTCCGACCAGGCATCTGAAATTTTTCGCCGGTAGAGCCATTTGAAATTTGGCCAATTTTACATATATATATATATATATATGTATAAAATACCAACAACGTTGATACATCTAGTTGAGCTATTTTCGTATTATATGGATCACGACACTCTCTTACCAAACCTGGAATTCTGGATAGACGGAAGCATTTTTTTTTCCTTTATCACCAAACCTTAATCAATCCATAGTGGAGATGGGTAGATGTTTGGTTAAGCAATAATGTGTGGCATCAAACCACCGTTTCTGTTATAGTTACGACAAGAAGGTAACGAAGAACGAAAATAAAATCACAGCAATGAGACACAGATTTAACGTGAAAAAACCTCTTCAATAAAAAGAGGAAAAAACCACGGGCGCCAGCCAACGAAACTTCACTATATCGGGGAGTGTTTATAAATGCCGGGGATTTCACAGATGCAACTCATCCCAACCGGTGGCTTATAAGAGGTTTATATATCGGTGGAAACCTAGGTGTCTTCCACTCGGCCCTAGCCTCCGGCGACGGGTCTCGCTCCACTCATCAGAAGTTGGCCTATACTTTGTAGAATTTGGATCAACATATAACAGTTTCGGTCTTTCGGACCACATTAGGTACCACGAACATGAAATCTAATTATCCTCCCTGGATCCATCGTGTGCTCCTTCCTGTCGTGTCGTTCATGGCCTCTCGTTTGCAATGCATGCACACAAGCCACATGCATGAAGAGCAGAGGAGGTGCTGGTTACTCCATGACAGTCCATGAGGTGCCGACTCGCCACTGTCGAACGGGATGTACTACATGACATGTACAGTATATTTCGGCTCGAGGATAGTACTTCCCAAAATATAAGACATATTTGTTCTAACATGAGCTTTATAAACTTTGACAAAATGTCAACTTGTATACGACCAAATTAATGTAGGCACACACATCTAACATGAACTTTTTTTTCTTCTAAATACGTTTTCCTTAAGGTTGATGAAGTTTTAAGTAGTGATAAAATCAATTAAGTAACGCCGGGTTATTTTTTGTTCCGGTTCCCCTCGGTCTCGTTCCAATGTCTTCGCGGTAAGTATTTTTTGTCCTTGAAAGTTTTTGTTTATTTATGATCTTTTGTATATAAGAGTCTTTTCACCACCTTGTATGATAAATTCATCCGTTTATAGCTTCATTTGTAAAGCGGGACAAAATCCTATTAGGAGAAATTAAGACAGCAGGTGATAAATAAGCAAACAAAAACCGAAAGCATAATCTAGCAAGCAAATATTCCGCCTAGTAGAGGAACCCACGAATAATTCATAGAACCGAAACCGATGGCTTCCTCGGACTCTTGCGGTCTCTATCAGCAACAGCAACTCGGCAGGCTGGTCCACCTTATTACATTGCATTGTTCTGCTACTTAAACAGATAAAAAATGGCATTATTAGAGATACATACACACTCAGTGAAGACAATAAGTGTCAATGATGGCGACCAATGTGTGTACACTGCATCTGATTGAGGAGGAAATTAGAGGCCTGAGATAGAGGCCTGTGCCAACTAGGCCACGATGGCTGGTGATATATAATCTTCTCCTCACTCAACCTGCCCGAATTATTTGCCATGAGTGGAACCCCGCGTACGGCGTCTATCGCCACGGCGCCGGTGCCGGCAGCACCGCGGCGTTGCCACAAAGTGGAGAGAAGATGTGCATCTCAGACTACTCATCTGACCATGCGTTATTGTCGGAGAGATGTTCGTTCTATAAATATCAATAATTACCCATCCTTATACACCGGAGCAGATCAACAGCCAAGCAAAGCTGGAGCTTCTAGCGAGATCAGCTAGTAGCTTCAGCTTCATATAATAGTAAGAAACCAACAGAGATGCAACCAAGAAGCCGTTGCACTTTCAGCATCGTCGCGTAGATCAGCAGCAGTACAGTAATGCATAGCACTTTTGCTTCACCAGCTAGCGAGTATATAGTTGCTCCTGGCCGTGGATGCATCCAGCTGTTGCTCCACCAGCTAGCGAGTATATAGTTCACTAACGTTTGCTTCGTTCTTTCTTGAATCAGATAAGACGTTGGAGATGCGTGCGTGCGTGCATGCTTGTGTCACTCTCAAAGCTAAGGTCCTTGTTCTGTAAATGAGTATTGACCATTGAGTATTATATACACTTTCTTGCGGGGAACCACCAATATCAACATCAGCAAGGAAATGGATGGGGCACACAATAATATGCAGGTAGGGATGGGATTGTTGAAGTGTATAAGTGGATTGTACTAGCTCTTTTCATCAGTTCGGACTTTTGGTTGCGTTGGCTAGTGCATGAAGCTTAACAGGGATAACCTGCTCCCCTCATTCAAGCCAACCCAAAATTCTTGGATTAATCCATGAAAACACCTCTCTTGGTCACGGTTGTACCAACAACCCCTCTCAATCGCGCGCCAGATCACTAGTGCAGGCCCCCCCCCCCTTTAACTCCGGTTGGGAGGGCCCTTTAACAGCGGTTCCCCAACCGCTGTTCAGGGTTCGGTGTTAGAGGGGGGGGGGGCCTTTAACACCGGTTCTTATACGAACCGGTATTAAAGGGTGGCGCACGTGGGGCTGCAGAGCCTCAGTTCTTTAACACCGGTTCAGATTCTGGAACCGGTGTTAAATCTTCTGCCGCAGAGATTTAGAGTTCTGCCGCGCAGCAACGCTAAATCTCTGCGGCCATTCTCTCTACGTGCAGGTGTGTATTGCGGGAGGGCGAGGGAAATCGATCGAGCGGTATACTTATAAATCGTCATCGGTACATACGAGTACATGAATAATTAAGCAACTATTATTATACACAAACATCGTCCCGGCACATACATCGTCATCGTTCATTTTGGTGGATATCTAAAGAGTTCTCCGCCAGCGTGACGACCTCATCAAGTATGAACCCCCAATTCCTCTTGAATGGCTCGTATGCGTTCAAATGGTAGGAGTTGGTCCCGCATCCGCTCGATCTGAATATATATGAAGAATGGGGTCAATATATATATAAGAATCAAACTCAACACAATTGATGGTAATAAAATAATGTTGTGGACTTTGTTTACTTACTCTAAGTTGTTCTAGTGCGGCTTGGCACATATATCGTGTTCGAATGAATTCGCAAACATAGTACCCACATAAGTTATTGCCGTGTCCCTGATGCGCGCACTTTACGAGAATAGAGAGTTCAATCAAAATAATAATCAATAAAGCATGATATAATTGAATTGGAAGCTAGCTAGTATTACTTACATTTTGGTCTACAAATTTTAGTTCTTCTGACCATTCACCCACGGCCCTGCCCGTGGACATTTTCCAAACCCTGTCCGACAAAGAAAATGGATAAAGGAGTAATTAATTACTTATTGTCACGAAAGTTGCCGAACTAGTACGATAATATGATTGAAATTACCTCTGGAGCATCTCTCTAAAGTCTGCCATAGCTCTTTTTCTTTTCGTAACGAGTCCATGATAAGGACTTTTCCTGAGTCGGGTTGAATGACTAGCAGAATAAAGTGGAACCTACGCACGCATAACTCATCATCAGTTACACTTAACATCGAGTAAGCCGAAATAGAATGTGTACAAGAGAGAGGGTAACAGTACTCACGAGAAGTTGTAAGGCAATAGTATTTCCCTTTTGGTTTGTTGTCTCAGTAAAGACTTTAGCAAGTAATCTTCTGTTTGCCCGGGTTTGTCTCTTACCACTTCTTCATGAACTCTATTTGGGTCAACGAACCCAATGTCAAAAGGGCCTCCTTTCATGCATTCCATAACCTTTTTCCTGCATAATAGTATATACATATTTGGTGAGCATATATATATACATGCAATTAATGAAGTGAATGAGATGAGATAAAAATTACAGAAATAGTACTTACACACAATAAAGGCTGATGGCAGATTTGTCGAGTTCCTTCTGATTGAATAGAAAATGCAAGTCTTGAATGTTGAAGTCGATCGCGTCGTCTCCGCACAAGAAAATCTGATCTCTTATATGCGCCGTGATCCATTCTTCTTTTCTCGTCTTGCAGAAATGAAGGTACCACTTGTGCAATTTTCGCATCTTTGTTGGTAGATTCTTGAGCTCCTCTTTCTTGACTAGATTCTTCCCATACTTCCATGGCTGTATGGGGTTGACATCGATTTGGGCAAGTTGTCTCCCATGACGTTCAAGTATGCAATGTAAGTCATCCCCATCTCATTGGCCTTTCTTTATAGCTCTGCCTCGTAATCATCTACGGAGGAGGCGTCCGTTTAACAAACATTTGGGCGGGCGCATGATTGGTTTTCCTGCTCTCGAGCATGGGAACTGTTTTTGGGTGCCTCACGACGCTACTTTCAGTCTCCTCGGCGCCTTGCATCCGCCTTCAAAATCTGGCGCTCGTAGTCCGGCACAAGTGGGGTTTCAGGTTTCAAAAGATTATTGTAAAACTTTTCCACCACCGCCGGATCTATTTTCTCCTTTGGCTCGGCCCGTCTAGGTGCAAAGAATTTCTTGACCTGTTTTTCCGAGATCCTATTGGTCTCCTCGTCGCTGCGATTCCACGGTAAAACCGGCAATGGCTTGGCGGAAGGCTGCGGGACGTTTTTTGAACTCTTTGGCGTCGGTTTCCTGCGGATTTCTTTGTGGCGATTACTCGATGCTCCTCGTGGCGGCTCTTCCGCTTACCGAGGAGATGGCTGAAGCACCGGAGATGGTGACGGGCGGAGATGGCTGCCAAGCAGAGATGGTCGACAGTGGAGATGGCTGCCAGAGAGATGGCCGACGGAGATGGCTGCCAGAGATAGCTGAAGCGGCTCGGGCTATCAGACGCCGCGGAGGCACGGGGGTGCAGTGACCTCAATTTGGAAGCACAATGTGTTCCTTCTTCCAAAGAATGGTTGTTTTCACTGCAAATTTGAGTTGAGTTTCCCTTCACCGTAGCATGGTCAAGCTGCTTCCTCATATTCCTTCACAACCTCATCCACCCGACAATAGCATAGCCATCCGAATCGGTGGTAAGTTCCACCAGCTACAGGAGGTAAGGCATAGCCGATACCACCTTAATGGATAAGCCCATTAATCTCACATGCAGCTCAGCGTGTTCGCTCTCCGTGATCTCATCAACGGGTATCGAGGACCCGTCATTTCAAGCGTTGGCTACATGTTCTCCGTGGAAGCCACTGCTGCTTTGCAGATGCGGGCGGACAGCTTCCAATGCGTGCTCTTCATGCCGCTGAGATGGGCCGGTAGCTTGATGGCTCATTGTGCATTCACTTGCGTCGCAGCGCCGCAAGTGCATGTTCTATCTGTCATCCGCTCAGACGCTCTTTTTCTTTTCTCGCGCGTCATCTGTAAGAGTCGCCCATCGGCAAACCCATCCTTCCACGTCATACCCGTGCCTCGTGCATGTCCAGGTGTTCTTTTTACCGATGGCGTGTGAGCTGGTCATTCTCTCTCGGGATGGAAGGTCTGGCGGATGTTTCCTCGTATGTCGTGATGAGTTCAGTGACGGGTTTGGCAAGGATGGTTGGGAAGATACACAATCGCTTCGGGTCCAACCTTGCCCCGATTCCGTAGAACCAAGTCTTTGCACGTAGGTCCCACCCATCCGTCTGGGTGTGATCCCTCTCAAGCAGGCCTCTCAGCTTCCTCCCACTTAGGCCTCTCGAGATATGTAGCCACCGACCCGTCCTCTGGTGATATTCCTTCTTGAGCATTAAGTGTATTGGTTTCACCTCTTTTTAGCTATAGCACTTTTTTATATGTCTCAAATTCGCCGGTGAGGTCTTATCTTTGCATAATATGTCTTGAAATCTGAGTCTTGCGAGCTTTGACAAATTTGTTCAATTTTGTCTTCCGATTCGGAAAGCCTCAGCCATCTTCTTTAGAGTCCACTCTTTGACCTTTTCTTTATAACCGGTTGTTTTCATCCTCCTCTGGCGGAAGGGTGAAATTTACCAACAACGAATTCCAAAGCGTTTCTTTGGATCTGTCATCGACAAAGGTACCATCGCCCTTCTTTGGCTTATTCCAATATTCAATTATGATTGGGATTTGGTCCCTAACAAGAACACCAGCTGACGTATAAATTTGTCTGCGGCCTTCTTGGGCTCCATCGGCTGCCATCAACACGGATCGCTTCGATCGTGAACTTTGCACGATCTTTCAACCGCTAGCTCGCTCGCTTGCTCTTTTCGTAGAAGAAGATGGTTGCTGGCTGGTCGATCCAGAGGGCTAAAAGAAGAAAGAAGCGTTAATTAATACATGTAGAAGAATATTGTTGGTGGAAGTCAGCTGAGGCTTAATCAATGCATATACCTCGCCGGACTTTGTAACCATTAAATTGCGTTCACCGAGTCTTCATCTTCTCCATGACTAGTACTTGAGATGTCGTCGTCATGTCCCTCCAAGTTCAGATATTGTGAGGTGTCCTCATCAATAATGTTCTCCATTATTTCTTCTTCTTCAAGGTTTCTACTAAGTGGATCCATAGTTTCTAAAACAATAATATTATCTAGAGTAAGAGTGTAAACATTCAAGTGGACTTGGATTCATACACAAATATACATATTATTCATACCAAAATACACAAATAAATACACAAATGAGTCGAGGTCCAATTTGTATACAAGTTTTAATCTATGCATGTAGTACAATTTATCGAGCAAACAAGTTTTAATCAGATGAGTCAAGAATCACACACGTGGCGAACACGTGGCGCTCACCGCTGGGGTGACGTTGGTCTCGTCGGGCGGCGGTGCTCGTCGGACGGATGCGCGGGCTCGTCAGGCGGTGCTAGCGGGCGGCTCGGGCGGCGTCGGCGTTTAAGCCTATGAGCTCCGGCGGCGTAGACGCTCTGCACGGGAAGAGAGCGAGGTGGTCAGTTAGGGTTTAGACTTTCTCCAGATCACCGCATAACCGATATGCTCGAACGGGGGCGTGTAGCCGCGAAAGGGGAATGGGAAAATGTGGCCGTGAAAGAGAGCCATGTCTGGGCGGGAGAGAGCGTGAGCACCGGAATTTGTTCCTAGATGTTGCATGTTGCGATCTCTACACAGGCCGGAGTGGCGTCCAGGTGCGCGAACCGTCGTGTGGATGCATTCGCTGAAAAGGTGTTTCTTGTCGATTTGGAGTAAATTGCACAAAACCACGACAATTGAGTCTAGAGATTTAAAAAACTACGACAATTAAGGACTGCTTAAAAAAACTACGAATTTTGGAGCTAGAGACTACAAACAACTACAAACTTTGCCTAATCGAACAGTTAGCTAGTTTAATCGCAATTCTGACAGGACGGGCCCACCTCAAGATCATGAGGTGGCGATGCAGATGGATCGTCTCCCCGACAGCGTTAGCGGCCCGTTACCTCCATCCGGGGTCGTCTTCTTCCTTCATCCATTCACAGAGAGACATGGGAGCAGCCGGTAGGCGAGCCCCGAGGCTAAGTGAGCGCTGAACGGCAGCCGTCGCCAGACCTTCGGAGGGCGGCGTGGTCACGGAGCGCCAGGGGCAGGAGAGCAGGCTCATGAGGAGGCGCCATGCGGAGACACGGGAGGCACATGGGTGGAGGTGCTCGTGCCAGGCGTCGCGGCAATGGTGACCCTTACGCTGCGGCACTGAGGGTGGCGCTAATCGCTGGAGCAGTCGAGGTCGCCGCGAAGGAGGTGTGGAGGCGGACATGGCTGGACGGACGGGGCGGTGGAAGCGGGTCGGGAAGGATGCGGAAGATCGAGGGTCGGGGCGAACCTCGAGCTCCGGAAACGGCGGTCGGGCGGCGGCAATGGTCGGGCTCAAGCGGCGCGACGGCGGGTCGGGGCGGCGCTTCTCTGTTCTCGATCGATCTGCTCGATGGGGAAGAAAGGACGAAGGGAGGAAGGTGAAATAAATACACTTTAACACCGGTTCGTGGTGGAACCGGTGTTAAAGGGGGTTCACAAGATTATTACCCCTTTAACACCGGTTCGGTGGAACCGTGTTAAAGGTTTCACAAGATTTCTTTAACACCGGTCTGGCGTGAACCGTGTTAAAGGGTGGGCGTATGAAAGAATAAATGTTTCTTTAACACCGGTTCTGTCGAACCGGTGTTAAAGGGGGCATTTATTTCATGCATTAAAGGGGCTTTTTTAATTCAAAAAATATGATATGAATTTAGAAAATTCATATCTTTTTCATTTCAACTCATAAAAATATGAATAATATATCATAATTTTCAGAAAAATAATATCTATCCATTCATGTAAATCATTTTATATTTAATTTACATGAATTTTTTTAAATAATTAAAACACTTATTTCATGCATTAAAGGGGCTTTTTTAATTCAAAAAATATGATATGAATTTAGAAAATTCATATCTTTTTCATTTCAACTCAGAAAAATATGAATAATATATCATAATTTTCAGAAAAATAATATCTATCCATTCATGTAAATGATTTTTATTAGATCAAATCATATTTTAATGCCGCATCTTTTGTATTAACATTTTTGAATTGATTGGATATTTAAATGTCGCATCTTTTGTATACACTTGAATCTCACCAAGCCTCTCTCAACTTGCATTGTTTTTGATCAATATGTTGGTGGTTTTTCAATTAGCCATTTGGTGGTTGCTTCACAAAACCGTCGCTTTTTATGCTCGAAAATGGAAAATGCCTTTTTGGTGCGATAAAAAGGAAAACTCCTCTTGCAAACTATGCCTTGATTCTAGCCACAACATTGGTCATTTGACCCGAAAGCCAAGAAACCTCGAATGAGATAGGTCATTTTGAGACAGTTACATAAAGCCGAATGGGCGAAAATTAAGATACATAAAAGAACTGAAAATTAAGATACATGGCCAGATTAAGTAACAATCGGCGAACTGAGAAAATTAAGATACATAAAAGAACTGAAAATTAAGATACATGGCCAGATTAAGTAACAATCGGCGAACTTGTTTCGAATGTTGGAGTGATTCATCATGCTCCGCCTACACTGTAATACTCGCCATCAGTAGTCGTCGTACTCGCCGTCATCACTGTCATCGTCGGGGTCGCCGTAATTGAACCTCTGGAGAGTACGCGTGGGCTGGACTTGAGGGTAGCGCGTGGGCTGGACTTGAGGGTAGCGCAGACGGGGGTTAGAGTCGGCGGCAGTGTCATAGGCCATGACGCTCTGGAGAGTCCGACCGCGCCACCATAGCCGACGGCCGGCCTCGTTGAAGTTAGGAGGAGGTGGGCCGTCCTCCTCGTGCCTGGCGAGTGCCCTCTCATGCCGATCCACGAAGAAGGCTTCCCAAGTAGGGAAATAGTCGGGATGCCATCTGGGATTCCTCCGCTGCTCCGGCGTGAGCTCGAAGTAGTAGTGGTTCGTGATGGCCATCCGGCGCGCCACACCTAGAGGGATAGGAGGAACCGGCACGCCTCCGACGCCAAAGATCCGGCCGACGGGACACAAAGTTGGCAGCGGGGGTAGTTCGAGGCGCAAAGCGCCTCCGCCTCCCTGGGGGTTAGTGCTAGGGTGGAAGCCATGGGAAAGAGTGATGAGGTTGCAGATATGAGTCTAGAGATGTGCAATGACAATGGAGGCCAACCCCCTACATATATATATAGTGAACTAGCGGGAAGAACTGGAGGGAAGAAATCAAGGGAAGAAAAATGGCGGGAAGAAAAATGGCGGAAGAATCAGGGAAGAAAAATGGCGGGAAGAAAAATGGCGGGAAGAAAAATGGCGGGAAAAAATGGCGGGATGAACCTTTAGTCCCGGTTGGAGACACCAACCGGGACTAAAGATGAACCTTTAGTCCCGGTTGGAGACACCAACCGGGACAAAACACGAGTCAGCACTAATAATAGGGGTGAGTGCATGTCGACATTATGTCGTGCGGCGTGTACCTTGTCCCGGATGGTGTCACCAACCGGGACTAAAGATGAGACACCAACCGGGACTAATAATAGGGGTGAGTGTCGACATTATTTTGTAAGTGTCAACACTATGTCGAGCTGCTTGTACTATAAATAGGCATCCTTGTGAGTCCAGTCCTCCAGCCAGTTTGAGGCAGGGACACCACTACGGCCAGTTTCAGGGAGATGCCGACGGAGCCCAGTCCTCCGGCATCTCCGAGAAACTGGTCATAGAGGCACTCCCTAATATGTGAAATTAGTTAGCTCCCTGGTGTATTGATCTAGTTAGAGAAGTTACAAAGCTGCAAGATGGTTTTTGAGCAGGACACCACTACGGCCAGTTTCAGGGAGATGCCGACGGAGCCTAGTCCTCCCATCTCCAAGAAACTGGTCATAGAGGCACTCCCTAATATGTGACCGCGCGCGTTTGGAGATCAGATCTTAATGGTAAGTACGAATCGGGACAACTTCTTCTCATAGTCCCGGTCCATCCACAAAACATGACTAACACTCAAGACATGTATTAATATTAAAAACATGAACTAGAGTTACATAATATGAGCATGAACTTCTTGGCATATACCCTTCCTTATGATCGCTTCAGACGTAACCATGGAGCATCTTCTTTACTTAACGGAATGCTTGGGTCAGTTTTCACTGTGAAGGGCGGAATTTCATCAAACTTATTATAATCTTCCCGACATGTCTCTTGTCCTCGATTCCCACGATGTTTCTTTTCCCTGAAAAGAACTATGTTACGCTTTGGCTCATCATATGATGTATTCGCTTGCATATTTTTTCTTTTTTTGGTCCGGAGGACATGTCCTTCACATAGAAAACCTGAGCCACATCATTGGCTAGGACGAATGGTTCGCCTAAGTTCTTCATAAGATTGTTGAGATCCACCGCTGTCATTCCGTTCTTGTCTACCTCAACCCCTCCTCCCGTTAGCTTGACCCATTTGCAGTGAAACAAGGGGACCTTAAAATTAGGTCCATAGTCAAGTTCCCATATCTCCTCTATGAACCCATAATACGTGGTCTTTTGCCCATTGTCTTCTGCTGCATCGAAGCGGACACCACTGTTTTGGTTGGTGCTCTTTTTATCTTGGCCTATCGTGTAAAATGTATTCCCATTTATCTCGTACCCTTGGAAAGTACATACAGTCGAAGACGGTGTCCTGGCCAACAAGTACAGCTGATCCCCAACAATGGTGTTATTCGTGAGAAGTCTTTGCAGCCAGCCGCCAAAACTCGCCATGTGTTCACTTATAATCCATTCATCAGACTGCCCCGGGTGTTTGAGGCGTATTAAATTCTTGTGTTCATTGATATACGGCGCAACCAAGATATATCTTTGTAAAACCGTGTAGTGTTCTTGATTGAGAGAATGTCCGTCCCTACATATCATTGCTTTACATCCTAGGGTGCCTTTTCCACGCAGTCTCCCCTCATGTCGTGATTCTGAAACACCAATCGCCTTAAGGTCAGGAATAAAATCAACACAGAACTCAATGACCTCCTCTGTTACATAGCCCTTGGAGATGCTTCCTTCTGGCCTAGCACGGTTATGAACATATTTCTTTAAGACTCCCATGTACCTCTCAAAGGGGAACATATTGTGTAGAAATACAGGACCGAGAATGGCAATCTCTTCTACTAGGTGAACCAGGAGATGCGTCATAATATTGAAGAAGGATGGTGGGAACACCAACTCAAAGCTGACAAGACATTGGGCCACATCTGTCTGTAACCCTGGTAGGCTTTCTGGATCGATTACCTTCTGAGATATTGCATTGAGGAATGCACATAGCTTCACAATGGGTACTCGAACATTTTCAGGTAGAAGCCCCCTCAATGCAATCGGAAGCAATTGTGTCATAATCACGTGGCAGTCATGAGACTTCAGGTTTTGGAATTTTTTCTCTGCCATATTTATTATTCCCTTTATATTCGACGAGAAGCCAGACGGGACCTTGATACTGCTCAGGCATTCAAAAAATATTTCCTTCTCTGCTTTGGTAAGAGCATAGCTGGCAGGAGTTAAGTGGCATCGTTTACCCTTCTCGTTCTCAGGATGCATAGGCTCTTGAGGGCCTTCGACGCGTTCTGGTCCTGTCGTGCTTCCGGTGTATCTTTTGTCTTCCCATACACTCCTAGAAAGCCTAGCAGGTTCACGCAAACATTTTTCGTCACGTGCATCACGTCGATTGAAGAGCGGACCTCTAAGACTTTCCAATAGGGTAGGTCCCAAAATATAGATTGCTTCTTCCACATGGGCGCGTGTCCGCATCGTCATTCGAACAGATAGACCGGGACCTTTTCCAAAGATTACTTCTAGGTCCTTGACCATACCAAATACCTCCTCACCGCACGGAGGACAGGCTTCCTCCGGTTACGCCAGACGTTTGAAATGCTTGCCTTTCTTTCTTCTTGGATGCAGTTCGGAAGAAATCGGCGATACCCTAGGTACACAACCTTCTTATATTTATCCAAATATACACTTTCAAGATTCATCTAAATAGTGTGTGCATGCATTGTATCCCTTGTTTGTCTGCCCTGAAATGTTACTAAGAGCAGGCCAATCATTGATGGTTACGAAAAGCAATGCTTGTAGGTCAAATGGATCCCCTTTGTGCTCATCCCACATACGTACACCTGGTTTGGCCCACAGCTGTAAAAGTTCTTCAACTAATGGCCTTAGGTACACATCAATGTCGTTGCCGGGTTGCCTCGGGCCTTGGATGATCACTGTCATCATAATGAACTTCCTCTTCATACACAACCAAGGAGGAAGGTTATAGATACATAGGGTCATAGGCCAGGTGCTGTGACTGCAGCTCTGCTCACCAAAAGGATTCATGCCGTCTGTACTTAGACCAAACCTTAAGTTCCTTGCGTCACGTGCAAAGTCCGGGTACTCTCGCTCGACTTTTCTCCACTGTGACCCATCAGCGGGGTGTCTCAACATCGCGTCTTTCTTACGGTCTTCCATGTGCCATCGCAACAACTTGGCATGCTCTTTATTTCTGAAGAGACGTTTTAACCGTGGTATTATAGGAGCATACCACATAACCTTGGCGGGAACCTTCTTCCTAGGGGCCTCGCCCTCAACATCGCCAGATCGCCTCGTCGATCTTATACCTGCAGCAAAGGCATACCGGCATGCATCCAAATTCTCGTACTTATCACCGCGGTAGAGGATGCAGTCATTAATGCAGCATGTATCTTACGCGTCTAATCCTAGAGGCGGACAACCTTCTTTGCTTGGTATGTACCGTCAGCAACTCATTATTTCTTGGAAGAAGATTCTTCATTTTACCAACAACTTTGAAAATGCTTGTCGGTCACACCATTCTCGCCTTCCATTGCAGCAAATCCAATTGGCACCTAGCTTTTGTGGCCATCTTCGCAAGTTGGATACAACAATGTTTTGTGATCCTTTAATATCTGCTCAGCTTCTCCTTCTCCTTTTCAGTTTCACATTCTTCCTTTGCATCAAGAATGGCCCGACCAAGATCGTCATCAGCGGGCCCATCTGCTCCCTCTTGATCTTCATTATCTACCTCCGTTGCATTATCATCATATTCAGGATACATATTATGATAGTTTTCATCATCCTCTTCTTCTTCGTTGTCTTCCATCACAACCCCTTTTCTCCGTGCTTGGTCCAACAATTATAGCTGGGCATGAAACCAGATCAAGCGGTGGGCGTGAATGGTTCCAGTATTTGAGTAGTCTTTCTTGTTCGACGGTGAACACGGACAGCACATAAAACCATTGTGACCACGGTTTGCATTAGCCACAACGATGAAATTTTGGAGGCCGTAATGTACTCGGAAGTCGCGGTCACCGTACATCCATTGCCGATTCATCTGTATTAATATGTAGTATATATCAAAAATAATAGGGAGATGACCATTTATATATATAGTACATCAATGACACATGAAACTATAGTTGCCGACCTCGACCGAGACGGAAAGAGCAACAAGAAAGCTTATTTTGAGCTCTCGGGCATTTCACCAACACCTCTAGTGCATATGAAAAAACACAAACTAGCACTCTTCACACCTCTTGCTAGGCTCCAAAATGTGAAAGAATGGAAGAGTGGGGTGTGTGTGGGCTGGGTGGTGTCTTATATAGCCCTCCTTTAACACCGGTTCGTGCCACGAACCGGTGTTAAAGTCTGAGCCATCGTGCAGGGACCTTTAACACCGGTTCGTGGCACGAACCGGTGTTAAAGGGGGGGCTCCTTTAATACCGTAGAGGCCACGCTGGTACGGCCCCCCCCTTTAACACCGGTTCGTAGAAGAACCGGTGTTAAAGCCCATTTTCGGGATCAACAAAAGCCCTCGTTTCCACACTAGTGGATCATCAGTTCACACAATGTGCACTTTATTTCATCTGGCTTTCTCTTTATCAAACGACACGTTTGCGAGGGGGCAAGCATGATGGCGTTCAGGCGTTGTAACCTCGATCGAGACCAAGCTCGTTGTTGCCTTTCATTTTTGAGGGAAGCGGCAGTGCAGCATCAAACCACACCACGCCATCACCAAACCTAGCCATAGATGGAGGATGGATGGATGTGTGGTTAAGCAATGACAGTGTCATGCCAGCGTTTGGGCCACGGCTTGGATAATGAATTATCCAGTGTCGGACACATGACACTGGAACGACTCATGTGTCCTGTCGCTCAAGTTGGCCTCTCATTTCCGATATTGTGCATCCATCTCACACTGCACGCCACATGCATGCAATGCTCTATTAATTGGCTATCCAGCCACGAGGTGCTGACTCATCAGTGTGTCTAAGATCCTAATAATCAGCAGCCAAGCAACAAGTTCTAGAGAGATCGATCGATAATTAGCTTCAGCTTCATATGATCGGAAGAGACCGAAAAGTGCTTTCTGTCTTCTAAGTTCCGGTGCTCCCTACATATTAAATTTTTTAAAATTATAATTATAAGTATTAAAAATCATGAAACAAACCAAAAACTTAGATGTATCCCACAACCGTATAAAAGCTCAACTAAAAATGCACCGTGCTCTTTGCTCCACAAAATATGACCAAGTCTGAAATTTTGTGGTGATTTGAAATCACACTAGACACACCCAGATCCACACTTTTATTTTTATTTTTGTGTAGCTCAAAACAGATAACATTTGGAATTGATATTTTGCACGTTTGAAAGATATATATTTAGCTACTTTTAGGATTGTTTCATGATTTCTGGAAACATGTAAATATATTATTTCGGTTTGTTTTTTATACAAGGGAGAACCGGAGCTTAGGAGCCAAAATGGATTTCATATACTCTACGGAGCCAAATTGGATCCCCCAAGGAGATTTGTTTGCAACAATGCCGATCGGAAATGTCTATGGCCCAGTTCGACTGAATGACATGAACTGGTGGAATATCGAATCAATTGAACTCCTGGTTACTACCATGTCCACGTGGACGATCGACCTCCACCTAGCAGGGGCACGTGAGTTAGGTGTTGGATTAAAATTTGCTTTTGCTATATTGATCAACTGAACATGCACTAAAGTGACACGAGCTGACTGACCAGTTGAACGATCGATGTTGACATGGCAGCAAGAACACATCAGTGTGGTCATGCATGAGGCATGGCGATTGCTCCATGCTGAGGAGGCATGCATGCATACGTCGTGTGACAAGTGGCATTAATTGATATAACTAGGGTGATTCGGGAGTTGGCTTGTGAAAAATGACAAAAATAACTATTTGCGAAAACTGCAGCTAGCGCAAAATAACCCCATTTTGAAGATATTTCAAAAACCTAACCCAATTGCGTTATCATGTGCACCATAGTACGGGCGATAGTACAATAATGCGGATGTGTGAACCTATTATCGTGACCGATTATGGCCACATCGAACCAACTCTTGGTCATGGCTATAAATGCCTTAAGGGCGAAAATGAATATCTCCAGCGGTTTAGGTGCCCAGCGCCAATCCAAAGCCGACCATCCCTGCATGGAGATTCCCACTTAGTCTGTATTGTAAATTTAACGGAGGATGATTAGGATTAAAACGTGGATACACTTGCGTGCGTTTGCTCGATGCTCTGGTCCAATCTATCTCGGTCTACGAAAGCATCCTCTGACCAACCTACAAACGAGCCACTACAGGACACACGCATTACGCCGAATATGAGAGGAATCCAAATATGATATCAATATCAACTAATCACAAACACTTCGTTTTTGAATTAGCTATTTGGTGGTTGCTTCAGAAAATCCCCTTTTTGCGCTCGGAAAATGAAAAATGGCTTTTTGGTGAGATGAAAAGGAAAACTTGCATTTGATCTTTGATAAAATAGCATATTGTGAACCTAAAAATATTTTTTGTAAAAAACACATCAGCATCGGATCATCTACCTGTAGTTCATATCTGACCCACTTCTTGCCGATTCAGCAGGAATTTATCTTTTTTACCAGAGGTGGACGGAAAGGTTTTAGATTCCCCTGTTGGGACATTGTCCATATAAGGTGGTCTAGTATTTTTGTAAAATGTGGTGGTAGCATTTTGAATTATCCATTTGCTGGTTCCTTCACAAAATCGTCCGTTTTTTGTGCTCGGAAAATGGGAAATGGCTTTTTGGTGCGATGAAAAAGAAACCTTCTTCATGCAACATTGTTCGCCATCCCATGATGCACGTGTATGCATAATATGGACACATTATCACAAACTATGCCTTGATTCTAGCCATAACATTGATCATTTGATCCGAAAGCCAAGAAACCTCGAATGAGATAGGTCATTTTGTGAATTTTTTTTGAGACATAATCAATATACCAAGTTTGATATTTTTCCTTCTTACTATGCCACATAACATAACACCACGCGAAGGTTTCGCATTGTTTTGATCATTTTTGAATTTTTTATGCCCGTTTTAAACTATAGTCAAACTTTGTCGAACAGCGGACATGAAAATTCTTAGCTCGGAGTAGAGCCTCGCTAAACTTGCAATGGATCTTTGATAAAATAGCACATTGTGAACCTAAAAATGATTTTTGTAAAAAAACATGAGCAACGGATCATGTACCTGTAGTTCATATCTAATCTACTTCCTACCGATTCAGCAGAAATTTGTCTTTTTACCAGAGGTGGACGAAAAGGTTTCAGATCTCCCTTTTGGGAAGATTGTCAATATAAGGTGGTCTACTTTTTGTAAAATGTGGTGGTAGCATTTTGAATTAGCCATTTAGTGGTTGCTTCACAAAATCGTCCGTTTTTTGTGCTCGGAAAATAGGAAATGGCTTTTTGGTGTGATGAAAAGGAAAACTTCCTCCTGTAACATTGTTCGCCATCCCATGATGCACGTGTATGCACAATATGGGCACATTATCACAAACTATGCCTTGATTCTAGCCATAACATTGGTCATTTGACCCGAAAGCCAAGAAACCTCGAATGAGATAAGTCATTTTGTAAAGGTTTTTTTGAGACATAATCAATATATCAATTTTGATATTTTTCCTTCTAACTATGTCACATAATATAACACCACGTGAAGGTTTTGCATTGTGTCGATCGTTTTTGAATTTTTTATGCCTGTTTTAAACTATATATATAATATTTTATGTTTCACTTAATTTTTATTTTCAAATGTATAATATTTGAGTGTAGATAGATAGATCTTATTTTTCTGCAAATTTTGATATATTATTTATATTTTTTCAAATTAGAATGATTTAATTATGATTTTTCAAAGTTTAATGGGATAAAATAAAAAAATAGCTACGCTGAGGGCAGCCGTCGGGATAGCATAGAATATGCCGAGGGCAATTCTACGCCGACGGCTGCTTGGCCGAGCTGGCCTGCACGACGGCTTCGACGTTTGGCCGTCGGCGTAGCTTCCTATTTCTGTGGTGAGCAAAGTAAACCTAAAGCTGCAATAATGCACGCAGCAGCCAGCCGACGTGGCAATGATTCAGATTCTGTAGACGCTATATTGGCATGCATGGGCACCACATATAATGGTCCTGGTTGTAGCTAATTGGGTGTCAATTACCCAAGGTTCTTCTACTACTAGTAGACTAATTAACCCAGCGCAGCTTGAGCTTCAGAGCTCAGATGGATCGTATCATGTGCACATTCTTCTCCATGTCGGCGATAGACGCCGTGGGGTTCCTCACATGGCAAATGATTCCGGCAGGTCGAGTGTGGAAAAATATTTGGAATCCTATCATGAGCATTCGTGGCTTAGTTGGCACATGCCTTTGCCAGATCAGGCCTTCCACTTCAATCTCCTGGCCTCTAATTAGCTCTCATGAATATTCAGACCAGACGCAGTGTACTCACCTTAGCTACGGCATCATCGACACTTGTCTTTATGAGTGTACCTATCTTCAATAATACAAGTTGTTTATCTCTTTATGCAGGACATCATGCTGAGTTGTTGATAGATAGCGCAAGAGTCCGAGGAATCCTTCTGTTTCGGTTTTTTGAATTAGTTGTGGGGACTCTCTACTAGGCGGAATGTTTGCTCACTAGATTCTGCTATAAGATTTTTTATCACCTTACAAATAAAGTGATGAATGGCTGAACCTGTACAAGATGATGATAATTAATTAGATTTCTTATTTAAAATTTCATCATCCTTAAGGTAAACATATTTTGAAGAAAAAAACTGTTCATGCATGTTAGATGCATGCATCGATAGTAACTTGGTCTTCTATATGTTGACAACTTCTCATAAAATAGATCAAAGTTTAAAAAGTTTGTTTTAGAGCAAGTAAGTCTTAAATTCTCGAAATTATTATCCTCGAGCAAACAGGTATTGCATGTTTGTGTAGTCTGTCTCTCTCTTTCTCACAAAAAGGGTGGTTGCTGCCATGCATTATTGCTTAACCAAGCATCTACCCTTCTCCTCTCTGGATTGCTCTAGGTTTGGTGATTAAGGAAACATGCTTTTGTTTATCCAGACGCCATGCTAACCACCGACAATGGTAAGAGAGAGCATGAGGGTCCATTTTATATGAAAAATAGCTGAACTAAATGTATCGATGTTAGGTTTGTATTGTGTCATATATGTTGACAAAATTTATGTAAAATTGGTCAAATTTTAAAAGGATTTATCGGGCGCCAAAATTAACTAATACTACACTCTTATACTTGTAAAACTATCAACTTCATGCTGAAATGTAGTACATGTCGTGCATGGTAAATTTCTATAGCATTGGCATCAAGGAGAAACATAATTCCATTTTAAGCTAGATAAACGCGATATTATGACACTTTGAAAAAGATACATAGTCCATATTATTTGTGTGAAATTCATGATTACAGTGGTTTTCATTCTAGATATGCCAACTATGCTTCCTTGCAGAGTTGATTAAGTCAACCATTCTCGTGGCTAACCTCTATCACACACTGTCACCACATGCATAAACGGTAGAAGTCTCATTTCACAATTATCAAGAGTCAGACCAATTGTTGCCATATGTACACACTAGCTTGTCCGTGTCACTCAAGCAATCATCCATGAAAATAAGTCGACCTGAGGGGCACAACTTTGATGTACACGTCCCCTTGATGACTTGATCAGCAATATTTTTCGTAATGTTTTCTATTTTGAGCGACACAGAAATGACGAAAGTGTGGATCTATGTATAGTGATCTCAAATCACAAAAAGAAAAATCAGAATTTGTCATTTTTGTGTAGCTCAAAATACAAAACATTTCGAGTTAAGTTCTTATATAGTCGTGGGAGTGGGATACATCTAATTTTAGGACTTTTTAACGACTTTTCATACTTATTACAATTATATTTTTTGATATTTTAAATAGGAAGCTGAAGCTGCAACTAATTATCGATCAATCTCTCTAGAAGTTGTTGACTGGCTTCGTATTAATAGGCTCTCAGACACCGATGAGTCAGCACCTCGTGGCATTGGATTCAAGAAAGAACGAATAGAGCCTGCATGCATTCGATAGACGCTATCGGAAATGAGAGGCCAGCTTCATTGACAGGACAGAATAATTCATCATCCGCCATTGCTTAACCACACATCCATATATCCCCTACGTGGCCAGCTCCATGTGGTCTGGTGGTGCTTCCCTCAAGAAATGAAAGGCTACAAAACGAGCTCGCGGTCTCGAGGTTACAACGCCATAATGCTTGCCCCCTCGCCAACGTGCACATTGTAACCGATGATTTGGCACGCGATCGAGATCGAGTTGGCGTGTACCGTGACCAAGAGGTGGATTCCTGGATTAATCCAAGAATTTTGGGTGGCCTGAATGAGGGAGCAGGTTATCCCATTTCTACCTACATATTATTGTGCCCCATCCTTGTCCTTGCTGGTGTTGATGCTGGTGGTTCTGCAAGAAAGTGTATATCAGCTCCGTGTGGTCTGCATTATTGTACTGCTGCAAGATGTTAGGGATACGTATTTGAGTTAGTATCTGAGTAGAGTTACCTCTTCATATTTTAGTCGGATAGCACCAGGTGATAGCCTAGCAATATATATAAACGGGTACACCCCTTGTAAGACACCGTGGAGTTGAGCATACAAGAGAGAAAGCAAGGCTTGACAAGAGCATTTGGCGATCAAAGTTGTTTTCCGTGTGCGTGCGTGAGTGTACTAGTTAGATCAAAAGAATCGATCGGCTAGCAGCACGTGCATCTCGGCGGAAGTTATCGGATACGTGCGTGTCGTCTCGTCAGAATTTCCTCGTCGGTGTCGTTGGAAAGTATGCTAACAATTGGTATCAGAGCCTCGCGGAGGATGTCCTAATAACGGGAGGTCATGACGGGCAAGGAGCTAGACGAGTATTCTGGTGCGGCTATGGGTGCACCGGTGTCGATGCAGTATCCGCGGTACAGCCGCGACAACTACACGGTCTGGGCGGTCCAGATGGAGTGGGCGTTAGAAGGCGCCAGACTCTGGGAGACTGTCGATCCAGGCGGCGACGAGTTCAAGAAAGACGCGTCGAAGTACCACCTAGACCGATTAGCACTCACGACCATATGCTCGGTGGTGCCAACGGATCTGATGCAACACCTGATCTCGAAGAAATCTGCAAAGGAGGTGTGGGATACGCTCAAGACGCTAAATCTTGGGCACGAGCGTGTCCGTGAGGCGACCCTGCAAACCTTGCAGAAGAAGTACGAGAATCTGGAGATGGGAGAAGATGAGACGCTAGACGCCTTTGCTTCAAGGGTCACTACACTGGTCAATGGGATTCGCGGACTTGGCGAGAAGCTGGAGGAGATCTCTATCGTGAGGCGTTTCCTCCGCGTGGCGCCGCCACGTTACTCACCCGTTGTCTCGGCGATCGAGCAATGCGTTGATCTCAAGACTCTCACGATGGATGATCTAGTTGGACGGTTCAAGGCGCACGACAAGCGGATGAAGATCACCTATGGCGACGCGAAAGTGGATGAGCATCTCATGCGTATGGCTCGAGCGTTGTTCGCCAAGGAGAAGAAGGGCGATAAAGCATCCGACAGCAGGAGTGATAGAGAAGATTCCCGCCTAGCGAAAAAGTATATCGCAGGAGAGGATGAGCCTCCGCCGCAGAGGATGTTTGACATCAAGAAAGTAAGATGTCATAAGTGCGGCGAGCTCGGTCACTTCAAGAAGGATTGCAAGAAATCGTCGAAGGAGAGGGCTCTCATCGCCCAGGAAGGAGATGATGGACCGATGATGCTGATGCTCGAAGTAACTGAGCTGAAGGATGAGGAGGATCCTCCATCAGTGGGTACGGAGATTGTGACGCAAGTGGATCACGATCTACCGTGTGTGGATCACGAGCAACGGAGTGCCCCGTTTCTGCGTGAAGCCACGTTTGAGGCGAGTGAAGCTTCAGAATCCGATCATGGTGATCTATGCGTTGGAATTTCACCTGCAACTCCGTCCGGCAATAAGTTCTTCATGCTTGTGGTGGATGATCATAGTAAATACATGTGGATTGTGTTGCTAAAAAGTAAGGGTCAAGCTCAACAAGCATTTGAGAATATCAAGGAAGCCGAAGAGTGTAAGGTGGAGGCGAAGATAAGAGCCGTACGCGTTGATCAGGAAGGCGAGATGCATCAAACCGTGTTGACCATGGCACGGAGGATGATGAAGAGTAAAGGTCTGCCAGGAAACTTCTGGGGTGAGGGTCAATACGGTGTGTATTTGCTGAACATGGAGCCAACCGAGAGTGGAGTTGGTATGACTCTGTATGAAGGATGGTACGGACGAAAGCCCTCGATTGATCATCTTCGTACTTTTGGATGTGTGGCGCATAAGGTGAATCAGAGTACTCCAATGATCATGACAGGCTATGAAGGCTCGAAGGGATACCGTTTGTGCAACCCATATACCAATAAGGTGGTTTTCACGGACGTAGTCTTTGAGGAAGAGAAATCATGGAATTGGGGCTCCAAGGAACCGAAATATTCATCTTTTCACATCACGTGGGATCTTGAGTATGAAGAAAATATGGATCAACCAAGCTTATATTTGTCAGCAAATTCAGACCCAGAAGAGATTGAAGGCCTAGGGGGTGCTCCAGGCGTGGACACGAGGCCAGAAGCACTAGGGATACTCCCAGAAGGAAAAGTGTCCGGAGAAAAGGTTAGTCCGTGGTCAGAAAAAACAGAGCTAGAAGGTGTTGTGTTTAGCTCATTATCCGCTAATACAGGAGGTGATGATCCACGTGAAGAGCTTGGGGCAAAGGAGTGTCCAGAAGTGCAAGGGTCATGTGATGTGGTGGTGAGTCAAGAAATTGGCTCAGAAATAGGCATGCAGGATACGCTGCATGTAGAGCCGTTGGCTCCAGGAGCTCTACTTGGAGACACACAAGGTTTAGAAACTGAAAAAACAAGCGCATTGTCGGACGTAGAAGAGTATGTCGCAGAGCCTCCGACTGCATTGGAGCTGAGACGACTACGACCGACACGAGCACCACACGTCTGAGCGTGTTGGACTACTACCCAAAGGGGACACTTTGGATGATAAATAATTCGGTGACGATGAACTACACAAAGGAATGTTTGTTCATCAAGGAACCGGTGAAGACTGAAGGCACAGTCATGGACGATATCGACAAGGAGGACGCGGAAAAGAAGGACACGGACAAGAAGGGTCGACGTGAAGCCATGGAGAAGCCGGCGAAAGAAATGTCCGTGACATGGGTGCCAAGGAAGGGGACGGCAAAAGCAATGCCGAGGAAGACGTCGGCGAGGAGAAACCGGCGCATTTGGGATCCAGGTCGAAGCAAGAATAATACAACGTGATTAGGGGGTGATTGTTAGGTAATCACGTGCATATCCGATACGTATTTGAGTTAGTATCTGAGTAGAGTTAGCTCTTCATATTCTAGTCGGATAGCACCAGGTGATAGCCTAGCAATATATATAAACAGGTACACCCCTTGTAAGACACCGTGGAGTTGAGCAATACAAGAGAGAAAGCAAGGCTTGACAAGAGCCTTTGGTAATCAAAGTTATTTTGCGTGTGCGTGCGTGAGTGTACTAGTTAGATCAAAAGAATCGATCGGCTAGCAGCACGTGCATCTCGGCGGAAGTTATCGGATACGTGCGTATCGTCTCGTCGAAATTTCCTCGTTGGTGTCGTCGGAAAGTACTCGGCGGCAGGGACTGTGCTAACACAAGACAACACATCCTATGACCAACCTGCAAACTAGAGCAAAATTAACTGTCTATTGCCATGGATGGGCACCGCTGGTTCTATCCACTCAATTACACTATGGCCCAGCTGGTTCTATCTAAGTGGGTGCCAATTACTTAATGTTCTTCTACTAGTAGTAGACTAATTAACCACGGTGTAAACGTCCACCAGCCTGAGCTTCAGACTTCAGATGCACATCTTCTCCCTACTCCCTGGCAATGCCGCGGTGCCGCCGGCGCCGCGGCGATAGACGCCGTGGGGCTTCCACATGGCAAATAATTCAAGCAGGTTGAGTGAGAAGAAGATTGGGAATCCTATCATCATCATCCATCGTGGCCTAGTTGGCACATGTCGTTGCCACCTCAAACCTTTCACCTCAATCTCCGGCCACTAATTTCCTCCTCTCTTGAATATTCAGAATAGACGCAGTGTACACACATTGGTCGGCATCATTGACACTTGTCTTCACTGAGTGTACGTATTTCTAATAATGCCATTTGTTTATCTATTTGTGTAGGAGATCCGTGTAAGCTGGGCCAGCATGCTGAGTTTGTGACAGATAGCGCAAGAGTCCGAGGAAACCATCGGTTTAAATTCTCTGAATTATTTGTGGGGTCCCTCTACTAGTGCTAGATGGAATGTTTGCTTGCTAGATTCTGCTATCAGTTTCTTGTTTGCTTGTTTATCACCGGTCTTTTAATTTCTCGTAACTGGGTTTTGTCCCACTTTACATATAAAGTCATAACCGGCTGAACCGATACAAGATGACGAAACGATAAAAATTTAACAAAAATTACAAGGAAAGCAAAAACTTGCCATGAAGGTCCTCTATGGATTGGTTCATGTTTGGTGATTAAGGAAACAATGTAGCTTTCGCCATGCTAACCACAAAAAGGGTAAGAGAGCTCAGATGGATCGTATCATGTGCACATCTTCTCCATGTCGGCAACGGCGTATGCGCTTCTTGGTGATAGACGCCGTGGAGTTCCTCACATGGCAAATGATTCCTCTTGTTTGAGTGTGGAAAAATATTTGGAATCCTATCATGAGCATTCGTGGCTTAGTTGGCATATGCCTTTGCCAGATCAGACCTTCCACTTCAATCTCCAGCCTCTAATTTGCCTTCTTGAATATTCAGACCAGATGCAGTGTGCTCACCTTAGCTACGGCATCATTGACACTTGTCTTCATGAGTGTACCTATCTTCAATGATACAATTTGTTTATCTCTTTAGGCAGAACATCATGCTGAGTTGGTGACATATAGGGCAAGAGTCCGAGGAATCCTTCGGTTTCGATTTTTTGAATTCGTTGTGGGGACTCTCTACTAGGCGGAATCTTTGCTCACTAGATTCTGCTATCAGATTTTTTAACATCTTACAAATAAAGTGATGAACGGCTGAACCGGCACAAGATGATAAGAAGACTATCTTATACAACAGATCAAAATAAATCAAAAAAGTATTAGGAGAACCAAAACTTGCCGCGAAGACACTGGAATGAGACCGAGGGGAACCGGAACAAAAAATAATATGGGCGTTTAATTAGTTTCCCTTACTTAAAATTTCATTAAACATATTTGGAAAAAAACAGTTCATGTTAGATGTATGTACCGATAGTAATTTGGTCTTCTATATGTTGACAATTTCTCATAAAATAGATCAAAGTTCAAAAAGTTTGTGCTAGAACAAATAAGTCTTAAATTCTCGAAAGTATTATCCTCCAGCAAACAAGTACTGCAGGTTTGTGTAGCCACGCACGCACGCCAAAAGGGTGGTTTGCTGCCGTGCATTATTGCTTAACCAAGCATCTACCCTTCTCCTCTCTGGATTGCTCTAGGTTTGGTGATTAAGGAAACATGCTTTTGTTTATCCAGATGCCGTGCTAACCACCGAAAAGGGTAAGAGAGCGATGTTAGGTTGGTATTGTATATATATGTTGATAAAATTTATGTAAAATTGGTCAAATTTTAAAAGGCTTTACCAGGCGCCAAAATTAACTAATTCTACACTCTTATAGTTGTAAAACTATCAACTTCATGCTGAAATGTAGTACATGTCGTGCATGGTAAATTTCTATACATTGGCATCCAGGAGCAACTTAATAGTCTATATTGTTTGTGTGAGATTCATGATTACGATGGTTTTTACTCTAGATATGGCAACTATGCTTCCTCGCAGAGTTGATTAAGTCAACCATTCTCGTGGCTAATCTCCATCGCACACTGTCACCACATGCATATACATATGGTAGAAGTCTCATTTCACAATTATCAGGAGTCAGACCAATTGTTGCCATATGTACACACTAGCTTGTCCATGTCAGACCAATTATATTTTTTGATATTTTTTAATAGGAAGCTGAAGCTGCAACTAATTATCGATCAATCTCTCTAGAAGTTGTTGCTTGGCGTCGTATTAATAGGCTCTCAAACACTGATGAGTCAGCACCTCGTGGCATTGGATTCAGGAAAGAACGAATAGAGCCTGCATGCATTCGATACACGCTATCTGAAATGTCTTCATTGACAGGACAGATTAATTCATGATCCGCCATTGCTTAACCACACATCCATCTATCCCCTACGTGGCCCGCTCCATGTGGTCTGGTGGTGCATCCCTCAAGAAATGAAAGGCGACAACGAGCTTGTTGGTCTCGATCGATGTTACAACGCCATCATGCTTGCTCCCCCTGCCAACGTGTCGTTAGATAAAGAGAAAGCCAGATGAAATAAAGTGCACATTGTAACAGATGATTTGGCACGCGATCGAGATCGAGTGACCAAGAGGTGGGTTCCTGGATTAATCGAAGAATTTTGGGTGGCTTGAATGAGGGGAGCAGGTTATCCCATCCCATCCCTATCTGCATGCATATTATTGCGCCCCATCCATGTCCCTTCTGATGTTGATCTTGGTGGTTCTGCAAGAAAGTGTATATCACTCGATGGTCAATGCACATTTACAGAACAACGACCGTAGCTTTGAGAGTGACACACACACACACGTGCATCTCTAACGTCTCGTCGGATTCTAGAAAGAACGAAGTAGAGAGGTTAGTTAACTACTCGCCAGCTGGTGGAGCGACACCTGGATGCATCCACGGCCAGGAGTTCCAAAAATTCTCGATTGGATGGATCAGTTGAGCCGTCGATCTCAAACTTCTCTGCATTATTGTACTGCTGATGCTGATATGTGATGATGCTGAAAGGCAACGGCTTCTCGGTAGGATTTGGTTTGGTTTCTTACCATTATGTGAAGCTGAAGCTACTAGCTGATCTCGCTAGAAGCTCCAGCTTTGCTTGGATGTTGATTTGCTCCTGTGCACAAGACGATGCGGCTCCGGTGCACAAGGATGGTTACATCGATCTTTGTTTGTGAGAGAGACGGATTAAGATTAGACCGTGCATATATACACTTGCCATACACTTGCGTGCGCTCGCTCCATGCTCTGGTCCAGTCCAAGACAACATCCTATGACCAACCTGCAAACTAGAGCAAAATTAACTGTCTATTGCCATGGATGCATGGGCACCACACATAATCGCCCTGGTTCCATCTACTCGATTACACTATGGCACAGATGGTTGTAGCTAATTGGTTACCAACTACTCAATGTTCTTCTACTACTAGTAAACAATGGACCAGCTCGAGATTCAGAGTTCAGATGGATTGTATCAGATGCACATCTTCTCCCTACTTTGTGGCAAAGCCGCGGTGCCACCCGCAGCGGCGCCGCGGCGATAGACGCGTACGCTGGGGTTCCACATGGCAAATAATTCCGGCAGGTTGAGTGAGAAGAAGATTGGGAATCCTATCATGCATCAGCCATCGTGGTCTAGTTGGCACATGCCGTTGCCACCTCAAACCTTTCACCTCAATCTCCTCCTCTCTTGAATATTCATATCAGATGCAGTGTACACACCTTGGCAACGGCATCATTGACACTTGTCTTCACTGAGTGTACGTATCTCCAATAATGCCATTTTTTTATCTGTTTATGTAGGAGATAGGTGTAATTAAGCTGGGCCAGCGTGCTGAGTTTCTGACAGATAGCGCAAGAGTCCGAGGAAACCATCGGTTTCTGTTCTCTGAATTATTTGTGGGGTCCCTCTACTAGTGCTAGCTGGAATGTTTGCTTGCTAGATTCTGCTACCAGTTTTTTGTTTGCTTGTTTATCACCGGTCTTTTAATTTCTCGTAACTGGCTTTTGTCCCACTTTATAAATAAAGTCATAAACGGCCGAATCGATGCAAGATGATGAGAAAACAATAAAAAATAAACAAAAAATTACAAGGAGAGCAAAAACTTGCCATGAAGACACTGGAATGAGACCAAGGAGAACCGGAAAAAAACATCGTTGAATTATTTTTCCTTAGTTAAAATTTCATTATCCATAAAGAAAACGTATTTAGAAAAAAAAATAGTACAAGTTAGATGTGTATACCGATATTAACCTGGTCTTTTATATGTTGACAATTTCTCATCAAAATTGATCAAAGTTCAAAAGCTTGTGCTACAACAAATATGTCTTAAATGCTGGGAAGTACTATCGTCGAATAAATTATGTACGCATTATTGCTTAAAAAAGCATCTACCCTCTATGCAGTGGCGAATCTAGGATGAAGTTGAAGGGTAGGCTAAAAACTTGAACCTAATTTCAAACCATTTATGTCCACGCACCATGTAACATGAGAAAATTGAAGCAAGCCAATAATCTAGTTCTATATTGAATGTTCTTGCGTCTTTGAAAGGCATGTCTCTGGCTGCTTAAGTTGGGATAGTTAGCAAACATGACCTCACTCATTCAACTCTAATTTCAACAACATGATTTCTTATCAACCAAACAATATTTGATATCACACAATCATAACTAAAAGACCGATAAAATATACATTGATGTAGTGCGCTTCGAGTGAATGTTCAGCTCGTTGTCCGGGTACTTTACTTCGAGCTACACCGTTGGCTATCACTGCTCTGCCGGCTACCATATTCAAACATTGAGATGATTGCTTAAATGTTTAACCAGGCAACCATTTACACTGGACTTCTCGCACGTATCTACATAGTTGGGCCAAGGAGCTACACCTGTAAGTACAAAGTTGGCGAGTCAATCAGTATAGACTCATTTTAGCAGTTATTTCCCTATGTAACTACAAAACTTTGAGCTTTCATCATCAATCATGGCTGAGACACAATTTTTTGAAGGTATCATGGTAAAAATAGAGGGTAGGCTCGAGCCTATCGAAGCCTCCCTGGTAAATCTTCCCCTGCCTACTAGACCACCGCGACTCCGCGTGTCGGTCTATCGAGAACGGGGCCATCTTAATTTGTCCCCGACAATGGTGAGTCGGCACACACACGACATCGTACGCGAGCACTCCTCACTGGTTCATCCATATGCATATGTGGCGTGCAAGGTGTGGATGCGTCCACGCTGGCAGAAACGAGAGGCGGTTGCTGGCCGATTAGCTCCGGTACAGTCCAGATCGTCGTTGATGGACATTCGTCCAACCCTCCCTCT
Source organism: Avena longiglumis (assembly GCA_030063025.1). NCBI lineage: Eukaryota > Viridiplantae > Streptophyta > Magnoliopsida > Poales > Poaceae > Avena > Avena longiglumis. Next base: position 7,404,889 of record CP125978.1, read on the forward strand.
CTCTCTATGCCCCGACGAGACAATGGTGAGTCAGCACTTCGTGGATCGTCGTTGGAGTGTCGCAGCACAGCACTCCTCCATGCTTCATGCTTGATGCATGTGGCGTGCAGTCCGTGTGCACGCATTGCAATTTGCAAACAAGAGGCCGTACGTTGATAGTTCCCGAAAGGGCCAGCTAGCTGGACAGGCCATGCACCAGAGGTGGTTGGATTGTCATAGCTAGCTGCTTGGTACGTGACGCTTTGGAATGCTAGACTTGTGGTGGTACTTTTTCGGAAGGCGCAACAGTAACGAGTTACCTTCGTTCTCGTCGCACCGTTGATGTTGGCTTTATTTTTTTCTGTCTTCTTGTTTTGTTTTGGGGGCTCGGCTTGTGCTGCTTTGCCCATGTATCGAGTGATTGCTACATTAATGTAGCGGGCGTAAAGCCTGTTTCGAGAAGTTACAATAAGTTTGGATTGGATGGATCGAGTGAGCCATCGATCGATCTCAACTTCTCTGCATTATTGTACCGCAGATCTGCGATGATGGTGAAACTGCAATAGCTTCTCGGTTGCATGCATTTGGTTGGTTTTTTACTATTATATGTGATTAAGCTCAAGCTACAAGCTGATGTCGCTAGAAGCTCCAGCTTTGCTTGGCTCCGATGCACAAGTATGGGTACATTGATCTCTATAGAACGAACATCTCCCTGACAACTATGCTCGAGGATATGGCTAGAATTATCACATAGTGGGTGTGCTTTGTTCGTGAGAGGGAAGGATTAAGATTAAACCAGCATACCCTTGGCACACATAGTGTGTGTCCAGTCTGTCTCCTATGACTAACCTGCCAACAAGCGAAAAATAAACTAAGCTGCAATAATGCACGCAGCAGCCAGCCGACATGGCAATGATTCAGATTTCGTCGACACTGCTATTGCCACACAATAATCGCCCTGGTCCTATCCACTCAATTACACTAATTGGGTGCCAACTATTCAATGTTCTTCTACTACTGTTAGACTAACTAACCACGGAGTAAACAATCGACCAGCTCGAGATTCAGAGTTCAGATGGATGGTATCATGTGCACTTCTCCCTACTCCCTGGTAGCATCGTCGCATGCCGCCGGCAATGGTGCACCGCGGCGATAGACACCGTGGGGGTGGGGGTTTCACAAATGGCAATAATTCCGGCAGGTTGAGTGTTGAGAATATTATGAATTCTACTATTACCAGCCACCGTACGTGGCCTAGTTGGCACATGTCGTTGCCAGCTCAAACCATTCACTTCAATCCACACGTACGGCCTATAATTTGCTCTCCTGAATATTCAGATCAGTTGCAGTGTACGCACCTTAATTAGCTTGGGCATCATTGACACTTGTATTCACGAGGAGTGTACATATATATCTCCAATAATACCATTTGTTTATCTTTTTATTATCTAGGAGAAGTGTAAGGTGGGCCTGAGTTTGTGACAGATAGCACAGAGAGTCCGAGGAATCCTTGGGTTTCGGTTCTTTGAATTAGTTCTGGGGTCTCTCCACTAGGCAGAATCTTTGCTTGCTAGATTCTGCTAGTATCAGATTTTGTATATGCTTATTTATCACCTTATAAATAAAGCTATAAACGGCTGAATCAATAAAAGATGATGAGAAGACTGTTGTACAACATATCAAAAATAAACAAAAAAGTATAAGGAGGACAAAAACTTGCCACAGATCACTGGAAGGAAACCAGAACAAAAAAAAAAAGAATGTCGAGCTTTTCTTAACAGGAAAAAAGGTTATGCAGGATCTATGTGCTTAACTCCTTGGTCGCCTCCATAAATGCCATTTCCGCAACTACTCTACAGGATTTATGTGCTCAACTCTCGGCGTATGATTATCGCCAACAGATGTTGGACAAGTCTGGAGAAGACTCTGGTTCTTTTACATCATCTGCAAATATTGTCTCTCGTGGACGCCGCCCCTTCTATAACAATCACCAAGATAATGGTGGATATGACTGTAATCATGGTTGTCAAATTGGTCGCCAAAATGGGAATCAACAACGCTAATATCATCAAAACTGTGGTGCCAACGAAGGAGTTCGTGGTCATGGTCGCATTCCTTCACCATGCCAAGGTATTACTTGCCAAATTTAAAGCGACCATGACCACTTGGAGCACCTCACTTCCCCGGGGAAGAGTGAAGACTATGTTTAACTTGGAGCACCTCTCGACCCGACACCATATTAGATATGGCCATCCTGGTGCGCTGGAAGGTCCAGGGATACTGGTGATGGACGAGTTATCGTACACATGCAGCGAGTTAGTCGTTTGACATATGAAATAAGACAATTCTAAAGAACTAGTACTATCACCTGCATCCTCCAAGAAGTTGTTGGCCTGCCCAGTGATAACCTTAATGATGCATGTTCTGTCTAGGTCCTCCCATCTACGTATCCTAGAGCACTCCCACATCATCATCACTCCAACTGGGTCATCCTTCAAAAGGTGTCTGTACTCGGTATCCATTATGGTACTTGTACATGGCTGGACTTGCACTACTTTGTCACTGCTTGTTCCTTGGAAGTTATAGTCACCAACAAAAGTTGGATAGTACATATCAATATGTAAGAAGGCTTCATTCCACAAATAACCTTCTACATGAAAAAGCTGTTGAAGTGTATAAGTGTATTGCACTAGCCCTTTTCATCAGTTCGGACTTTTGGTTGCGTTGGCTAGTGCATGAAACTTGACATGGTATCAGAGCCTAAGGTCTCGAATTCGAGTCCTGGCTTTCGCAATTTATCCTAAAATTGCTGTTGACCCCACGTATAGGCCTCTTTACGTGAGTTTCCCGCGCCGTCGCTCTCTTCCGGTTGCACGTGCTTGTAGATCGACCAGTGGCGATGGAGAAGACCATGGATGGGATTGCCTTTTTTCCCTAGGGTCTTTCCTGCAAAATTTGTGGTCTTATCTACTACTCCCCTTTTCCCCAATGGCCTGACTATAAAATGTTATCCCATCGCTTATTAATGATATGCTTCCGGGGCTTTCGAGCCCTATCCCCTACAAAAAAAAGGTTATGCAGGATCTATGTGCTTAACTCCTTGGTCGCCTCCATAAATGCCATTTCCGCAACTACTCTACATGATTTATGTGCTCAACTCTCGGCATATGATTATCGCCAACAGATGTTGGACAATTCTGGAGAAGACTCTGGTTCTTTTACATCATCTGCAAATATTGTCTCTCGTGGACGCCGCCCCTTCTATAACAATCGCCAAGATAATGGTGGATATGACCGTAATCATGGTTGTCAAATTGGTCGCCAAACTGGAAATCAACAACGCCAATATCATCAAAATTGTGGTGCCAACAAAGGAGGTCGTGGTCATGGTCGCATTCCTTCACCACGCCAAGATATTACTTGCCAAATTTAAAGCGACCATGACCACTTGGAGCACCTCACTTCCCCGGGGAAGAGTGGAGACTATGTTTAACTTGGAACACCTCTCGACCCAACACCATATTAGATATGGCCATCCTGGTGCGCTGGAAGGTCCAGGGATACTGGTGTTGGACGAGTTATCGTACACATGCAGCGAGTTAGTTGTTTGACATATGAAATAAGACAATTCTAAAGAAGCAGTACTATCACCTGCATCCTCCAAGAAGTTGTTGGCCTGCCCAGTGATAACCTTAATGATGCATGTTCTGTCTAGGTCCTCCCATCTACGTATCCTAGAGCACTCCCACATCATCATCACTCCAACTGGGTCATCCTTCAAAATGTGTCTGTACTCGGTATCCATTATGGTACTTGTACATGGCTGGACTTGCACTACTTTGTCACTGCTTGTTCCTTGGAAGTTATAGTCACCAACAAAAGTTGGATAGTACATATCAATATGTAAGAAGGCTTCATTCCACAAATAACCTTCTACATGAAAAAGCTGTTGAAGTGTATAAGTGTATTGCACTAGCCTTTTTCATCAGTTCGGACTTTTGGTTACGTTGGCTAGTGCATGAAACTTGACATGGTATCAGAGCCTAAGGTCTCGAGTTCGAGTCCTGGCTTTCGCAATTTATCCTAAAATTGCTGTTGACCCCACGTATAGGCCTCTTTACGTGAGTTTCCCGCGCCGTCGCTCTCTTCCGGTTGCACGTGCTGACTTCTCTCCGTCACACGTGAGAGCGGGTGTTGAAGTGTATAAGTGGATTGCACTATCCCTTTCCATCAGTTCGGACTTTTGGTTGCATTGGCTAGTGCATGAAGCTTGACAAAAGCGACCTTAGGAGTCTCACATCCATAAGAGAAATCTGCCATCCATCCTTATACAATTCTTCTTTGTTCTGCTGGAGGGATCAATCGGCATGTGGATGTACACATAGTGCTTCACCTCCTTCAGCGGATATTTATTTTGATGTGGTGTCAATCCGCAGCACATCCAGCCGTACCAAACCCTCTGGCCACAATATTGCACGGAGCTTCTTGCAACCCAGCAGGGTGATCCGCTTGGCGAGTGTGGATTGTACTCTTCCAAGGTCAAGGGTTTTTTACTTTTGTGCCTGAGAGATCCAGTTCCTCGAGACTGTACCACCATCCTTTCAAGAATAGGTTCTTCAATTCTTTGCAGTCCCTAAGAGAGATCATTTTAAGCCATCATATCCATCAAGAATGACAGTCTTAAGAATACTATTACTTGCTGGCCAGATAAGCTTGCCATGCCTTGTCCAATGGTATTTCATGAAAAATCAAGAAGCTCCATGCTTTCCATCTCTGATAACACATCGTTGTTGAAGAATCACGTGGACTTTGTTACACAGAGCTTGCGAATGTTTCGCAGACATCCTTGTAAATGGCTCATGTCCCAGTTCTTGGCTCCCATCACGTTCAGCTCCCTGAGCTGGGTCATGAGATCCATCACCTGTGTAGACAAGATCTCAACCCAATTTGTGTAGCGCACGTCAAGCACCCACAAGCTTTGGAAGCATTCCCATGACATCGTGGTGCTGTTGTCCAACTCCTTCTCCTTATCTCCATCTGTGGTGTAATGAATTCTGGTGCTTCTTCTTGCTAGGAGGTCTTCGCAGTGGTCAAGCCACTGGAATCGCAGGTTGTGGCAACAGAGGAAGGGTGGCGAGAAAGAAGGTACACCTCGAAAGCTTGAGCATGCTGAGCCTGTGCGAATGCTGAAACATATTCTTAGGAACAACACCTGAGGGGCTCACTACAAATCCAGAAGTTGAAGGTGTTGTTGAAATCCAGTACGGCATGCGCTCAGCAGACCTTGCCAAGTGATAGCATGCACTTGCTGCAGATTCACCATTACTAAGTTGGTTGGCAATGTTCAACAACCACACCTCGTGTTGCAGGACATCACCAACTTTCCATGCTTTGTCAATGTCTATCAATGCGATGATCCCATCGCATACCCAAAAGTTATTGTTGTGGATATCCCAGTTGTAATCAACGACGTGAGAGCCGATGCAACATTGCTTCAGCATATACAAGACACAATCAATAGCAATCACCGAGTCAATGATGACATGGCCATGCTTATTGCATGAAACTTCTACAGCCTCATGCTACACTATATAAGACCAAAGCTCCTGTGGATCTCGCCCATCTCTTGAAGCTGAAAGAACAACATGTGTTCTCGTGCTCTTCTTCACATTGTATATCACCTTGGGGTCAAGCCGAAACCTCCCTCTGAAAGTCCACAACATCTTTCTATTTACATATTCATATAGAGAAAGACCAAAATTGAATATATTGATCTCCTCACTGCCTCCATTGTGTACAATCACCAGGAATCTGCAATTCTGCAAAGTTTGGTAGATCTCTATGGAAACTTGTGTTATCTCGCCCCGGGAACCCATGTCTAACCCATTGAATTCATCCCCGTCGTCTTGTTTGTCAAACATGTCCATTACCGAATCTTTAAGCTTCGGCTGCTCTGCAATTTTCCTCTGCATTGCTCTTCTGCTCTCCCACTTTGAGCAATTAATGTGAATGATTTTCTGAAAATGTAGCCCCGCAGGCCTCGTCAAGAGCTCACTTGATACCGTTTGGCTATGGCTTGTAGGACCGCGGATGCCCCAAGCCCGTTCCAGCCATCAATATAGATGGCATCCTCTCTGTTGCTGTTGCTTCTAGTGTCTGCTCCAAGATCATTGAGAATCCTTTCGACAGCGGCATCAATGGTGTCCGCCTTGATAACATGCATGTGTGTGCAGCAGTGAGGAGAGACTAAGTTCAAAGTTCAAACTATGTAATTAACATTACTATGTTTTGAAATGTTCTGATAATAGGCGTAGTACTAATAATTAATAAAGCACGCAATAAGTGAGACAAATAGTATTGGACTACTGGCAATACTCTGATGCATGCTAAATTATCTTTTTAGACCCTACTAACTGAGCATGCCAAATAATGCATAGATGATCCAAACTAATAAGTACATACATAAAACTCTACCCCAAAATCTACCAAAAATAAATACTTTGCAAAGTAGGCTCAAATGAATGTACAGAATGGAATAAAAGGTGAATTTTATGTGTAAAAATATCTCTGTACGCATAATGAATTGGTTGGATGCGTCGATCTCTAGCCTATAGATTAATTCCATTTTGGGCTCAAGATCCAGTCACCTCTTCAACAATTTCCTTAATTCCTGTATAAATTGATGTACATGCAGGAGCGACAAGAAAAGTAGCTAGCTTACATAAATGTGAAGAAGCAGACAGGCAAATTGAGCATATGTGAGGACTCTCGGTCGACGGCGGCTCTGACCGGCCGGCCATATCTTCAACCGAGGGAGACGACCCACTATGCGCGAGGGTGACCTCCAAACCTTCCACACGTTTGGACCAGGAACCAGGGCCCAAGAAGATCACATTTTCACCTTTAAACCCCGTTGAGTCCATTTTGCATCTTGCGAGAGAGAAAAAAGTCCTGCAAGAGACATAAGATAATCAGGAGATTTTCAATAAAATACAGTTAGTGCATAAATATACTCCATCTGTCTCAAAATAAATATCATAAAATTATCTAAATTTGGATGTATCTAAACACTATTTAGTATTAGATATATTTAAATTTTGATAAATTTGCGATATCTATTTTCAGACGTAGGAGTACAAACTATTTTCCTTTCCTCGGTTAATTTCACTTTTTTGCCATACCTTAGAGTCTAGCACACTAAGATGAGAGGCAACACAATCTCATTGTTTGGATGCTGTGGTCCATTAACGCTTACCTCATCTATGTTTCCCGGGGGTTTGTTTGGTCGGCGCCTTCCTGCCAAAATTTTGGCAGTCTATAATATTTTTGCTCACGCATGGTAGACAACCAAAAAATATATCTTTCTACAAGATCTTTTTGGTTCCTTGTAAGGATTAAAATTTCAACGAATATTCAGTAATTACGGTGCATCTGAAATATATTTTTTGCTAAGCCTTTGGGCTAGGCTGGGACCAATAAAAAATAAAAAATAAATTAGTTGAAATTTGTTTAAAACTTATGAAATTTTGACGAAAGAATTCAGAAATGATTTTGAAAATTATATACAGAAATTTTAGTCAAACATAATTTTCATAAACCTCTACCAATATTTCAACAAATTTGGAAGCAGATTCCAAGATTGTATGGATGCTCTAAATCATCTTCACTCGTTACTAATTGTAAATTAGCAATGATCCTTCTAGATACTTTATATGGCTTCTATGAAAGCCAGATGTTCTACTTCATCCAATATCCGACCAGATTTAGCAATGCTGACACAAATCACATTTTATTTCACCATATTAAGAGACGTTACATTACTACTTCATCTCTAACAAAGAAGTCCAAAATTACACAAGCATCCGTGTGGCAGCAGCAATAGAGCATCATATATTGGATGCTTTGGGATTACAATAGAGCACTAGAGTTCTTGTAAATGCTTTGGGATTACGATAGATCAGTAGGAGGTCCTCGGTCAGAGGCCAAGGAGCTGACAGTTCTCCCAGAGCGTCTTGGCGGAGCGCCGGAGCTGCATGACCTCGACCTCGGTCAGGTCCATCTCGGCAACGCCAAGGATGCCGCTGCGGCCAAGGCGTGCGGGCAGACTGAGGAACACCTCATGGCCATCAGAGATGCCATGGAAGCCGGAAGCGAGCACTGAGACTGGGTGCACGCGGCGCTGGTCGCGGAGGAGGGAGGTGGCAAGGCTGGCGACAGAGTAGCCAATGGCCCAGGAGGTGTAGCCCTTGAGGCCGATCACCTCGTAGGCACCGCCCACCACGGCGCGCCGAATGCCCTCCAGCGCCGCCTCGTCGAAGGAGTGGTGGCTGTCACGCAGGGACTTGAAAGCCGGCATCCCGCCCACGCTGATGCTCGACCAGATTGCCACCGAGCTGTCGCCGTGCTCCCCCACCATGTATGCCTGCAACATATTTGCTTAGTTATTAGTCAGCAGCAATACAACTCCATCCAACTCCAACTAGTATTAGAAATACTTCTCTTTTCAATCTATATTCAGTCCAATGTAGGTTGTAGTTTCAGATAGTTAATCATATGAAGAAAACAATACTGAAGATGACATCCTGAAGAACTACTCCACTGCAAAGTTTAAAATAGCCGGCTATTCCATTTAGCCGTGGATTTTTCTAAGACTATGAAAGGCTATAGCGGCTATAGCCGACTATTCTATTTTAGCGTATTTTTAAAAATTGAACAAATTTCTGTTAAATCTTTTTAAAAGATGGAAAAACAATGACTCAAACAAGATTCGAGCTACAAGTCATGCAACTATTAAACACAAATAAGTATTCAACCAATTAACTCACAAGTTGTATTGAATCATATTTAACATAAGTTTGAAAAAGGAAAAAAAAATAAAACTTCAGAGAGCATAAGTTTAGCGGCTAAATTGAATGCTAATTTCGGGCTATTAGCGGCTATTTTCCATTTAGCCTACGAAGGGACATAACCGTAGCTGGAGACTTCTCAAAAGGCTATAACGCGGGGCGGCTATAGCCAAGCTATAGGCGGCTATTTAAAACTTTGCTCCACTGTCCGCTCCGGCGACGAGCTCGACCCAGAAAGAGACAACAATGGATTCAGTTAGTAGTTACCTGCACGTCCTGCGCGTTGACGTCGAGGTGCTCGGCGACGAGGAACCTGAACCTGGACGAATCGAGGTTCGTCCCGGACCCAATCACCCTGCTCGCCGGGAACCCCGACAGCTTCCATGCGACGTACGTGAGCACGTCCACGGGGTTGGACACCACGAGCAGCAGCGCGTCCGGCGAGTGCTCCGCCACCTGCGGCACGATCTTGCGGTACAGCGACACGTTCCGCTGCAGCAGGTTCAGCCTGGTCTCCCCGGGGATCTGCCTGGCGCCCGCCGTGACGATGACGAGGTCGGAGTTCTTGGTCACGGCCGGGTCGGTGCCGGAGACGATGCGGACGCGCGGGAGGAAGGCCGCGGCGTGCTGCAGGTCGAGCGCCTCGCCGCGGAGCTTGTCCGGGAGCGCGTCGACGAGCGCGATCTCGTCGGCGAGGTTCTGGGTGAGGATGGTCTGCGCGATGGCCATGCCCACGTTGCCGGCGCCGACGACGGAGATTTTCGTGAGGCGCCGGTGCGCGGTGGAGGGGGTGTCGTCGGCGACGGGGCGGAAGAAGCCCGACGAGGCGCCGGAGGGGTCGAAGCCCAGCTCCGACAGCGACAAGGTCTTGTGCATCTTCGATCGATGGAATGCGGGATTGGGATTGGATTGCTGTGCACTAGTACGTACTACCGATGAACTGTTCGTGGCGGGAGGGACTCAATTTATAAACGAATACCGAGGTTTGCGACTTTTCTTACTTTTTGGATCTCCCACTGGCCAGCCATCGTCTTTCATGTAATTAATTTAAATTATTAGATGCACTATATAGGTGCTCGGCCAACAAAACCATGGATTCATGGACGGCAGCCTCCTTTGGCATGTGCTATAGCTTGGGATCCACTATATAGGTGCTTTCGGTGCTTCTGCCTGCTGCCTTCTTGGACGCCGGCCGACAAGTTTTAACATGACTTTTTTTGTTTAGTATTGATGGATTCTAGAGGGATGTGCGATAGATGAAGTCCACCTTAGAGCCTGCTAGAGCTGCCACTTCTGAGGCTTCGAGCCAATACTATGTCTCCACAATGTTTTTTAAAACAAAGACAAAACATTTGCCTCATTTATTAATTTAGAAGAAAATGCATGTGTATTAGCGAAAAACCGGACGAAATCTATACAGGAACACCTACACCATGGGGCCATGCCTACACCCGCCACCAGGACAAGCCCAAGGCCCACGAGAACCGAAGCTAAAAACCCGGGAACAACACTCCGCTAAGATCAGACGGCCAATCACCACCACCGGAGAGAAGACACCGTAGATGCTATGGGAGGAGCAGGCACGAACCGCTCGAATGAAGATGAAGAAGCCGACCCTCAATAATCGAGGCCACTGCCCTCGACATCTGACTATTCCGCCACTCCCGAGCGGACCACCAACACCACCTTTCGGGACGGCCATTCCGACGTACCACAGCCTCCTTCGGTATGGAATAATTTGAGCACATGGTTTTCATACATGCTATAGTTTGGGATCGACAACGTACGACTATACCGACTAGCTCGACAAGTCCACCGTCTCGTTGGCATGGCCGTGGAGGCAGCCGACAAGCTCCCTCACCTTCTCCTCCTCCACGACACGGGTCACGTCGAGGCTGCGTGCAGTGCAGAGAAGATATGATTGGTGCACACAACGCAGAGGTGCATCCACATAGGGCTCGTGAACGGAAGCCACATGATGGAGCGCTCATGGTTGCGGAGAGCACGCTCGGTGTCCATGATGGACCTGCCGGTAGGAGGCGTGTGAGTCTATGTTGATTTTGCAGTTCATTTTATTATTTTATACGGCTTGATGAAACTCCACTCGATATTATTAACAACGATCCCACTCCCATTATTCACAAGCACGACAGAAATTTTGGGCATCAAGTTCAAATTGCAAGACCAATGGATAATAATCAGAAAGGAATAAAGTACAGTGCAGTGTACATACGTACGATGCACACCAAAAAAATGTCAACTCAGGAATAAAGTACAGTGCAGTGTACATACGTGCACACCAAAAAAAAAAATGTCAACAGTTATTGCTGTGTATCAAGATGAACCATTTCTGGTGCAAGCAGCATCACCTTCAAGGATGGACGACCATAGCGTCACTTCCTTCTTCAAGCACGCTATCGACGGCAAACCCCGCTAAGTCTCCGCTCGCCAAAGCGCCAAAACTAGCTCCCTCAGCGCATTCTACCCGGTCAAGATCGAACAAAAACTCACGTACAACTACCAATTATCCATGTGCCTCTCTCCCTCCCCTCCCTCCCTCCCTCATGGCCATGCTTCCCCTGTTCAAGAGCAGGCCGCCAGCCACGGCAGTCTGGCTAGCGGCCAGGGCCAAGCTCCGCCGCCACGCTCTCCGTCCTCCTCTTCCAGGCACCCATCGCTGGAATCGACGCCGTCTCTACTCCCACTCTGGCCGCCGCTTCCCTACTCTGGTGTCACCCCCGCCACGCACTTTTCTTCTTCTCCCCTGGCACCACAGGTAGAGCTTGCTGCTGCTCCCCAAGTCTGTGAATAGATCAAGATCAGAACAACACAAGTTCAGCTAGAACTGACACAACAGCACAAGTTCGGATTCAAACTGATAGAACAACACAAGTTCATACTTAATATTGTCAACACAGGTTTAGATTAATAACAGTAACACGAGTTTAGATTGACAACAAACCCTGCTAGTCTTGCTCGCCAGAGCGCCTACCTAGCTCCCTCGCGCATTCAGGCCGATGCTATCCCCATGCAGACAACAAAACTAACGTACAACTAGAGTACCCCCCATGCAGAGACAAGACCACGACGACTACTTTACTAGCTATTGTTCTGGAAATTTTGACCATCATCAAGTTCAAGTTGCAAGACAATGGATAATCAGAGAGGAATAAAGTGCAGACCAAAATGACAGATAATAAAATAAAAAAATGGAACGCACCAAGATGCCCAGGTGACCTCAAAAACAATACTCCTCCGATCCATATTACTTGTCGCTGAAATGGATGTATCTAGGCCTAAAATATGTCTAGATAATTACAGTCAATGATCAACCAGATGACACCATTTGACCATCAAGTTCAAGCATGGCGTTGAGGCGAGTAAGGAGACACATCGAATGGCCCACTAGTGTCATCCCCTCATGTGTCATCTTAGAAGGCAGTAACCACAAGGACACCTTTTTCTGTCTCCATGCTGCTTTTCCCTTATTTCATCCACAACCATGTACTGATATATGACAATCAAGCCATTACTACAACTAATAATATGTAAGAAAGATGAATGCATGAATGGAAGCCCCACCACAATTTAGGTATAAAGTTTGATTAATTGGTCTCCTTTCTTTTCTTGAAGAAAAGATGATGCATGCCAATATGTACTACTTTAACCAAACTTAGATCCATCAGACAATATCCAATACTATACATCACAAGATGAGATGCACCAACATACTTGGTCACATGCACATGCTTATTGCAAAAGAGCTAAACACAATCTGCACATACACTATGACAGCCGTGGTATCAAAGACGACATGGGAGCTGGAGGTCCGAGGGGTGAACCAGAATCTCACCGGAGAGTTTGTAGCCGAGAATGACTTGTCACCACCACCTTGATTGCGCAGCGGTGAATTCGCCAGGGGCGGGGACACCACAGCCAGCTCTGCAGCAGCAGCGACGGCCAAGCAGGAACAGTCAGGCCCCCCACCAGACCGAACCGCCCACAAGCAGGAGCAGCCGGAGGCGATCCACCATGTACTACAGTCCATCATCAATAATACATATACAGTCATGCAATTCCTACAATATGATGAAAAAATTAAGTTATCCATCAGGCTAAATATAAGTAATTCGTCCACTGCAACTTCCCAGATCGCTACAAGTTCCCAGATCGCTACAAGTTCAGGTTACTCTGAATTTTTCAAAACCCAAAATATGACACAAGCTATTTCTACAGCACCCACACCATGCGCAATCGGTCATGCACATTAAAACAGGTTTCCGGCCAGCCAGATCTGGTACCAAGTGTTGCACAAGCTAGTAGGCATGCCCAATTGGTCATGTTAGATTAAAAAAATCATGGTGAATCAATGCTTCCGGCTGCTGTACTACTCCATCAACACTTAAGCGAATAAAAAATTAGGTATTTTGCAAAAAGAAACGAAAATGCATCTCACCAACTTAAGAATTAGCTAGCATATAGCATACATCCGTCCGGCTGAAGCACATCGACGAACACAGGGAGCAACAGCACCAGCCTTGCGCCATCATAGGCTGGGGGACGGTAGGAGTGCATGGCGTCATGTAAGCGCTGGTTAATGAAGCCGGCAACGCTGGTCTATGACCACCATAGTCGACCCGCAATCACCCGAGCGCCTCCCCGTTGCAACTTGTGGATGACATTCGCCACTGCGCCTCCTCCTCATGTTTCCACTCTGAGGCCGCCTCCATGTACCCCCTTCCGGTGACCTTCATCTCCTCCTCAGATACACTTTGGGTCTGGAAATGTTAAGTTTTTAGTGCTATCTATGAATATAATAATCAATAAATCAAACGAAATTAGAACTTCGATTTCATATACACCCACTGCCTATGCGCACACTGATTCCATACATGCATGATTTCTCTACTGTCTACACGCTCAACAGGAATAAAAGAAACATTTTTTTAGCAAAATACCAAGGAGGGGGAGGGGGAGGAGGATAGGGACCTCACCGCCATCGGCTCGTTGGGGATGTGAAGTGCAGCAGCAGCATCTCGGAGCCGTGGACGGCAGCAGCGGTTCAGGGACGGCGGCGGCGGCAGCTCGGAAGGGAGGTCGGGAAAGTCGTCGTCTTTTGCTCCGGGGGAACACCGGAAGCAGCACCTCGGAGGCGACCACCATCAGCAGCTAGGGGAAGGCCGGCGCCTGCGAGCTCCATGGCGACCTCCACCGGTGCGGCTGCAAGTTTGGGGGCGAACTGGTGAACGGATGACGGCGGTAGGGGAATCCGGCGAAGGGGAGGAAGGGAGGCGTCGTCGATCTGGCAGAGGGCAGGCCGCGCCGGCGGCGTAGGTTGGGGAGGGGAATCGCGGGAGAGGAGATGAGGGTGCTCACGCTGTCTTAGGTCTCGCGTTGGGCCGCTGGGCCAAAATTTCGTCTCGCCTTGAAAATTACCGCTGGGCCCGAATTTTGGGGGTCTAAAATCATATTATTCGCGCGGTGAAATATTCGTTTGCCGCTCGTTTGGCGCGTGTTAAGCTACAGAGATGTGTGTATAGACCAACGAAGCAAATGATGGTGCATGCACACCTACACTCCATTTCATGTTTTTCTTCCAAAATCGGCTCGTCAAGCTACTCACTCCGCTTCGTGTATCCTCGGTATGATCGTCCTAGTAATACCACGACACGAGATGAGCAGCCACACCATGGTCGTGTGCCCTATATATATCCTGCCTTTGAACTACTCAGCACTAAATTGTGGTTCTTATCGTCCTAGTAGTAATCGGGATTAACCACAAGGAACTTCTTACGCAAAAGATCACCGCCTAGCTATTCCAATTTTTCTATTACAATAACTACTGCCTATCAATTATTACAATAACTACCATCCCAAAAAAGATGTCTTAGATTTGTCAAAATTTTAGATGAATCTAGAAACTATTTAGTATATAGGTTCATCCAAATTTTAAAAAATTCGAGACATCTATTTTGGGACTGAGGGAGTACATTCTTACAAAAGTTAATAATTTTATGTTCATAAATATATACTCTATATTATTTCATGTGAGATACATTATTACAAAATTTAATTGATATTATACCCACCAAATATTTTTGTTTAAAACATGTAAAAAGATTAATGGCTCCAAACGGCCAATATTAGGACTCCACCCAGAATAGTTTTATGGCCCAAACGGATGTCTAAGAGAGGTGTATGCATAGAGGATGTCCGAGAAATGTTTATTGGTCCAAACGAATGTCTGAGAAAAATTTACGGGTCCAAACTGGCAATATAAGGACTCCGTGCAAAAAAAAAGAAAGGGTTTCGAGTGGTTGGTTGCATGATTTCATGTTACCCCAACTTCTATAGCCCGGAGTAGAAATATGCTACATTTCCATAAAAATTGGTGATTCCATGGTACTTTACTCTTTGTTGATGTTATAATTCGCCAACACAAAAAAGGTCGGGTTCTTACAAAATTTGGGGCATAGCCTCTAAGTGGGAGTTTTGCATTATAAATTCAGAATCTTCCTATTCGATAGTCCCGTTTTTGAAGCAAGTGTCACACCATAGTTGTGTATTGGATTTTCTCTTTACACCAAACTGATATAACCATATTTGGACCACATGCAAGAGGGCGGGGTTTGTCTCACGCAATTTGATGCAAAACCCTATTGTGTGGGCCCTGCAACGTTTATCCCTAGCTTATATCAAAATTGCTGATTCCATGTGATTTTACTAGTTTTATATTATAATAGGTCATAGGAATATCACCAACATAAAAATGAGACCAAGTTCTTACAGGAGCTTGATCGTGGCCTCGAAGTCCAAGTTTTGCACTAAAAGTTAGAATCTTAATATGGGATAGTCCTATTCGTGAACCGCAAGTGTCACTTGAGAGTTGTGTATTGAGATTTTCTATTTAAACCACCCTCATATACCCATATTGGTACCATGTGTAAGAAGGGGAGGGTTTTCGACTCTTCCTCGTGCGTTTTCAGTGGAAAACTTGTTCTATGGGTTTGTAGTGTCTACCCCTAGATTTCCACCAAAGTTGGAGATTTCATGTGATTTTGCTCTTTTTATGCTAGAATTATTTTGAGGAACATAAACAACCAAACAGAGACTAGGTTTTTATGTTGGAACATGGTTTTAGTTGAAACCCTAATCTGTGGGTCTTGCGACATCTACCCCTAGATTTTGGTCAAAGTCAGCAGTTCCATGTGACTTTACTCTTTTATGTTAAAATAGGTTCGAGGAACATGAGCAACCAAAACGATACTAGGTTCTTACGAGATTTGGGTGGGTTTCCACAAAGCTGGAGTTCTATAGTACTATAGCATCAAAATATTCATATGAGATATTCATGTTTATGAAGCTAGTGCCACTTCGGAGTTATGAGATTGACATTTTATAATTACACCACCCTTTTTATATCTATGTTAGGACCTAATACAAGAGGGGAGGGTTTCCGGCCCTTCCTCGCGAGATTTTAGACGACACAATATTTTGTGGGCTTAGTGACATCTATCGCCGTGGCGGAGCCAAAAAAATCTCAAAGGTCGGTGCTAATATTGATTTAGTGGTGCTAATTACATAGGACTTCCATTTTTGTACCCATGAATCTAATACATGCTCCTTATAGTGTAGCCGCTAGGACGGTGCTACAAAACCAGTAGCACGTGCCTAGATCCACCCATGTACCCCAACATGCCACATTGCCACTCTTTAGCACGTGCGGCAACAAGATTGATGTGTTAGAGCCTTGCCACCTTATGGTCTCTTATTACGCCAACATGCACCTCTCATGGTACCTTCGTGGAAGGCAACTCATGTAGCCACTTGGCTATGTGTGTGTCACTACGGATTCTATGGCATTGCCATGTACCAAAAAACATGGCAAAGAGAAATAAACTCATGGCAAAGGCTTTGCCTCGGCTCCACACGACAAAAGAGCATACGATAACGAGACTACAAAGATCCGATTTACGAGAAAGACCATTGTCGTGCATTTTAAGTGTGCGCGACAAAGTAAAGTAGATAACGGGCATCAGAATACCTCAAGAACTTGCATGTGTCCCTAGCACATGCATGAAAGTGTGGTGTTATGTTGAAACATACAAAACCTAGTCCCTGGGTGCATTTGTCACCCTTCGCAGACATGCACTGTAACCTAAAAGCGGAAGGTTTTGGACTTGTATAAGGGGGAAACTCCCTGTTTCGGTGAAACGGGTATAGGATACTATCACACCTTGTGACTCAACATGGTTTTACATCATCCTATGACCTAAACAAACACAAAAGAAGAGAGAGATACACCAGGCTACCCCTATCAGAAGAACGTCTAGGGGGGTTAGAAGAACTACGGACCACAGATAAGGGTTCCATAGCAAACCGCGCTATGGGGCATTGGAATACCTCAAGAACTTGGTTGTGGCCCTACCACATGCATTAATGTGTGGTGTTATGTTGAAAGATATAAAACATAGTCTCCGGGTGCATGTGTCCCCCTTCACAGGCATGCGTTGTAACCTAAAAGCGAAGGTTCTGGAATTATATAAGGGGGAAACTCCTCATTCTGGTGAAACCGGGTATAGGATACTATCACACCTTGTGATCCAACATAGTTTTACATCATTCTATGACATAAAAAACACAAAACAAGAGAGAGCTACACCGGGATACCCCTATAAGAAGAATGTCTAGGGGGTAGACGATCCGAGACCCACGGATCAGGGTTTCGCAACAAACCGCGCTTCGGGGCATCTAATACCTCAAGAACTTGCTTGTGGTCGTAGCGAATCGAAAGTGTGGTGTTATGTTGAAATATACAAAACCTAGTCCCCGGGTGCATGTGTACCCCTTCACAGGCATGCGTTGTAACCTAAAAGCGAAAGTTCTAGACGTGTATAAGGGGGAAACTCCTCGTTCCGGTGAAACCGGGTATAGGATACTGTCACACCTTGTGACCCAACATGGTTTTACATCATCCTATGACCTAAACAAACACAAAACAAGAGAGAGCTACACCGGGCTACCCCTATCAGAAGAACGTCAATGGGGTAGACGATCTGAGGCCCACAGATCAGGGTTCTCAACAAACGCACTCTAGGCCATCAGAATACCTCAAGAACTTGCATGTGGACCTAGAACGTGAATGAAAGTGTGGTTTTATCTTGAAATATACAAAACCTAGTCCCCGGGTGCATGTGTCCCCCTTCGCAGGCATGCATTGTAACCTAAAAGTGAAGGTTCTAGACTTGTATAAGGGGGAAACTCCCTGTTCCGCTGATACCGGGTATAGGATACTATCCCACCTTGTGACCCAACATGGTTTTATATTATCATATGATCTAAACAAACACAAAACAAGAGAGAGATACACCGGGCTACCCTTATCAGAAGAACGTCTAGAGGGTAGAAGATCTGAGGACCACAGATCAGGGTTCTGCAAAGAAACCAAGGCTCGGCATCGGAATACCTCAAGAACTTGCGTGTGGCCCGATCACATGCATGAAAGTGTGGTGTTATGTTGAAAGATACAAAAACTAGTCTCCGGGTGCATGTGTCCCCCTTCGGAGGCATGCGTTGTAACCTAAAAGTGAAGGTTCTGGACTTATATTAGGGTAAAACTCCCCGTTCTAGTGAAATCGGGTGTAGGATACTGTCACACCTTGTGACCCAACATGGTTTTACACCATCCTTGACCTAAATAAACACAAAAAAAGAGAGAGCTACAACGGGCTACCCCTATCAGAAGAACGTCTAGGGGGCAGACGATCCGAGGCCCACCGATTAGGGTTCCGCAACAAATCGCGCTCTAGGGCATTGAAATACCTCAAGAACTTGCATGTGGCCCTAGCAAATGAACGAAAGTGTGGTGTTATTTTGAAATATACAAAACCTAGTCCCCCGGGTACATGTGTCCTCGTCACAGCATATTTGTAACCTAAAAGCGAAGATATTCTAGACTTGTATTAGGGGAAAACTCCCCGTTCCGGTGAAATCAGGTAGGATACTGTCACACCTTGTTACCCAACATGATTTTACATCATCCTATGACCTAATCAAACACAAAACAAGAGAGAGCTACACCGGGATACCCCTATCATAAGAACATCTAGGGGTAGACGATCCGAGGCCCACGGATCAGGGTTCCGCGGCAACCCGCGCTCTGGGGCATTGGAATACCTCAAAAACTTGCATGTGGCCCTATCACATGCATAAAAGTGTGGTGTTATGTTGAAAGATACAAAACCTAGTCCCCGGGTGCATGTGTCCCCCTTCGCAGGCATGCGCTGTAACCTAAAAGCGAAGGTTCTAGACTTCTATTAGGGGAAAACTCCTCGTTCTGGTGAAATCGGGTAGGTTACTGTCACACCTTGTGACCCAACGTGATTTTACATCATCCTATGACCTAAACAAACACAAAACAACAGAGAGCTACACCGGGATACCCCTATCATAAGAACGTCTAGGGGTAGACTATTCGAGGACCATAAATCAGGGTTCCGAAGAAACCAAGCGCTCTAGAGCATCGGCAGATACCTCAAGAACTTGCATGTGGCCCTAACACATGCATGAAAGTGTGGTGTTATGTTGAAAGATACAAAACCTAGTCGCCGGTGCATGTGTCTCCTTCGCAAGCATGCGTGGTAACCTAAAAGCGAAGGTTACGGACTTGTATAAGGGAAATCTCCGTTCGGTGAAACCGGATAGGATATCATACCCTATGACCCAACATGGTTTTACATTATCCTATGATTAAACAGACACAAAATAAGAGAGAGCTACACCGGGCTACCCCTATCAGAAGAACGTCTAGGGGGTAGATGACCCGAGGCCCACAGATTAGGGTTCCGTAGCAAACCGCTCTCCGGGGCATCGGGATGACAGGTATATATATAGATTAGACGATGATGATCGGCAATCAAGAGAGACATTTATCTAATCTAAGCCATCCTAATTAAATCAAAGTAATTTAAAGATTAACTATAAGTAATTTAAGCAAATTAAGAAATACCAATTGAAAGGATAAAATGGAGAAGAAAATAGAAAAGCACACGGCAAAGCTTGAACGCACTGCAAAGGGAGGATATTTTCCGTGTGTGTTCTCTTCCATGTGCGCACGACAACGCGCATCCGTTAGCCCCGCCATCGCCCGCTCCGTTAACTGCGGCTGGTGGGCCCGTGTGGCAGTTCGTTGCCGTGACTATATTCTTTGTCATGTGTCGTTGGTGTTCTTTGCCGTGCGTTTTTTTTGTGTTTTTTGTCATGCGCTGTGCCGTGGTACCTTTCTTTGTCGTGCGCCTCCTCGCCGGTGCATGGCAAAGGATTCATTGCCGTGTCTTGACGCGCGGAAAAGCTAGGCTTGTGCACATGCATGCACATCGGCCGACGAGTGCTTGTCTCGGGAGGGGAGGTGTCCTTCGACGTGAACCTGATCTAGAACAACACCTGCACCTGAGTCCTAGGTGGAGTCACACTGCGTGTTTTATACTTCTTTTTATCTGAGTCACCTCACTATTATGCAATATAAAAAATGTTCGCACCGGTAAAAATACAAGTCGAAATCCTATAGTAGTCAAGTGTGCAAAAACCTTTTTACACGAGATGACATCTAGAGGCGATCAGGAAGGTAGCTAAGCTATAACCTATTGGCTCGTGCCTTAGCAAACTTTAATTATAGTCCTCATCAACGTTGCCTTAGCAAACTGGCTAAGCTATAACCTATTGGCTCGTGCCTCCACGAAACCAGGTACCCCGGCAGCTCCTCTTCATCTTCCTCATCATCGTCGGCAGTGGAGGGGACGGCAGAGTTAGAGCTTCCAGCTTGGCCTCCGACACCAATGGAGGGGACGGCAGAGTTAGAGCTTCCAGCTTGGCCTCCGACACCAGCACGGGCCCTCCACCTACCTGAGCGGAGCGGCCTAGTGGCTACTGCGACGGGGGACGGTGGCTCCCAGGACGACGTACTATACGGCGTGGGACAAATGATGGGTCCGCAAGTGACAAGGACGAGAAGAGTGGTGCAGGGCCGCCAGCGCCCATCAGCCTCGTCGCCGGCGTCCCCCGGCCGTGGGGGAAGGAGGGAGCAGCACGGGGGGGCCGGATTATTTGGTTGAAGCAAGCGCGGGGATGGCCGGAGCAAGGAGATCCGGCCGCGCGGACGCGAGAGCCATGCCTCCTTTTCTTGCTCCTACCGTACCCAGTTTAAGTCTTGGCACTCCACATACAATCGATGTCACCAACACGCTTGTATGCATGCATGCATGGATGCCTACATATTGTCTAGGCACTAGCTCGTGGATGCTGCATGAAAAAGTCAAAGCCCTTTGGCATGGACTATTATATGCCAGCACGTATAGTATATATATTCATCCGTTTTAAGACATAAGATGTTTTAGCTTTATGAACCAAATGTATCTAGACTACTTTTAGTATGTAGGTTCACTCATGTTTAGAGTAAATCTAGACACTAAAACAAGTCTATATACATCTTTTTCATAAACCTAAAACATCTTACATTTTAAAATGACTAGGCACCCAAATGGTGTAGTGCGCGCCGTGAGCATGCATACCGTAGAAAAAAAACAAGTCCAAATACGAGAGCTACTTGATGTCGGTCACATTAAGTTCACCGTGTTCGTGTATGTGCCGCCGTGTGTGTTGGAGTCCATCACTCACATGATCGTCTTTGCTACTTTTCTTTTCATTTCCCCCCATTCTTTTTCCTATGGCGCGGATCAGCTGAGATCAACAATGGCACTGCGGCACATGACTTGGCCTCGAGGAAGAGTGTTGCCGTTGAGGTGTCAATATCATCGATCCTCCGGGAGAGGATGGGTGGACACTATGGTGTCCTAGCGTAGGAACAAGTTCTACCAGAGTTTGTGGGCATGAGTGAAAACCATACCCCGTCCCGTCACTAACGTCCTCCTCGATGATATCTAATTCTCCGTCTTCCCACGACCCTGTTTATGCTAGGTTAGGGCTGAGCCCATATCGATAGGATCTTCGCCGTTCGTGTCAGAGCACCGCTAGCTCGGCTCTCAGAAATGTACCTTTGTTAGAATATTATTTTAATAACCAAGTCTAGGAAAATATTAGACGGCATGGTTTAGAGGTACATTTGATGTGGTGTCCACTAATGTCCTGTGGTGTTAGATTCGTATGTACATAGATATGTTTCAGTGTATAAATACATATAAATTTAGATAAATATAAATCACTTATTTTTGAAAAAAAAAAGCTACAATACAAACGATTTATAATAAAAATAGATACTGACGGGTGTGACGGCTAGGCTAGATAGTACGGTACGGTATTACTATACGTACGTCCATGAGTTGTGTTGATCAGCACACGTACGCGTAGCCTCTTCAACAATGCACGTATACCCGCAAAAAAAAAAAACAATGCTAGCTACCTCAACGCCATTTTCAGCTCACGTACCAAGTCTAGCTTACCTCGCTGCGATCCAACTAAGCTTGACTAGATTATCTAGGGTAGTTAGCTAGCTAATCACATTTGTTTCTCTTATTTTCCCCGTGTTTTAGGTTACATGAATACTTCCTTAATTTTCTTTCTTGATATAAGTTGTTTTGGCGGTTTCATTTAAACAGCCAAAAGATCTTATATTTAAAAACGGATGGGTACTTGTGTCACCATAGTCGTTTTTCTTAATCAACTTCTAAAGGGCCATGGTCTTGATGTCTACGGTCCTATATATATATTTAACTAAAGACAAAAAATTGGCGTATAGCTCCAGTCAAATATAATATTAGGGATTATTTCTCATATCTCCCTGATGAATCGGAGGAGGACTGGTTTCGTTGAATGTCGCTCGGGTGGTCTAAGGCGTGGTCAGAGCCGGGATCGACGATTACAATGATGGGCTATATAGATGCTCGCCGGCCATCCGGAAGAAGTCGGAAAAAATATACTTCCTTAATTCTCTTTCTAGATATAAGTTGTTTTGGCGGTTTCATTTAAACTGCCAAAAGATCTTATATTTAAAAACGGATGGGTACTTGTGTCACCATAGTCGTTTTTGTTAATCATCTTCTAAAGGGCCATGCATTGTCTCGATGTCTACGGTCCCGTATATTTAACTAAAGACAAAAAAAAATGGTGTATAGATCCTGTCAAATATAATATCAAGGAGTATTTTCTCATATCTTCCTGATGAATCGGAGGAGGACTGGTTTCGTTGAATATGCTCGGTGGTCTAAGGCGTGGTCAGAGCTGGCTATATAGATGCTCGCTGGCCACCCTGAAGAAGTTGAGAAAAATATTATAGACGATTACATAATATCCAATAATTGTCATATCCCTAGCTCAACATTATGTATTATTCACAAATATGTATTCTTGTGTTTATTTTACTTCCAATTTTTATGGGGTTGTAGGAACAAGGAAAAGCGTTATCCCTTCGTCTAATACCACCACGAATTTACCGCCTCTCGATGATTTAGGTCAATAGGTGGCACATGTGCACCTACGCCATATATGTACAACAATTTCCTATATATTATCATGACAATATTTTGACAAGGATTTTACTTAACTTATATCGAAGACCTCTCCCGCCACCCCCAGGCATGCGGTTGAAAATCTCATAGCGCCTAAGCTAACTTTTTATGAATTTCCACTAATAACGTGCCCGCACCTCCATCAATAGTATATGTATTTTTCTGATGTAGGCCTTTTGACGGTCCTATACTCATCATTGTCTATTTTGTCACCACACCAAATGGCCTTTTGTGAGGTGGTGTACATATCTTTGATTAGCTCTGCTCCCAGAAGAAATCTGTATCCAAGTCTCCCAGGATTGAGTGATGGCGAGACCCTGCGATATAGTTTGTGCCTTCTTGAAGGCATTTGATATCTTTGCCTCTTTCAGCCCCTACAGCCCTCGAGTCATGGCACCGTTGGAGTTAGGTCATGGTCATGGTACCACACGAAGTTTCCTAGGCGTTTCGGCGCGGTGTCAACTTTTGACCATGGTGATGATACGTTGGTTCCGCATGGTCTTGGTTGTGTGTTGTCTTTCGACTTCACCGAAGGCACTCTAGGGTCGTCGTAGTCTCGACTATTGAATGCATTTCGGTTGTGCTAGAGATACTCCTCGGTGTTCCTGTGCCTAATGTTCTCCATATGCCCCTCGGTTCTCTCTGTGGTCTTATGGCCTCGGGAATCACAAGGTTCTTGACAGAGCTCCGAGCTATAGTCTAGCATTTCGGCCGGAGGTTTCACTATGTCTCATCTCGGCGTGTTGCTTTCTGGTATGCGTCCGACTTCACATTGCCCTTGTGGCAACGTGGACATCACACATGTCCATGTGGCATGGCCTCAAATCCTAAGGTCGTCCTTCGCCATCATTGGGCCACATAGTTTCTTCCTTTGAGGAGCCACGTACCTCGTAATCCTTGTTTATACCTATACTTATTTTTCTGATGGATATTTTCCTATTTGATAGCTAAGTAGACAAGTTCAATTGCATGCATATATGTGAGGCAAGCGTACATGCATGACCACATGCAAGAGGGTGGGTATCTGAACCGTCCTCGCACAGTTTGACGCAACACCCGATATTTGGGCCCCATCCCATCGTCTATCCTAGCTTATTTACTATTTTATATTATTCCTCCGATCCAAATTAATATTCTCAAATTTGTCTAGATTCGGATGTATCTAGCACTAAAACATGACTAGATACATTTGAATCTAGACAAATTTATGAACATTAATATAGATCGGAGGGAGTACAATAGGTCATAGTGACGGGAAAAAAGAGAGAGATCACGCGACTCTCTCGGGCGTCGGGGAGAAAACACTAGCCCGCCACCTCGGCTCCCTCCCTTTCCTCCTCCGCCAGTGTGTGCGGCCAGGCTGGCCTGCAAAAGGCGCCAACGGGTCCTCCTTCCTCGCGTGGAGCACAGGCAGGCAGGGCAACCTTGACGGGGTCCGGACGTGCGGGGTCTCCGCGGCGGGACGAGCATGGACGATCACAGCGGCACGGGAGGCGGTGAGTGGCGACAGTGATACAGGCTGGTCCCTCCTCGTGGCTTCTCCGAGAGCTTTTCTTGGCCTGGCCATGGGGTGGTGGGCAGCGGAGGCGGCCATGGAGGGTGTCACCGGAAGCTGACGGAGGTAGTCCGCCAGTTGACCGGTGAAGGTGGTGACCAGGGGCGCGTGGCAGAGGGCACTGGTCCAATCTAGGCCCGACACGGGCCCGGTCTGGTCAGGAGGGCTTTCAGTGGGTTTGGTCGCCCCTTCCACAGTGCGGAGCGGCAGGAGATACCTAACCCAGGCCAGGCGGGCCTAGGTCGGGAGCTTGCCCTGCAGGACAGGTGGTCCTCTAGGTTGCGGTTGCTGCCTTGCTTGACCCCCTTCCATGCTCGTGTGGACTAGATCTTAGCCAGGTGGGCTTGGGTTTGGTCTTGAAGTCCTCTGTCCACTCAAAGGGCCTGAGGTGGACAAATCTCGGCCTAGTCCGGGGGGCTCTGGCCTCTCCCCACTCACGGGTCATGTCTTGGTGGCCTGCGATGGTGCTCCTCAGACCGACGGCGGTCCGATAGGCCCAAGTGACCACGGTGGCGATGGCGCTGCATCTTGGCAGCGGGGATCTGCGGTGGCGGCGGATTCACTGGTGGACATAAGAGTAGGGACTGGCGCTAGGGTTGGCGGCGACGATGGCACCCTTGTTGCAAAGCAGGCGGCGGGGCTTCACGAGTATCACTTCAAAGATAGTTCTGTTTGCGAAGCGCAAGTATCACTTCAAAGATGTGTATTGAGATCATCTATTTAAACCACCCTCGTATACCCATATCAGGACCACGTCTACCCCTAAATTTCTATTAAAGTTGGGGATTCCATGTGATTTTACTATTTTTATACTAGAATTTGTTCGAGGAACATAAACAACCAAAAAGAGACCATGTTTTTATGTTGAAATAGGGCTTTAGTTGAAACCTTGTTCTATATATGGGCCTTGCGATGTCTACCCCTAACTTACCATCAAAGTCAGTGGTTCCATGTGACTTTACTTTTTTTATATGTTAAAATAGGTTTGAGGAACATGAGTAATCCAAAAGAGACTAGGTTCTTACAATAATTGGGTGGGTGTCTATCAAGTGAGAGTTCTGTTGTACTATAGTCTCAAAATCTCCATACGAGATATTCCTGTTTGTGAAGCTAGTGCCACTTAGAACTCATGCGTTAATATTTTATGTTTACGTCACCCTTGTATATCAATATTAGGACCTAGTACAAGAGGAAGGGTTTCTGATCCTTCCTCACACGATTTTAGAGGAAACCCTATTTTGTGGGCTTAGTGATGTCTACCACACGAAGTTTCCTAGGCGTTTTAAGGTGGTGTCGACTTTTGACCACGGTGACGACACGTTGGTTCCGCATGGTCTTGGTCGTGTGTTTCCTTTCGATTTCACCGAAGGCACTTCCGCATCGTCGTACTCTCGACTATTTGAGTGCATTTCGGTCATGTTAGAGACACTCCTCGGTGTTCTTGTGCTTAATGTACTCCATATTCCTCTAGGTTCTCTCGGTGGCCTTCCTTCGCCAGGTATCACAAGGTTCTCGACAAAGCTCCAAGCCATAGATAGTCTAGCATTTCAGCTGGAGGTTTCTCGATGTGTCATCTCGGCATGTTACTTTTTGGTATGCGCTCGACCTCACATTGCCCTTGTGGCGACGTGGACATTCCGATTTGGTAGCTAAGTAGACAAGTGCAATTGCGTGCATATATGTGAGGTGAGCGTGCATAAATGACCAGCATCGAATGATGTGGTAGACGCACGTACATCTGTTTTTTTTCTCAACTCGTATACACATGCGTCAGTTGTATACACACTCGTATACACACACGTACAAGTATTTTTTGTCAAGTCGTGTAGTACGTGCGTCAGTTGAGTGGTGTAGTACGTGATGAGGCGGCAAAACTAAATTTCGGAACACATACTAAGCGAGTATTTCATCTTGGCGCCCAAATTTTGGTTTTGGGCCGACGGAGAGTTTTGAGCCCAAACCCACAAGACCAAAATTTGGCTACTTATCTCTCCCTCACGAGCAGCGCCTCCTCCTGATCCCCTTTCGGCCGCCCCCATCGCAAATTCCGCCCGCCTCCTCGCTCGCCCAGCCTCCACCTTGCCCCTCTCTCGATCTCCATGCTGTAGAACCTCAGATCTTTGCCCTACCACAAACCCTAGACCAGGTATGCGGCTGTAGGAGAGCACGCTCGACCTTTACGTCCATGGCGGCAAAGCGCGACAACGGATGGTGGTGATGCGGGATGGCGATTCCGGCAACCGATGGACACGCCTCCGTACCTACACTGGAGACGGTAGGTCCTCCTCCTCCTCTCGCCATATTGAACCGGCGTGGGTGTAGCTCGAGATCCACCGGTCACGGAATGGTTCCTGTTGTTGGTAACGAACCCTAACATTCTCCCTCTGTTTGGTAAATACATCGTACACGCTTTCTCTGGGATGGATACTCCAATACGTACACCATGTTGAGAGCCCTTGTATATACAGATCTACTTATATATCAATTGACAGGCCACTAATCGTTCGCTAATTTGTAGCATCTCTGAATTATATGCCATTGAGGAGGAAGCTAGCCAGGGTACAGAAAAGAAGTTTGCTAACTGATGCCCACTAATAAATAAATTCTTTAACAATTTTGCTCCTGTCAAACTAGACCAACTATAAAAAAAAAATCAGGAGATACCCATTCGCCTCATCCTCCGCCAGGCTCCATCTGCTGTCCGGAGAATTTATTTGTGTGACGCTAATCACTAGATATGTAGCATCTAGTCTAATGCATTAACGGATCTAGTGCTTCCGGCCGATTATTACTATTTAAGATAAGAGGTACATGATACATGTCATACATACAAGACGTGATGGTCTGGCATGACGTACAATTGCTAATATTTCAATTTCAGCAGGCCTGGAGTCTAGAATAGCAACTGGTGGTGGTGATGTGGGATGGTGATTTCGGCAACCGACGAACATGCCTCCGTACCTATTTTAGTATCTAGAATAGCTGTGTGATGGTGATGTGGGATGGTGGAGTCTAGAATAGCTGTCAGATTTTCTGCTTCCTAAAATATAATGTTTAGTATCTCAGATCTATCTTCAATAATCTTATGTCTTATTAAGATGGTGCCCATGTGTAGTGCTAGAATAGAAGCCTTGCGTCTTATTAACCATCACTTGTTTAGCTACTTGCTGCTTGATATTTCCATGTTTGCTTTTAACCGTTAGAATCCTTTATCACCAAATTCCAGCTCTGTTTAATTGATGTCCTTTCTTGTATCCATTGACCGCAGGCACCCAAAAATGATGGCAGCTGCTTGGGAAATTTGTTGGGGTAAGACAGACTGAGTGGGACGAGCTTGACGGTGGGTGGTGGCCATAGCGGTGCTCTTTCCAGCCCATGGGCCCTACTGCACGGGTCTCCCCATCGCCCGGACCAAGAGCCAAGAGGCATCCCTGCCTGTACCTAGCTAACAAACAAGGTAGCTGATTTAGTGCATGATTGCTCTATGAGTTACACGCAGGCCAAATTTTTTGGTGCTTTCTTTTATACCCAAAAAACATCTATATACCCAAAATTTCGGAACACATACTAAGCGAGTATTTCATACCCGCGCCCAAATTTTGGTTTTGGGCCGACGGAGAGTTTTGAGCCCAAACCCACAAGACCAAAATTTGGCTATGTTTTATCTCTCCCTCACCAGCACCCCAACCAGCGCCTCCTCCCCCTGATTCGGCCGCCTCCATCGCAAATCCCGCCCGCCTCCTCGCTCGCCCCAGCCTCCACCTTGCCCCTCTCTCGATCTCCATGCCTTAGAACCAGATCTTTGCCCTACCACAAACCCTAGACCAGGTTTGCGGTGTCTGCAGGAGCACGGCTCGACCTTTACGCCCATGGCGGCGGGCGCGTCAACGGGTGGTGGTGATGCGGATGGCGATTCCGAACCGACGAACACGCCTCGTGCATTACACACTGGAGACTGTACGGGTAGGTCGTCCTCCTTCTATGCGATATTGAACCGGCGTATGCGTTGTCCAGATCCACCACCCGTGATGATTCCTATTGTTAGTAACCAACCCTAACATCTCTCTGTTTGGTAAACCAGACACAATTTTTTACTGGGATGGATACTCCAATTCGTCCACCATGTTGCAAATTTGTTCGTAGCAGTTGATTTTCCAAATGGATTTGGGCTCGGTCCCTGTTTTGCTTTGAATGGTGTTTAGTGGAGTGCTAGCAGCATATTGTGATGTCTCTATTAGCTGTCAGATTTTCTGCTTCCTAAAATATAATGTTTAGTATCTCAGATCTATCTTCAATAATCTTATGTCTTATTAAGATGGTGCCCATGTGTAGTGCTAGAATTGAAGCCTTGCGTCTTATTAACCATCACTTAGTACTTTGCTTGCCGGATTTGAAGTTAGTTTGCACACATATTTGAAAATTTCAGACATGTTTACGTCTTATGGTCTATCTTGTGATGACATATCAATTGGAATGCTAACTTGAGGCACATGTGGCCTTACTACTTGTAAGTCAGCATATATAAGTAGTAGTTATTCTCCTTGAAGAGAAGCATCTTGCTTAGGTGATGTTTGCAATATGTTGGTGTTAAAGCTCAGCTGGTCATAACTATAAGTCGACTACTTGCAACCATTGTTTCAGCTTGTACTCTCAAATAAGAGAGCATTTTTTCTGTACATGTGTGGATGGAAATTTGTTTCAATCATTAAAAAGTTGTAGTGTGAAATGCAGGGAGCCAAGGACAGAGATGGTACGAGGAGTTGCGCGTCACACCGGCAGGTTGCGACCACGACGGTGCTCTTGCTGGCGTCGACACCGGAGGGAGATCAGCGCCACTGCCTGCAGGCACTATGAGCACTGCTGCCCCAACCTAGCTCTAGGATGACCCAAGGCTGCTGCTCCCCGTCTTCGTTGAGTTGGTATAAAATTGGTCATTCTTTGGTCTTTTCCTAATGATGTTCTCTGTGATTTGTAGTTTAGTTCTTCGCTGAATCATCTAGTGGGTCACTGCAACATCCAGCGCTCTTCATGTTAGTGGGATGCCTATAACCAATTTTTTCGCAAAGCACCTGGTGAATCATAGCTTGGTTTGGACTACATGATCATGTTCTTTTCCTATCTGGGCGTCGTCTCATTGTGTTACCATGTGCAAACACTAGTACAGAAGCCACAAGTAGTAGTTTGGTTTCCTGATTTGGTATTGCACCTTATGGATCTAGCTATAAGATTTTGGAAGTGAGTGATTTTGCTTTGCGCACGTAACCCAGACCCGATCCTGACCCAGCCGCTTATGCGGTATAAAATTTTGGCCCAGGCCCTGCCGAGAAAGACAAAACCAACCGGCCATCGGGTTGTTTGGCAATGACTTCCTAAAATCACTATTTAATTGTCCCGAGCCTGCTCAAGCTGCCACAGGGCCACAGATTTCCAGTCCACATATTTTCAGAAAATGTTTGATCACATAGATAGTGGCATTCTATAATCTGATCATGTTTAGGCCCAGTTATTTTGGCGGCTTCTCCTATTTTGGCGGCTTCTCGGAGAAGCCACCAGAAAAACTGGGCCTTAATAAGTTATATCACCCTTGAATAGTTTAATCGAGGTTGTACCCTCATAAATTATGTGATAAAATCTTCACGTGATGGTTTGATGGTGAGATTTCAGAATTGGTGTATGTAACTGCAATTATCAAATTTATCTTTGTATGTTGAAAGTTGAGAACCTCAATTGTCAAATAATATTGAAAGGTTTCAAGGTTTTATGACTTTTCTATTTTAAATGTGATCCTGAGGATAAGATTGATCTCCCACTTCTACTCTATATGTGTTGCATGCATTTCATTTAGTACAGGGCACTTGTAAAATGGTCCTGCATGTCGTCACATTATTTGCGATTTGGCTTTGCACTTTCTCTCATTTTTTCCTGGGTTGTTAGTTGGGGTAAATGATAAACTAGATGTTGGCATTTTCTCTCGGCTGTAGTTAAGCTTAAAATCTTTGTTAGTTCCTTTCTACCACTTGTTTATGTTAGAAAAACCTGTACTACAATACAGTAATTCAAGTTAGTAATTTATGAAGAAATTTGCTGGTATCCTGCCACTTGAGTAGTAATTGTACAGTGTCAAAGAGGACAATTTTGGATCCGAAAACAAGCGGTCCTAGGTTGGTTCACATGTTGTTTTAGCTTATTTTGCTCTAGGGTTCCTGCACGTAGTACTTTGTTTGTCGGATTGGAAGTTAGCTTGCACATGGATTCGAGTTTTTTAGATCTGCCTATACATCTTATGGCCTAGCTTGTAATGTCGGATTGATTGGAATCCAAGTTGGAGGCACACTTGTGGCCTTACTACTTGTAAGGCAGCATATGTAAGTATTAGTTGTTCTACTAGAAGAAAAGCGCTTCTTGCTTATTTTGATGTCCGTAATATCTTGGTGTTACAATTCAACCTTCTTGTGCTTGATAAATGTAAAATAATTGACTTCCATATTTAAATGAACAAATGGAAAAGTGCAGTATGTATTTCCATTATAAGAACAAGATTAGTTTTTTGTGTGGCCAA
The DNA here is from genome assembly GCA_030063025.1 of Avena longiglumis. Classification (NCBI taxonomy): domain Eukaryota; kingdom Viridiplantae; phylum Streptophyta; class Magnoliopsida; order Poales; family Poaceae; genus Avena; species Avena longiglumis. The sequence goes on from CP125978.1 coordinate 7,436,347, forward strand.
TTGCATTCTCTAGGTCCGAGAGGAAAATGGTGAAAAGCATAAATTCCTCTCAAATAATATTTGATCGCGAAATTTTAGAATTGTACCCTCATTTTGTCTATCTACATCCGGCTTGTAATGATATCACGTAATGAGCCAATTATGCCTTGCATGCGAATATTTGAGATCTTTAATTGTCAAATAATACTGGAAGCTTTTCAAGTTCTGAATGCTGATGAAATGTCGCGTTTCCTTGTCTGCTAGCATTCTAGAAACCCTACCTAGCTTCAAATGGTTGTGGCGCAGCACAAGGCGGTGGTGATGGCGAGGATGGGGTGTGGGAATGATGACTTGCTCCACTCGGACGACTCCAGGGACAAGCGGATTGTAGTAAGTTGCTTCCTGTTGCTTTCTCTGAATTCTTTTTCTTGTATGTTCTTAGCTTGATGGTGGCTAGTAGTTTGCAGCCATTTAATGGTTTCCTCCTGCTCATGACCTGAACTTTTATTTGTTCTTGTCATGCGCTTTACTAGTGTCTCCCCAATGGACTTCTAAGTTGTTTTGATTTTCAGTATATAGCTACTTGCTTGTGAATTGACCGATGGTTGTAAAATGTAGATACATATACACCGCTGCTAGGTTCTTCTCATCGTTCAAATGTGTAGCCATCTGCTAGGTAAACAATTGTTAGTTTATATTCAACTACATGATGAATTGATGATGACATGCTACCTTGTGCAATTTCGGTGGTATCCCATTATTTACTAGAGTACAAGTTGGCTAAATTTCAGTTTTTCTCTATTGAATGTGTAGCAAGTCTATTATCTTAAACTTTATTTGATACATGGATGCTATTCTACTGCAGATCATTTTCAGGACACTTGCAAGAGGCGGTATATGCTATCAAGAGAAAGCATGACTTGTCGATCAGCTAGAGGTATCCAAGGCCACCACGGTTCGTTTGGACAATCGAGGCAAACCCTTGTCTATTGGCTCCGTCATGCGGCGCTTGATGGCTGGACGCCAAAGCGCCGTGGGCGATACCATCTTTGGATGGCTTCGTTCGAATCTGCAGTCTAGTGCATGTTTCATGGTATGGCTACACTTCATTTCTCCTTTTTGATCTGCTTTGCTGCAGACTATGATGTGTCGCTTGGTCATCCGTCCTTGTGCTCTGTGACGATGAGCTAATCAAAATTTTCCACACCTTGTCCACTGGAAATGATTCTTCCTTTGTTGTTGCTAAAAATGGACGCGTTTATTAGTACAAAGTACTAATTTGTTCTGTACATATGAGATCATCTGTTACAAATGTACATGTGTTTTACATCATATTGCTTTAACATTATTAGTCTTTAGTAAATCTTGTTATGTTTGATACTCCCTCCGTCCTAAAATAAAGTGACTTGGGTTCGTCTAGATTCTATTTATCTATACACTAAAATATGTCTAGATACATGCCAATCTAGATAAAACCAAGTCATGTATTTCAAGACGGCGGAGTATTATACTAGTAACCACTACATTTATTTGTGAATGACAAACCTGTCCATTGCCAATAATATGTAATGTTATTAAAGATAAGAGTTAAACTCTTAGTTGTCCTTTGGATTACCATTTGGGAGTTAAACTCTTAGTTGTGATTTTAATAGAAACATTGATAACGATGATATGGATGTCCACATGCTTATGATAAACAGTGTCTGGCAGTTTTTTGTTTGTTGTTGTGATTGAATCTTTGGACGTTTGGAATATTCATGCTCTTTTCTACTTTCCTTGTGTGCAAGTAGTTCAGCTGAGACGGAGAGGCACGGCTGCTAGGCTGGTAAACATCGAGCTACAACAACGATGGGCTTGTAGCAAGGAGTACTTCGGCATGGCCAGCCCAATGACCATTAAGTTCTGCCTCGGCCCCGCCGTTGTGTGATGACGGTTAGTTCATCGCTCGCAACAGCGCTGTCGCGACGCCTGCTTTGTCTATAACCTTTCCACGTGAGTTCCTGGTTACATGGTCGTGATTTTTGTTCCATGCCATGTTATAATTTTCATGGAGTATTCATGGCCACTTTTGTTGGTACATGCTTATTACCATCTAGAGTCTTGTCGAGCCAATCTAGAAACAAGGCCAGCAATAGTGTAGTTGAAGCATGTGTCTTCTTAACATCGAGTTAGTGTGTTTGTTAGATGGCCTAGTTAGGAGGCTCAGTTACATATGATCATTGGTGTTGCCTATGATTTGCTAGATGGTGACTTTTGCCTAAGTTTGTTTCCTTGATAAAAAATTGAGCTAGTTATTGCCTTTGGATGAATATTTGTTTGTTCTTGATTATTGCCACTTTGGGTTAATTTGTACCTTCTAGAACCATTAGAGGATGCATTGTGATCTTTTCTTGCTTGTGCTATGAACTATGACCTTTTCTTTAACAATTCGCTATTCTTCAAGTTCTGTTTAAGTTGTATGGTGGATGCCGCACTTCGTGTTTGGCTTTCTTTTCTAGACCATTGGTCCAGAGCTGGCTGGTTTATTTTTCGGTTTGGGTGCCATTTCCATATTTCTTGTCTGATATATATTTTTATATTTGGGAGTGGGATAGCTAGGTTGAGTGCCTGTTTAGTTATGAACCATGAACTGGATGCTATCATGATTAATTGGCAGGGTTGATATTTTTCTATTTGTGCATGAATATGAATGTGATTGATCTCTATTTGGTACAGAGCGTTGTACTAATCAGGAAATGGACCCTTACTGCTGGCACCAACAGGCTATGCATCAAAGAGCAGGCCGTTTTCTCCAAGATCTATGCCATGCTGGACCCTGGGAAATCAGGCTTTGTCCCAAGAATGGGAAACCTAGCGTCATCATGTTCGTCGGGGTGCAAGGTTAGTTAGTCTGACTCGCTAGAATAATAATGCATGTGCCCGTTGTGTATGTGTTTTGGTCATGCTGCTGACAAATGTTGTTGTAGCTCATCTTGTGTGATCTATAGGGTTAGCGATCGATCAACGAGGCTGACTACATATTAGTTATGCCCTGTTTGGTTAAATAACTATATATTGGCATGCATGTCTGGTTCTAAGTGTCATTTCTTGCTAGGGTACGGATGTAGAGTGGCACGCAAAGCAAACTTATCTTGAAATGATTAATAGATGTGTTCACCACTTGTAGCACTCTCGAATATTGTTCTTTGCATGTTCTCTCGAATGTTAATTTTTATGTCCCCACTTGGATGCTCAATGTTGATTAATGAAGGATCTATATAAACATCTTTTGAGGATTTCGTGATAGATCATGTACAAAAGCCCGATGTCCATTAACTCTGTGTCAACTCTTTGAACTTGTACCAAACTTTGTCTAGCATCCGTACTTTTCATGAAACCTGAATAGATGGTACTGTAGTTTATCCCTTTATTTGACAAATCATCATCTGCATGATGGCACATGTTCATAGTTTCTTGTTTTTAGAGTTTGTGTGCTTCAGTTTGAAGTCCTCGATTTGTTGTACATTTTACTCCTTGGCCACAATGTTTTTCCTTCCATTTTAATATGACCTGGATGTTGCATCTGATGCATATACCAAGTTGCTGCTGCCATAAAACAATTCTATTCTCTATTGTTGACATGTTCTTGTAAAATCCTTCAAAGATATAAGATCCTATATGAGTATAGAGATTGTTTCAGCACTAGGCAGATGATCTTATCAACAATACTCTCATCGTCCTTTTACTTGTAAAATTTTCAGGTGATATAGGAGCTTTGCTACATTTGTTGCAGGTCCATCCTCAGTCGCTTGACTCCCAAGGTGATGAGGACCGAGTTCTAGGAGGTGCCCTCGTCTTTCCTTCCTCCTTCAGCTTCTGTGCTTCCTGGTATTAGGTACCGGCCAAAAGATGGTGGTGGCGGCATGGGATCGACAGCTGGATGCCACGAGCTGTCCCAGGTGGTCCACACCTAGGAAGAGGGCGGCGGCTCAAAAATGAAGGACATGATTTTGATGGAAAAGGAGTTCGTGGTCATCGCTTACGAGACGATGTGCAAGGGAATGACTTGCGGACCATTCGATATGTCTCCTTCCTCGCCTAAATGGTGTGCTCTCCTACATTTCGCAGTTATGACCTCTCCGCCATCTTCTCAATTCTCATTGTTTTTCTTTGGTCGGTACAACGAACTACACTACATGTGTTTGTGGAAGTGCTTCTTAGAGATGAACATCTTGTTTGTTCCTAGACTTTTTGCTTTTATAGGGATGCGTAGCATATGCTTTCTAAGATGCATATGGTTATTCCTATAGACATATGCATTCTCCTATTTGTGGTGTGATGCTCAATTTTGATGCTGCCATTTAAAATTGATTATGTGGTCTGTACTGTGAAACATTCAGGGGCCCTAAAATGTTTGATTAGTTCTTTGCAGATGAATCGCCTTTTTTTTGGAAACATTTGTGCATGAACAAGTGAAAGTGCAATCGTTATTGAGATGACTGCTATAATTCTTTTCTTGGGACTATTGTTCTTTGCATGTTCTCAATGTTAATTTTTATGTCCCCACTTGGATGCTCAATGTTGATTAATGAAGGCTCTATATAAACATATTTTGAAGGATTTCGTGAAAGATCATGTACAAAATCTGATGTCCATTAACTCTATGTCGGCTCTTTGAACTTGTACCAAACTTTGTCCGCAAACTGGTACTTTTCATGAAACTGAATAGATGGTACTATAGTTTATCCCTTTATTTGACAAATGATCATCTATGATGGCATTGGTTCATAGTTTCTTGTTTATAGAGTTTGCGTTCTTCAGTTTGGAGCTAGATACTTTTGTAAATTTTACTCACTGAAACAAGTAACCAATGATCGTGCTCGAGCAATCGTAGATCGGTTGGGTGTTGAATGCTACTCCTACCTTGCGCAAACTTGTCGGTGTTAAATGTTGTCCCAATGTAGTTAGCTCGGGGAGGAGGATCCTGTATTTGATGATCCTAGATTGATCGGAAAGATGTTTCCGACAATAAGCATTCATGTGATTCTCTTGTATGCTATTGCTAGTATTCTTGATGTAATATGAACTCACGAACTTATGTTGGTCTCTCTTGGCTCTTGATTGATATGTGTTTACATTGATTCAGCATTTTATTTGGTAGTAAGTGTTTCAATATGTTCTCTGGAATCTAGTTCTTTTCATGTAACTTGAATAGATGGTACTAAAGTTTATCGATTAATTTGAAAAATGATCATGCATACAAACACTTCATGTTTCATGACTTGGTGTGCTTCAGTTTATCTCTATTTGTTGCACACTTAACACCTTGAAGCAAGTAACCAGATCTCTCAAGCACAAAGCAATGAGATCAATTATCGCTTTCTATCGGAGATTCGTCTCAAATTGTAGTATTTCTTGCATCGATAGTTACTATTTTAGTTGTTATCCACTGGATTACATGAATGCTACGATATCCAGCGAGAAAGCAACTCTTAAATATTTGATCTCAAATATGTTTGAGGAATACAAGCGTATGTGTTGTTTTGATAAGTAATCTTCACATTGGTGCGCCTTGATGAGCAGTTTATCATGTTGAAATGTGACCTTTCTCATTAATCACTATTTTCTTGTTCGGCTTGTTCTTAAATTGCTCATGGATTATTTGGACTTGTATACAATATCTTTTGCTAGACAAGAACATATGTATTGTCCTATCTATGAAAGAATAGTCTGACTAGGAGATGCTCACATGTTTTTACAGATGCGTGTAACATACACTTTGCCATGACAATAGTTCTTTGTCCATTGCAGAATATGAGTGCACATTTATCATCACTGTATAGTGCATCTTACTGATTTTTTTTTGGTTGACCTTCAATGTGAATTATTATTTGACCCATGTGTCCCTTTTACTAGAGAAGCTTGTTTTCTCTAATGCTTCGTAATTGTCTTCGTGCTAAGTTAATAGTTTCTTAGATTCAAGTTGTTAGGTGTTCTTGTGCTCATCACTTCCTCCTTTTACTGCAATTAAATATTTTTGGAAATTACTCTTTGAATTTCATGTGAAAGAATGCCATGCATCCTGATTTAGGTAGCAAATGAAATCGCCCAGTCCGGTGCTTCCTCTACGCCTCCTGGTGGTTGTTACAACGGCGACCATGGGGTCGACCATGGCCTCCTGCAGCATGATTGTAGGTCGTGGTTGGCCCTCTCAGCTACGTCTTGTTCTTTTGGTCGGTCTTGACGACTTGCGCTAACATAGGTGGTGTTGGCCATGCCTCCTTCCTGGTGAGTTCTACGTGCATACTCTCTCCTATGGATTTTTGCAGCACATACTACGCGTAGTTTCAATTAGAATTATATTTATGGTGAACTGAAGGTCAAATTAGTGCGCTGTTTGGCCTGGAGCTTCTATGTGGACTCAATGTCCTATTCTGAGCTAGACATATATTGTGGTCGTGGAACTTGGAGCATTTGTCACTTTGACTAGCTAGACTAATACCTAGACATTGAACTAGCATCATCTGATGTTGCTTGCACCTACTTGTGTACTTTTACTATCTAGTTTTTTCTTCATGCATACATCCATGAACCTGGGTGCATTTTCAAAATTTCGTCTTAATGCTCTTGTTGTTTCCTGTTGTGTACCAATTTATAAAGTCAGGACCCGTGGTGCAGAATGTATAAACTGGAGTTCGCATCAAACTTGCTAGGGTTTCTCAGACTGATTCGGAGAGCTATTAGGTTGTTGAAGTGGAGTATTTACTCAACTGTGCCTCTACATTCTGAGCCCAACAAGTTATCGAATAGGCCTATAGAATTCAGATTCTCGGTGTGCTGTTGTCTTGAGAGCTATTAGTCAATTGTGTACATAATTGAAATTGATCGTACATATTTGCAATGCAGGACCATGGATAGAACCGTGGTGATGATAAAACCCACTGAGAAGATTTTGAGCATGGCTGTTAAGATATATCGATGATGGTGGAACCTACATGTCGATGCATGTTTGCCTTGCAAGATCATGGTGTCTGCTGATTGATATATCTCTACATTGATGTCGGCATTTTCTTTGCCAGCAAATAAAATGCACCCTCTGGAAGTAGAGGGAGGTGAAATTGATTGAATCCATGAAAGTAGTGATGATGTGCTCTGCATGCTAAGGCATTAAACAGAGAAACTTATTACTACTACTATTGTTTTCTGTCTTGATGTATTTGTGAGAAACACATCTTGCGTCTTGTAAATTTCTTATACTATATAAAAGAGATGCATCGATGTGCTCGATGGATACATCTCCTAGCGATCCTTAGTTTGTATATATTTCTTTTAACACATGTACGCACTATCATTCTCCAGTTTTTCTAGTACTAATAAGAAGTAAATGACAACACTGTGTAGAAGCTCATCCGTTAAGCTAGCGCTTAATGTGGTGTGGTGCTACATACCTGTGACTTAATTAATGCCTGTTAGCAACTTTGGTTTTATTTTCTTCTTCTAGTTACAACTTGGACAGAACGATGCGTCGGTCTGAGTTTTTTTAAGCTAAAGAAAACCATAACAATGGTGCACCAATAAATATTCCCTTTCGATAGATATCACTAGGTTCATGAGTAAGTCGAGGGAAGGAAGATCGATCAAGATGCTGCTTTCTTTTCCTTTCTATAATTTGGTACTGAAGATCGTGAGAGCTGGAATCGAGATGGGAGGGGAATTGCAAAACAAAATCCATGATATGATACGCCTTGTGAATTGCGGCCATACAAGATTAGCGGGATTGGATTGATTACCAACAATTTAATACTAGTAGCAGATTTCGGTTGGTAGTACAATTGGTAAGGCTTGTGGGCGGAAGAAATCTCCATCGAGGCTCGCTGCTTTATTCCTCATGGCGCTACCGCCCGGTCCATGATTACCGGGATCGTGGACTGGTTAATTACCGCAAATTAATAGCACGGCTCTGGCATTGCGTCAACAGAAGAAGGTATCCCCATGCATGGCAGTTTGGTGCCTGATTTACGCACGGAGTAGAAACATGAACCCGAAATTTTACTTTGTTCCCGCCGCCCCCTGTTAGTTTCGCGGCAAAAGGATTTCAAACCATCTCAAAAGGTAGGTCGTTCCTCTATAAGTAGAAGCACATGGTGAGGTACCGCGTGCGGCTGGCGCGTGCGACCGACCGACTTAGACTTTGCCTTTGAGGAGAGGAGAGGAGAGGAGAGCCTAGACCTTGGGCGGGCGGCGGTGAGATCGTCGAGGAGAGGAGAGGAGAGCCTAGACCTTAGATCTTGTCGAGGAGAGGAGAGGAGAGCCTAGACCTTGGGCGGGGCGGCGGGGAGGTCGTCGAGGAGAGCCCAGATCTTGGGCGGGCGTCTTGGAGGAGATTGACGAGTCGAGGAGAGGGCTCGCTCTTGGTCTTAGACCGTGTTGTGGCGGCCTGCTTGTCGAGGTATGTATTTCTTCATGTGCAAGATGAGATTGGTGGCCGGGGATGCATGGTTAAATCTTGGTCTGGATCTGTCTATGTATCCCCGTTAATATAACAGCAGGCCCGATGATCGAGCGGCTTGTTTCCTCCTCTCCTGGTCTGGATCTGGATCTGGCCGCTACGTAGGGTAGTGATGCATATATGCATCGGGTGGGGGAAAAGAAAAAAGAAAAAAAAAGGCAACCGGCCGGAACGGAGACGCGTACGTACGTACATCCTGCTCCCAGCCGGGCACACGTACTTATGATGTACAGTACGTGACAACCAACCGCCCAGCCAGAAGCCCCCTGCCTACTAGACTACCGCGACTCCGCGAGTCGGTCTATCGAGAACGGGGCCATCTTAATTTGTCCCCGACAATGGTGAGTCGGCACACACGCGGCATCGTACGCCAGCACTCCTCACTGGTTCATCCATATGCATATAGTGGGTGTGCTTTGTTCGTGAGAGGGAAGGATTAAGATTAAACCAGCATACCATTGGCACACATAGTGTGTGTCGAGTCTGTCTCCTATGACCAACCTGCCAACAAGCGAAAAATAAACTAAGCTGCAATAATGCACGCAGCAGCCAGCCGACATGGCAATGATTCAGATTTCGTCGACACTGCTATTGCCACACAATAATCGCCCTGGTCCTATCCACTCAATTACACTAATTGGGTGCCAACTATTCAATGTTCTTCTACTACTATTAGACTAACTAACCACGGAGTAAACAATCGACCAGCTCGAGATTCAGAGTTCAGATGGATGGTATCATGTGCACTTCTCCCTACTCCCTGGTAGCATCGTCGCATGCCGCCGGCAACGGTGCACCGCGGCGCCGCGGCGATAGACACCGTGGGGGTGGGGGTTTCACAAATGGCAATAATTCCGGCAGGTTGAGTGTTGAGAATATTATGAATTCTATTACCAGCCACCGTACGTGGCCTAGTTGGCACATGTCGTTGCCAGCTCAAACCATTCACTTCAATCCACACGTACGGCCTATAATTTGCTCTCCTGAATATTCAGATCAGTTGCAGTGTACGCACCTTAATTAGCTTGGGCATCATTGACACTTGTATTCACGAGGAGTGTACATATATATCTCCAATAATACCATTTGTTTATCTTTTTATTATCTAGGAGAAGTGTAAGGTGGGCCTGAGTTTGTGACAGATAGCACAGAGAGTCCGAGGAATCCTTGGGTTTCGGTTCTTTGAATTAGTTCTGGGGTCTCTCCACTAGGCAGAATCTTTGCTTGCTAGATTCTGCTAGTATCAGATTTTGTATATGCTTATTTATCACCTTATAAATAAAGCTATAAACGGCTGAATCAATAAAATATGATGAGAAGACTGTTGTACAACATATCAAAAATAAACAAAAAAGTATAAGGAGGACAAAAACTTGCCACAGATCACCACAGATCACTGGAAGGAAACCAGAACAAAAAAAAAGAATGTCGAGCTTTTCTTAACAGGAAGTTCAAGAAGCTTGTGTGTTAGAATAAATATGTCTTAAATTCTGGGAAGTACTATCCTCGAGCAAACATGTCCAAAACGGTGGTTGCCACCACACATTATTGCTTAACCACCCTTTCTCCTCTGTGGATTGGTTCGGGTTTGGTGATTATGGAAACATGCTAGCTTTCGTTTATCCAGATGCCATGCTAACCACCGACAAGGGTAAGAGAGCATCCGGGTCCATGAAAACAGCTCAACTCGAAGTATCGACATTACATTGGTGTTGTGTATATATATATGTTTATAAACATTTTATGTAAAATTGGTAAAATTTTGAAAGGCTTCTCTGCGCCGCTTATTGCTGACCGATGATCATCAACCGCAGCGAACGAGTGCTGCGAGCGGCTGGCGTACTACGGCACGAGCACCAACCTGGTGAACTTCATGAAGGACCGGATGGGCATGGCCAACGCCGTGGTGGCCAACAACGTCACCAAATGGTCGGGCACCTGCTACATACACGGAAACGGAAACGGCATTCCTCCTCCCGCGTACTCCTTGCATACGGCGCCGCATCGGTCGAACGCCCCGTCCAGCGCGCCGGCGTCACCACGCGCGGCGAGCCATACCGTCCTTGGTGGCCTCGCCTCGCCGCGGCCGCCCCAGCGAGCGCTGTCTGCTTCAACACGAGCTGGCGCACCCTCACCTCGGACGACACGGCCGGCGGCGACAACAACGGGGTGTCGTCCACGATCGGCGGCGCTGGCCGCGTGATGCGCATGAGCCTCGAGAAGGTAGCTCCTGCATTCTTTAGGCTAAAAGGCATGCACTTGTAGCAAAACACCCCACGAGGGGTGATGAACGTTGTATTTTCCTCATCTTCCTTTGCCATATTGATTTGGTGGTATCTTAAGAAGGCATCCAAGAAGCACAGGAGGTCGTAGCCTGCCGTGGAGTCCACAATCTGGTCAGTGCGTGGCAATGGGTACGGGTCCTTAGGGAAGGCCTTGTTGAGGTCCATGAAGTCAATGAATAGGTGCGCCCTCCGCTGATAACCTTGGGAACCACCACGGTATTGGAAAGCCAATCAACATAGTCAACCTTCCGGATGATATTAGCCTTCTTGAGTTTCTCCACCTCCTGGACAATGAAACCTTGCTTCTCTGGTGCCATACGACACCTTCGCTTCATAGGACGCCTTGGTGGGGCACACTGCCAAGTGGTGCTCGATCACCTCCCTGGGTTCGCTGGGCATATCTGATGGTGTCTAGGCGAACATGTCAGAATTTTCCCGCAGGAAGGCGACGAGCGCGCCTTCCTATTTGATAGGCAGGTTGGCACTGATGGTAACGCTAGCCTTCGAGCCACTGGCATCCGATCTTACCTTCTTAGTTGCGGCTTGCTCCTGAGAGAACAACTGCTTCTTTTTCATGGGGAGCTCTATGGCGTCTTCATCAGTTGTATTGGTGGCAGCGACAACCTTGTAGATGTGCTCGATGGAGTGCACCATATACTTCTCATCGCCACGGATGGTGATGCTGCTACTGCTACCCGGGAGCTTAACGAGGTTGTAGGCGTGATGGGTCACCGCCATAAACTTTGCCAATGCGGGGTAGCCGAGGATGACATTGTAGGGAAATCCTACGTGTGCCACGTCGAAGTCGATTATCTTAGTGTGGTAGTTCTTGTGGGCCCCGAATGTGACAGGGAGTTTCATCTATCCTATCGACACGACTGTTCCTTCAATCACTCCCGAGAAAGGCCTTGTGGGAATCAAGAGCTCGTAGGGCACTTCAACTTCTCAAATATCTCCACCAGGATGAACCTGAGGCATGCGCCTCTATCGATCAGTGTCTTGGTGACAGTGACATTGTTGATGGTGGGCATGCACACAAGAGGAATGGTGCCCATAGTTTTTGTCAACTTGGGGTGATCGCTGGCGTCGAAAGCGATGGGGAACTGTGACTAGTTGAGGTTGAGGTCGTCAACTCTAGGAAGGGTGGTGGCTATCTCGTGGGTGAGTTGCTTTAGATGGCAGTTGATAGGGGAGCTTGAGCCTCACCGAGGATACACGCCATCCTTCTTGGCTCCTGGTAGTCCCTGCCCCCCTCCTCGGGGAGGTTATAGTTTTCCTTGGAGGTGTCTTTGAGCGGCATTAGCACAGTGGTTCTGCTGATAGTCATTGTTGTTGTTGCCTTTGTTGTGGTTGTTCCAGCGGCTACCTCCTTGGCCGTCGTCATGACCATAGACATGGCCATTCCCACAGTTCCCTGGTACTTGCACTGGCTGCGAAGCTTTCCGAGCTCGAAGCAATTTTCCATGTTGTGGAAGTGCATCTTATGGAAGATGCACGATATGGACGATCGTCCTTCTTCTCGTTGGTCCTTGTCGACCGCATAAGTATGGTCGGTGAAAGGATACAGATGTCGCCTAGAGGGGGTGAATAGGCGATTAAAACTTTTCCTAGAGTGGCTCAACAAAGGCGGAATTAAACTAGCGTTTACTTTGTCAAGCACAACCTAGAACAACTAGGGTTCACCTATGTGCACCAACAACTTATGCTAAGCAATATAAGCAACAATGTGATAGCAAGATAGATTACTTCAAGCACGAAGTCTATCACAATGTAAAGTGCATAAGTAAAGAGCTCGGTATAGAGATAACCGAGGCACGCGGGGACGACGATATTTTACCGAGTTCCTCCCAACATGGAGTACGTCTTGTTTGGAGAGGGGGTGGTATCTAACCACCTACGCCACAAAAGGCCTCCCTTATTCTCCGGTGAATCTCACCCCAACGGGATCGATCCACGCTTCCACTATCGGTGCACTTGTCGGTGGCAACCGGAACCTCTCACAAGGTTGGGACACTTCTCCACAACTTAATTGGAGGCTCCCAACAAACGCCACCAAGGCCACAAAGCCGTTTAGGGTTCCAAGAACCCAAGAGGGACAAGCTCCAATGAGTTACACGAACCAAATCCTCCAAGGAGAACTCAAACCGATGCACCTAATGCAAAAGGCAAGAACACCACAAAGATGCTCCAATCCCTCACTCTCAAGTTCCAACAAAGCTACTAAAGCTATTGAGGGAACAAGAGAGGAGGAATCAAAGACGGACACAAAATCCCCCAAAATCTAGATCCCCAAATATACACTCACAAAGAGATGAATCGGTTAGGTCAAAACGTGGATCTAGATCTCCTCTCTCTTCCACTCAAATATGGGCAAGAATCATCGGAGGGAAAAGATTAGGCAAGCTTCAAACTCTAGAGCAAATGTGGACAAAGCTTAGCCTAATAGAAGAGGAAGAAGCTTCCTAAACTGAAAACGGGCAAAGGCTTCAATAGGAGGCCCGGAAAATCTGGCCGTTGGGGCTAATTTCGAATGGTCCGTAGTACCATTTTCAACGGTACTACCGGTCCAGGCAAGACAGCGTGAGGCGGTGGGGAATCGAGCAGTGTCTGACGCAGGGAGTGGGGCCAAGCAGCGGCGGGGCCCAGCTGCAGCGACACGCTGGTCAGCGGTTGAAGGCTCATGCGAGCGAAGCGCAGCGATGCTGGCGGCAGCGGCAAAGCGTGGCGATCTTGCGGGGCAGCGATGCGCGGTAGCAGAGTGGTGGGCGCACGCGGCGTGGGTCCTAGCGCAGCGGCGGCGCGCATCTGCGAACGCAGGGAGAAGCGGCGGCGGATCGAGGCGAGCGCCTGAGGCGGGTGAGCGGTGCAGGCGAGCTGGGCTGCGGGCGCAAGCGAGATCTGTGGGCTGGAGCTGGTCTTACCTGGGCCGGCCGGTAGTACCGGCCCACCTGGGCAGTTCTACCGGGCCAGGCCGGTAGGGCCGGAAACAACTACCGGGTGAGGCAGTGGGCTGGTTGTGTGCTGCCAGAGCGGTACTGGCCTGCGGTAGTACCGGTCGGCCCAGACAGAAATCTTTTCTTTTTCTTTTTCAAACCAAATAGGCAAATATTCAAACCGTGATAACTTTTGATTGGTAGCTCCGATTGACCCGATTCCAATTGTGTTGGAAAGAGGACGACATTAGCACCAAGTATTGGTTATCACCAAGTGAGAATGTATCATGTATTATAATATGAGATACCTCACTTGGTGAGAAACCGAAAAACCGCCAAGATCAAAATCGCAACAAGATACAAACGGGAGATCCGATTTTGATGAACAAGAGCTTGTTATGGAGATTATCACAAGCTCTATATCCTCACATGTATAAGACCAAATAACAACCAAATATGATGATGCAAGTATGCAAAGGTTTGAGCTCTCTTCGAATGATATGATCGAGTTACTCATTCGAGAGCCCCTCTTGATAGTACGACTATCTATCCTAAACCCGGTCTCCCACTAACCATGAGACCGACAAAAGGGAAAACCTATCAAGATTATACCTTTGCCTTGAGCATTCCACTTGAGCTCGATGTGGACGATCTTGCCCTTCTCAAGATGGAACGCCTTTCTTAATTCCTCATCATCGATCCATGATCATCAAGGATGGCAAGCATCAAACCTGAGATCTTCTATAGATGGTGCACATTGAGCTTGAAAAGCATATCTTATTCACATTTCATCGACCTTGAAGCCGACACAAGCTCCAAGCAATGCCAATGGACAATTCCAACAAGTACAACTTAATACACATATTAGTCCATAAAGATTGTCATTAATTACCAAAATCACACATGGGAGCCCACATGTTCTTTCAGTCGGTGTTTTGTGCTGCGCTGCTCTTGGCGCTTCCTCTAGCGAAGGGCTGCTGCTATGGCCGCCCCTAGAGGCGAACACGATGCACGTGTGGGTGCGCTGCTGCTGCCCGACGGGGAGAGAGGAGTGCGCCTCATCGTCTCCTGGTTGGCAGGGTCGTCGTTGGCACGAGAAGTGTTGCCGTTAGCATCGGGTTCCACTCGACAGGCAGCCCTGCGACGAGCGCGCTCGTTGCGGGTCTCTTGGGCCAAGTCGACGGAAGTACGGGAGATGCACCTCGGCTTCCTACCTGGCGCGCCAAATGTTGGAAATTGTCCTTGTGAACGAACGGGGGTACCTCTCGTAGTAGGATGAAATCGAACACTAGGAGCTAAACACGGTCTCAACAAACACTTGGTGAGCTTGGCGAGGAAACCGCAACAAACACAACAGGTGGACATAGAGAGTTACCCAGGTCTAGGCCACCGTTTAGTGTAAAAGTCTACTCCTGCATGTCTAGATTGCTTATACTACTTGTCGAGGTTTACAGTACAAGGTAGTGACCACGCGATCAGATCTAGGGTTCCTAGCTAGGAGAAATCCAGGGTTCCTTCGGGTAGATGGGATCCCCTTCTATGATGTATTCATGCCCTTCTTATAGGTGCCCCGATCCTTTTCTTGTGATATTGTCGGGAAGGGTTTCCACATGGCGATAAGAGAGTGGGCAGGTAGGCTAAAGCTACTTTTGGTCGTAGGCACAATCCATGACCCGATCCACGACGTCCTCCTCTCTATCTCCTTCACGTTCTTCATCCAACAAAGAGAGAGAGAGAGGGGGTGGTACCCCTTGGTGGCAGCGGTTGTCGGCCACTCCTAGCTTGACGAAGGGGAAGGTGCTTTCCTTGTAGAAGGGTAAATGCCTTCCTTGCACCACTGGTGCTAGCCAGGATAGTTATCCCATCAAAATCCATCCTTGTATTCGCCTTCGTCCTGGACATGGTCCGCTCGCCGTGACGGGCGTGGGCTGGCCTAAGTGTGCCATACGAGTCCTCGCCAGGGAATCTTCTCTTCGGGAGGCACGACCTCGTGGAGGATCCCCCTTGAGGCTCTGAGGGAGTCTCTTTTCGTGTAGCACCTGACTTCGTCGGGGGGGGGGGGGGGGTGCCCCCTGGTTTTGTGGTGGGTCTGTGGGCAGGACCCAGAAGCAAATGGGCCGTGGTACCCTGGTTGACACATGCTCGACAGGTGTCAAGCAATCTGAGCCATCCTTGTGTTTGATATTGTATGAGTTTGTACGAGTTTAGGGGGAGGGGTAGTACTGGATCAGATCCCCACTAGTTATATATGTGTTCTTGTACATTTTCAGGCATGCACAGTAATAGAGTATGAAAAATAATTTGGCGTGCATCATAGGATTGCCAATAATCTAATACCATATGTCGACTTATTTTGTGTTTATTTTAGTACTATTTAACTAGTTTGAACTTTGAAGTGATTTTATCCTCATCACTACACATCCATGCAGGTTATCGAGGCGGACACCATTGACGCCGCCGTTGAAAGGATTCTCAATGAGCTTGGTACAGACAATAGAAGAAGCAGCAATAGAGAGAATGTCATCTACTTTGATGGCTGGAATGGGCTTGGGGCATTCGCCGTCCTACAAGCTGTAGCCAAACGCCTTGCAGTATCAAGTGAGCTGTCGATGAGGCCTGCAGGGCTGGTGTTTGACGAAATCATCCACATCGATTGCTCAAAGTGGGAGAGTAGAAGAGCAATGCAGAGGAAAATCGCAGAGCAGCTGAAGCTTCCTGATTCGGTGATGGAGATATTTGATAAACAAGATGAGGAGGATGATTTTGATGGGTTATACCAGGGCTCCCGCACTGAGATAGAACAAGTTTTCACAGAGATCTATCAAACCGTACAGAATCGCAGATTCTTGTTGATCCTGCACAATGGAAGCAATGAGGAGATTGATATATTCAATTTTGGTCTTTCTCTCGGTGGATATGCAAATAGCAAGATGCTATGGACTTTCCAAGGGAGGTTTCGCTTGACCCCAAGATGATAGACAATGTGAAGGAGAGAACCACAAATGTTCTTATTTTAGCTTCAAGAGATGGGCGAGATCCACATGATCTTTGGTCATATCTAGTGAACCACGAGGCTGAACAAGTTTCCCTCAATAAGCATGGCCATAGAATAATTGATCACGCAGTTGCTGCTCAGTGTGTCGTGTATATTCTTAAACAATCCTGGATTGGCTCTCACATCATTGACTACAACTGGGATATCCACTCTAGTAACTATTGGATATGTGATGGCATCATTGCACTGACAGACATTAACCAAGCATGGCAAGTTGGTAATGCTTTGCAGAAAAAGGTGTTGTTATCGTCTAACATGGACAACCGGTTTAACAATGATGAATCAAGAGTGACGACTTTCAGCTCTCACCCGGCATGCTCTGTTGGGCGCATGCCATACTGGATTTCAACAACAACTTGTGGATTTGTACTGAGCCCCTCTGGTGCTATTGCCGATAACATGTTTCAACACTCACACATGCTTGGTGTTCTCAAGCTCTCAAGGTGTACTTTCAGCTTCTCATCGCCTCCATTCCTCTCTTGCCATAGTCTGAGATTCCTCTGGCTTGAGCATTGCCAAGACCTCCGAAGAACAACAAGAGCTACTGATCTTTACCATCTAGATGCAAGCAAGGAGGAGAAGGAGTTGGACAACAAAACCATGATGCTGTGGGAATGCTTCCAAAGCTTGTTGGTGCTTGACGTGTGCTACACATATTGGGATCAGATCTTGTCAGCACAAGTGATGGATCTCATGACCCAGCTCAGGGAGCTAAATGTGATGGGAGCCAAGAACTGGAACATGAGCCATTTACGAGGACGTCTGCGAAACATTCGCAAGCTTCGTGTAACAAAGTCCACGTGCTTCTTCAACAACGATGTTTTTTCAGAGATGGAAACCATGGAGCTTCTTGATTTTTCAAAAAATACCATCGGACAAGGCATGACAAGCTTATCTGGGCCAGCAAGTAACAGTAGCCTTAAGACTGTCACTATTGATGGATGTCAGGGGTTAAAGATAATCTCTTTTAGGGGCTGCAAAAAATTGAAGAACCTGTTCTTGAAAGGATCTTTGGAGAGTCTTGAGGAGCTGGACCTCTCGGGCACAAGAGTGGAAAGTCCTGACCTCAGTAAGGGAGAGATCTCAATCCTTAAGCGGATCATCCTGCTGAGCTGCGAGAAGCTCCGTGCACTATTGTGGCCAGCATATCCACTCCACGAAAACATGGCGGATGTTATGGATTGACACGACCGCAACATCAGGATACCCTCAAGGAGTGGAAGCGGTGCATTCACATCCATATGTTGACCGATCCTTCCAACAGCATAAAGAAGAAAAGTTTAAGGATGGATGGCAGATTTCTCTCACGGATACGAGGCTCCTTAGGTCGCTTTCTCCTGTAAGATATTATTTTAGGGATGCATCCTTACATATTGAGATCTATTCTCCATCTATTCTTTGTGGTAGAAACTTCCAAGGAACAAGCAGAGACAAACTAGTACAAGTCCAACCACATACAAGTACTACCATAATGGACTCTGAATACAGAGATGTCTTGAAGGATAGCCCAGTTGAAGTGATGATGATGTGGGATTGCCCTAAGATATATATAACTTGGCGTGGACCCACAACATGTAACATAAAGGTGATCATGCACAGGCAGGGCAACAAACTGTTTGAGGATTCTCCAGGTGCTAGTACTAGTGCTTTACAATTCCCTTATTTTATATGTGAAGAGGCTACATCGTTACACTTGTATGATAACTCGTCTATCACCGGAATCCCGGCTCCTCCCGGCGGATCAGGATGGAAATATGTAAGGTGGTGCCGAGTCGAGAGGTGCCCCATGATACACACAGTCTTCACTGCTCCCCGGGGCAGTCAAGTGGACAACTTCGGTTATCTGGAGACATTCTGGGTGTCCCAGCTCCTCTCTGCATGCTACATCTGGGACAAGACATCTTTTAGTGAATATCTGAAGCTATTGCACCTGGATCACTGCCCAAGGCTTGTACATGTGCTCCCCTTATTCACACGGGGAAGGGCCTTGCATGCACTAGAGACCCTCGAGATAGTGTACTGTGGTGACCTCAAGGAGGTATTCCCTTTGGACCCTGAGTCTGACAAGCTGGATGAAGTTATAGAATTACCCAGCCTAAAGGGCATCCACCTGCACGAGCTCCCGACTCTACAGCACATCTGCCGGCTCAGGATGCGAGCTCCTTCCCTAGAGACCGTAAAGATCAGGGGCTGCTGGAGCCTCAGGCGTCTGCCGGCAGTCGGGCACGACACCAAGCCGCCCAAGGTGGACTGCGAGAAGGAATGGTGGGACAACCTGGAGTGGGACGGGCTTGAGAAGAACCATCACCCAACCCTCTACCAGCCGAGCCACTCGCTGTACTACAAGGCACAGCTGCCTAGAGTCAGCGTACTCAGGTGAGGTATACTTATACCACCATGTATCTCCCTAGCTACTTTGTGAATGAACTTACTTTTATGCTGCACCAACAAGCTACTACTATTTCTGGAACAAAAAAAAACTAAAATTTGTAGTTCCAATATATGTGTACATAAGTGCCAATCAATATCTCATTGATGGTTTATTTGTAGGTAATCCATTACTTCCGTGAATTGATCATATACGGCTCCCTTCAACCTGCATGGTCGCATGTCATCATGCAGACTTACATAACTGAAGCTTCCCTATCGGGTGTTCATTGCTTGCCCCTGCTTCCTGTTTGATGGGTCTGTTGGTTCTCTACATCTGCATTGCTATGGTATGGCAGTGAAATTCCTGTTTGGTTTGATTTGGTTTGGTTTGGTCGTCCTTGCTCGATCCATCAAAGCACCTATCGTATGGCTGCATAGATGATGGTGCAAGCTTTCGAGCAAACAAGAAATAAATCAGAGCGGGGCTGAATGCCCCTGTTTGCTCACGTTGCTGCCGTGCTCCTTCTCCGTGTGTATGGTGTTGTTTGTTATGGTATGAATTGTCAGTTGTGGACTTGTTGTACTTTTTAAGCATAAATTATGATGGTGTTGAACTGGTGAATTGTCAGCTATCGACTGACTGTAATTTGTAAACATAAATGATGAAGGTGTTGATTGTGTGTGTAATTTGTGCAAGAGTTTCAGTATGGTTACTAATCCCTTTGCCAATGTTCCTCCTATCTTATTAGAGGCTTCACATGGAGTAGCATAGTATGGTACCGTGTTATTCTTCTTCTTTTATTGTTCCAATCTAAAAGACGATTGATAATTTTGGATGGGAGTATTCATTTTAACTCATTCAGTTACTGCTCCTGAAGGTTCCCAAGGAATTCCGAAAAAACTACAGACTGAAATGCTGTCCGTTCCAAGGCTACTCTACTTGTTAGGCTGCCATGTTCTTCATGGTTGGAATTTCCTTGTACCAGGTCATTCATGTAAACTTAGATAGGGGTAAGTAAATATAACCTCCCGGGTCGCTCGCGTGAAGCGACCCTGAGCCCTCCCTCCGAACCCTAGCCATCCGCCGCCGTCGCTCCCTCGCCGACCGCTGCCGCCGCCCGCGTCGGTGGTGGCAGCCATGCCTAGGCTGCCGAAGGCCATGCCAATCGACTTCCTAGAGATGACGTCGAAAAACTTGCATAGGCCAAATAACGTTTCACGGACGTGCTCGTCCATTATCCCTCTTCGTACCTTTGAAACATCCTTTCACAGCACAGAGTGTGGCTCGTGTGTTTGTGGATTCCATTGTCAAGCTCCATGGTATGCCCCGGTCCATCGTGTCAGACCGCGACCGCATTTTCACGAGTCACTTCTGGCAGCTTCTGTTTGCAAAATTGGGCACTAAACTGAAGTTTACTACTGCCTACCACCCACAAACTGATGGCCAGAGCGAGCGGGTGAATCACAGGAGCGGGTGAATCACAGGAGCGAGCGGGTGAATCACAGGATGTTGATGCAGTTGTTATATTCGTGTCTAGACTTTTCAGAAACGGTGCCTTCTTCGCTGAACTTTGGTCAGTGCAGTCCAGGAAACTTCATACTGCAGGTACTTGTTTATCTTTACATCACAGGAGTAGCCTTAATCCTCTTTATTTTTCATACATGGTTTGTAGAACTGCCTTTACAGCTACGGTGCTTTCAAGTGTTTGCTAGCAGCTCAGTTATCCTTTGCCTCTTTGCTTGATTGATAAAACTATTTTTGGTCGTAATTGAACTGTATTTCTCCTGAAAAATAGCAAACTATTTTGAATAATTTATTCTGTCATATCATCCATGCGAAGTTTGCACAGGTTTTATATTAAATTATCGTGAGGAATAACCCGTTAGTCGGATTAGTGAGTGTGCGTTGTGCGCATGCTGGGAACCAGGGTTTGATCCCGGGACATGACCATCTGGTTGATCTTGCACTATTGCAAAAAGTATACACATTCATTGCGAAAATTGTCGATTTGATTAAGGTAAAGTGTAGTCAAAGGCGCCTTTATGGAAAATCTTACACCTTTAATTTAAGTAGGCAATGCTCTGATTAAAGGGTAGTCAGTTGCTTCCGTTTCCATTTTTTAGTTTTAGCAAAATATTTTCTATCGACATGTAGCAGGTTCCCTGTGCACAGCTCTTGACGGTCTACTAGGAGTAATTAATAATACATATTGCTAAGTTGTTGACATGTACAAATAACAAGATGATGTACATGTCAAACAGACCTTAGGTTGTTTCAGGCTCATACTGCTGAGTGCTGACAATGCTTATCCTGTGCTTGGCTAACCAATCCTCTTCCTCCCCAATTTAACTTTTTGGATGAGTGGTTCACTGAAAGCTTAGAAATTTGGACTTGTGAGGCTGATAGTCAATTGTTATATGCAAAATCTGGATAACTCCTTAAGGGGCAAATCTTTTGCCCCCGTTTTTTTTTTTAATCTGGAAAACTCTAGTAAAGTGTTCAACATTGCTGGCTTGAAAGACACACAAATTGTTCGATTAGCAGGAAGATCCCACGGTCAACATTTAGTCTTTTATCTTTACTTTAAACCCTGCAGCTAGCTAACCTGCTACAAGCAAAGAATCGGTATCTGTCTTTAGCTAAAGCAAAAGGCAATCATCTCAAGTCTTTTATCTTTACTTTAAATTCTGCTGTGGCTCTGGACCACCTAAGGTTATGGAGTGTAGGATTTCGTTTGCAACAAAAGAAGTCACATGTAGAGTGTTTTAGTTATTTAACTATATATGGTAACATTAAAACATTTTCATGTAAGGCTGTTTCCATTTTTTTTGTTGGGGATAAAATGTGTAATTCAATGTGTACATAATTTGTTCGGATGGTTAGAACAAGAATAAATGGCGTGCATTGAAAATTCTAATAATGGGCTTCAGTATGATTGTTTTTCATTATTTACCATTTCAGGTAGTTCGCTTAGTTTCTAGTAGCGCATGAAGCATTTTTTTTATTTGCGTAGAAAGTTAAGCATGTTGTCCAACTCCTTCTCCTTATCTCCATCTGTGGTGTAATGAATTCTGGTGCTTCTTCTTGCTAGGAGGTCTTCGCAGTGGTCAAGCCACTGGAATCGCAGGTTGTGGCAACAGAGGAAGGGTGGCGATGAGAAACTGAAGGTACACCTCGAAAGCTTGAGCATGCTGAGCCTGTGCGAATGCTGAAACATATTCTTAGGAACAACACCTGAGGGGCTCACTATAAATCCAGAAGTTGAAGGTGTTGTTGAAATCCAGTACGGCATGCGCTCAGCAGACCTTGCCAAGTGATAGCATGCACTTACTACAGATTCACCATTACTAAGTTGGTTGGCAATGTTCAACAACCACACCTCGTATTGCAGGACATCACCAACTTTCCATGCTTTGTCAATGTCTATCAATGCGATGATCCCATCTTATACCCAAAAGTTACTGTAGAATGATGACATGACCATGCTTATTGCATGAAACTTCTGCAGCCTCATGCTACACTATATAAGACCAAAGCTCATGTGGATCTCGCCCATCTCTTGAAGATGAAAGAAGAACATGTGTTCTCGTGCTCTTCTTCACATTGTATATCACCTTGGGGTCAAGCCGAAACCTCCCTCTGAAAGTCCACAACATCTTGCTATTTACATATTCATATAGAGAAAGACCAAAATTGAATATATCGATCTCCTCATTGCCTCCATTGTGTACAATCACCAGGAATCTGCAATTCTGCAAAGTTTGGTAGATATCTATGGAAACTTGTGTTATCTCGCCCCGGGAACCCATGTCTAACCCATTGAAATCATCCTCGTCGTCTTGTTTGTCAAACATGTCCATTACCGAATCTTTAAGCTTCAGCTGCTCTGCAATTTTCCTCTACATTGCTCTTCTGCTCTCCCACTTTGAGCAATTAATGTGAATGATTTTCTGAAACTGTAGCCCCGCAGGCCTCGTCAAGAGCTCACTTGATATCGTTTGGCTACGGCTTGCAGGACCGCAGATGCCCCAAGCCCGTTCCAGCCATCAAAATAGATGGCATCCTCTCTGTTGCTGCTTCTTCTAGTGTCTGCTCCAAGCTCATTGAGAATCCTTTCGACGGCGGCATCAATGGTGTCCGCCTTGATAACATGCATGTGTGTGCAGCAGTGAGGAGAGACTAAGTTCAAAGTTTAAACTATGTAATTAACATTACTATGTTCTGAAATGTTCTGATAATAGGCGTAGTACTAATAATTAATAAAGCATGGAATAAGTGAGAAAAAATAGTATTGTACTACTACTCTGATGCATGCTAAATCATCTTTTTAGACCCTACTAACTGAGCATGCATGCTAAATCATCTTTTTGGACTACTACTCTGATGCATGCTAAATCATCTTTTAGACGGCAGCGACAATTTTTCTCGTAGTGATGCCAAATAATGCATACATGATCCAAACTAATAAGTACA